>OY804606.1:29006650-29420348 GCA_963680895.1 Fragum sueziense | reverse complement strand
GGAGAAACTGCTGGTTATCAGCAGTTTCTTCTTTTGTTTCAATGTTTTCCCAAGCCTTTTCTATTAGGGACGTCAAAACCAGGCCTTGTTTGGGAAAGGGTTAATCTAAAAAAGTAGGCCCTATATGTACGTGTCAATACTCACAGCGACGTCTTGCTAGCAAGGTAAGCGATAATTAGATATAATTCAGTTTTGACTATCAAGAATAATACAAAATACAACAACGTTAACTTTCAGGCCCGTAATCTTGAGACGCAATCCCAGTTAAATGGGACAATTGATGTCTCCGGCCTTTAATATGTACTAGCTTTGCACAAATAGTCAACATTATATAAATGCCCATCACATTTATTTTCATCCAACGCCTATAACTGAAATATTTATCTATAATTTACGTTCGTAAGAACTCCATTTCTTATGAAAATCATGTGACAACCAAACTAGGGGGTACGAAAAACCGATGTCTCCGTATATGAATTCTAACTTTCAAACCAAAAATGTCAATTTTAACAATAAATTATCCTAACAGAACTGCCCAAATCTTGTTCAGAAAACATAGAGCTCCAAAATGATACAAAGATTTATATGAAAAATGTAATCTAAAATTTTTATAACAGCCTCGAGTGGTTGTCTCCAAAATTCAAAAACGCACGGGACACTTTCTTTAAAGGTAAGAAACAGTGACATAAATCTACATTTAATGCATTAATCTAGCGTAATGTACATTAGTATAAATATATATTATCAAAATAAAGTCGTATTTTGATATACCTTTGTCAATATTTTTAAAAAATCAACATCATTCTTAAACAATTTACCGTAATTTTAACCCCGTAACGTACGAGGCATGAACTAAAGTAGCTGTAGTAAAAATTGGGTAACTATGAATATTTTAATTCTTCAAATAACATCACTATTCGAAGTGTCTTCAAATATGATAAAATGAATTATGCCGATTACTATAATAGCATTGATACAGCAGGCCAAATAAAGTTGAGTACACATTAAAAAGTGACGTACGAGTCCATAACGTTCGAGGCAATTTTTAGTTTTCAGTTTTTAATTTTAATTTGCTGAAATGGAACGTTTTTCTTTGCTTTATTTATGTGTTTTGGGTACCTTAAGGACTCCAGTTTAAGCAAAATAGACTTTTAATGCACATAATAGACTGTACACGTACTCGTACTAGTCTCGTACGTTATGGTATTATAATTACGCTTAATTGATACTATTTTTACAATATTGAGGAAAGTTCCACAAAATATGCCGGTGTTTTGTTGATATATAGGAGTATATTCATACCCATATACATTACACTAGATTGGTGCATTAAAATAGTTTATTTCAGCGTATCTTACCCTCATAAAAATTGCCCTGTGCGTTTTCGTACTTTGGATCCATCAGAGTTACGGATGTCCAGCAAATTTTTGATAGCATTTCACTTTAATTAAGAAGTTATTACACATAACTCATGTGTCATAACAATACGAACATCTTAACTTTTATGATAAAATTTATTTGGCTAGGAAGTTTGAATTGGTAAAACAACACACCAAGATAGCTTATAGGCTTGTATTTATTTTCGTTTATTCATTTCATGATATTTTTTTTTGACAAAGTGTCTGGCAAATAGATATTGCCTTATAATATTGATATTTCATTGAAAAGGTTATTATACAGCGACTGGGATGTTAAAAGAAAAGAAAGCATATTACGTACGGGACAAGCTCTAGTTACGTTTGGGATAGACCAGTTTTAAACTATTGTTGATTTGTAATAAGTCATTGACTTTCCATTTCCGTATATCGATTAAGGGAATAACTCATTGCTTTTGTTTAACAATTCGAGAGAAATTTAAAGGTTGCTTGGTGAATTTTAGAAGAGTTGGAAGTAGTCAACGTTCTAAAATGAAGGAATCGTACAGGAATGGCCGTTTTGTATTTTCATTCTCATCGGTACAATTCGCCATTTTCACCCATATTGTCAATTGATTCACATTTTACACACAAATACTCATCAAAATGTATCGCATTTGTTATCCTTTAGGCATTACTTAATGTGAAATTAGACACACATTTCACTAAGGGGTCTATTTAAAACACGTAGTTTTTGATGCACACATTTGATCATTTAACAGTTTTATAAATCCAAAACTAAGCAAGTCCAGCTGACAAAACTAGAGAAATTTGCGCAGAAGATGTGATCCATGAAGAAAATTTGTCCAGAATGAGTGTATGGTATAATGAAATATTTCGAAAAAAAATTAGTCTATTGTCCACTTTAACTGGGATTGCTTCAAGAACAGGGGAAAGGGGGGGGGGGGGGGGGCAAAGCTGGCCAAACAGGCCTAAGCCTAATTTTCCTTACTTCACACTGAAAAAATTAGGGAAAATGCAATTTAGCCCCCTCCCCCTCCGATTTTCAAACACCGGGGCTTTCAATAGCCCACCCAATATAAAATTACTTTCTACGGGCCTGACATTTGAATAATTTGGAATTTAATCTAGGTCCACTTTTAACTCTTGAAGATAGATCTAGATTCCAAAACGAACAGCCACCCAATATATATACGGTGTTAGTTAGTAGGGTTTTAATTAATGCAATCGTTGAAAAACATTTCAAACTCAAAATCTGACTTTGTTCACACTCTACCACCTAAGCCTCTCTTACAACCGGTCTTACGTTCTCCTGCGTGCGGTCTGCGTCTATTTAACGTACGTTTAGTAGTGCGATGCACGCACGTGCAACGTACGATTTTTGTGGGCGCAACCACGACGCAGACTGCACGTAGCAAAGAATTTACCGGAAATTCTTTAAGGCGCTCTTACAACCCGTCGTGCGTCTTTATGAATCGTGCGATTTTGCAGCGTTTAAAACGTACGATTTAAAAAGACGCACGACGGGTTGTAAGAGAGGCTCTACACATATTGAGCAATCAAGACAAAGCTTGGACACAAGCTTGGTGACCACAAGATCTCGGATGAGTTTGATATTCAGAGCTACGGGGTCAAGCCCCCCCCCCCCCCCCCCCCCCCCCCCCCCAAAGTTGGACAAATGTGCCGAATTTTGCTTATTTTACACTGAAAATAAACGGAAAATCCAATTTACCGCCCCGAATATTCAGAAACTGGGGCTTTAGTCCACAGGGGGGCTGGCACGACATAGTATGCCTATTTGTGACCAAAAATGTAAGAAGAGATGTTAAAAGTACTTATGATATCTATCTTCTTACATTTTGGTCACAAATAGGCATACTATGTCGTGCCATATCTCTCTGCTTACATTTTGGTCACAAATAGGCATACTATGCCGTGCCATATCTCTCTGCTTTCATTTTGGTCACAAATAGGCATACTATGTCGTGCCATATCTCTCTGCTTACATTTTGGTCACAAATAGGCATACTCAGCCATTCTCCAGAAATTGAAGCCATTTTGATTTGAGAAAAAATGATTTTTCGACCATTTGCAATTCAAATCGTTTTGCGTTATTTCTAAAGAAGAATTCTTCATGCGCTATTTCTGAAAATTTAACCCACACCATTTTTACCAAACGATTTTTATGATCCATCAAAGTAAGTATAAAAATAGGCATGTTACGGAGTATAGATTATGTACTGACGGTTAGTTTTTAAACCGTTAGAGCACAATCAATGATCGAAAATAAAGCTGATAGGGGCCATTTGGATGGTGAAGCATAACTGGGGGTATACAATAAATGTACTTTTCAATGACATTGACCTTTAATAACGTGTATCATTAAAATGGAAAACCTTTATATTCTACAGTTCTTTTGATTGTTTATACGGGGGCTTGTGAAGTTTTTTTGTTACTTAATAATGGTTTGAAATAGTACATTAAATGTTGTAACTAATTATTGTCGTATTAAAGAGCTTGAGAAAAAACACAAGTATGTCCGATGGAGCATTCCATATAAAACGTAAACACACATTTTAAAAGACCACCCCTTCGCTACGGAGCATATGCATTGTTTCTTGATTTGGAAAAGAGTTCTGATACCTCCAAATTATTCGCTTAATGATATTTCAATTGTAATAAATATTTTATTTAATGCAAATGAAAAGTTTCAAAACATTTTAGGAAAAATGACAAAAAGATTTCTGTGAAATTACCCCAAAACCTGGGTAAATTCATAATTTGAAATATCCAATTAAAAACATCAGAATCGAGAGAAGATCCATTCCGAAAGCACCAGTAAGGATACCTGCATACGCATATTAAATTCGCAATTCTTCTTTATAGAAATTAATACATTAATAAAGCTTTCTTGTAAAATATATTAGTTACGGAGCATATGTTATGGAAAATGATTATTGTTGTGTGGAATATATCGCATAGTTTTACAAATCGCCAACAAAATTGTGAATGTTTATTACTTAAAGATTTCAAGTATTTGTAAATCGTTTGGTTGTATGATTTTTGGGGGCTATATAATTGTTCATCAATTCTCTTTAAGCTTTTCTATTGCAGTCTTTTAACTGGCATATACCGGTATTTAATAAATCTTGAAAACGTCTTCGGGATTTTCCCATTTCCGCCCCTTTTAAATTCTGCAAATTTCCTATACTTTATAACATCGACTTTTGTCGTTTTTACACCCCATAAACTCTAACCTGTCTGAAATTTCGTTCTTGGGAGATAGTTGATAAAAATGTCAGGGTTCGCGTTGAATCGTTGTAGACATTCTCTCCCCACAGTTTGTATTGCAAATACACTATTGATGACATGTGCAAGCTAAAGATGACATGAACGAAAAATACTGTCATAAAAATTTGTTATGCCTTTATTCACTTAAGATCTCCTAGACAGTGTGCTTGTTAGATTTTAAAGGATATGTCTTCAAAAAAGAGTGTGCAGATAATCATAATAGGTGTGTGCCTTTGTGTTGGTACCTTTTTTAGTTACTGTTACGTTGCATCTATGATTAGTTAAACTGTGTTGTTGTCTTCTTTTCGCGAAACTCCCCCTGTCTAATCGCAATAAGCTTTCGTGGTTCTGCTGGGTGAAAGATTATGCGTCATTTTAAATACCTGTTTCTTGTAAGCCATATCAGTGAGTACCTTTCTCGTACAGCTATACTGTAAATGAGACATTGTTACTTAGTTAAAATGGTGTTAATTTGCACAGACTTGTTACTTTCACCATTTGTTTTAATTCCGACTGAACTCTCTGGACAGTGTATTATGACCTATGGATCGTTAAACACTGTATCCAGTTTTATATTCGTTGTTAAATGCAAAGGAGAGAAACATAATAAAGCTTTTTAATGGTCTTTTAAATGGTTTCAGTAAAAAAATCTTTTTGTTTCTTGGTTCCTGACTTTTATAGATCATTCCAGAGAAAGCAATAGACATACCTGTTCCATTGATGCTCTACAATATCTCATGTTCAGCATATTACCCCTTGTCATACGTTGAAAAAAGAAATATCCACATTCACGGTATGGAATCATGTTACACAACAATTTAAAAAGGTTGTAGTTTTGTACTCATTATATATTTAACTTTTCATTTTATGAACTTTTTTTCTATAGTTTTCCTTTTTTTTTCCATTTTCGGATAAAAAGTCAGTTGGTATATACGTCTTTTTTCATCAATCAGCTCACTGTAAATTAATTTTAGTAGTCATTACCAATACACTTCTTTTTTCTACGTTTATCTGCATTATTAAGGGCAAATAAACATTTTTTTTTGTTTTGGTATCACATTGAGAACTATTTGAAATGGTAACATCAATAATTATATCTATTCCGACAGTTTAGTGTGCAATACTTATGTAGAATAAGAAAAATGTTTTGAATTTGGTAGCGTTGGATAGCCATAAAAGAAACATTAAAAATCATGTTCCATAACGCTAAGTTCCGTAACAGAGAAATCTATTAAATGATGCTATTTTCATTTAAAATACGAAAGTGAAGCAACTACAATGGTATTAGCCTGGGTAGAGTGTCTAGACAGCGTACAGAAAAAAATATTTTAAGATTACAGTTCATAGTTTTAAGAATTACAAAGTCACTATGCTGAAATCAACCGATGTAGCCATATGTTTCACGGTATCCTCAGCCGGAAATCCTCATAATATGTAAGTGCAAATTGATCCCGTTGTCATATACAGAGACATTCCATGTTAAAACTAAAAGTTTCTTTTAAATTTGTGTGATGCTTTTGACGCAAATTCAGATTAAAAATACGTTATGGAAACTAACAGTTACGGAAGCATGGTGACCAAAGAACAAAAACAGTGACCACATTCTGAATATAACTGATATTCATAATGTTATAGTTTTGCAAATGTCCCCTATTATTTCTTCATCGCCTACTATATTCATTTTCACCAAGAGCATTCTGGTTCTGTAGATATGAGCGTTATGGAAGCATAGCGTTTGAAATGCGACATTTCAATTTTCGTTTTTATTTGTCTGTACAGTATAAATCAACAACACATTTGTTAAAAAATATGTTTTCCTGATAAGTTTAATACCTTGCGCATTTGATAAGGCATTCGTTGTATGTTCTTAATACTTTCCTTTAGCAATTTAAGAACAAAGAAAAGTCGTTACGGGAAAATAGGCTCTTGTGGCGACACATGCATTTGGATGTAAAAAGTAGTGAAAATACGAAGAAGATGCATAATTAGCTTTAAAACTTCAAGTCCCTTTATATTCCACACTTACTGATAACATTTTCTCAGTATGTAAGCTTTGTTTGAAGAAAAGAATGAGAAAGATATACAGAAAATTGGGTTGGCGACATGGGAATTTTAAGACCCCCATGTTAATAAATGACACATAATTTTCTTAGTTATGGGGTTTTCGCATCCGAGTGTTCATATGTCATCTCGAAAATGGTTAGGTAATAATCATATAATGATCTCTATGAACTGCAAAACACCGAGTTTTATCTTTCAGCGCATATGAGCTGGCGACAGCTTTTTTTTCAAAATGGCTTCAATTTCTGGAGAATGGCTGACTATGCCGTGCCATATCTATCTTCTTACATTTTTGGTCACAAATAGGCATACTATGCCGTGCCATATCTATCTTCTTACATTTTTGGTCACAAATAGGCATACTATGCCGTGCCATATCTCTCTGCTTACATTTTGGTCACAAATAGGCATACTATGCCGTGCCATATCTCTCTGCTTACATTTTGGTCACAAATAGGCATACTATGCCGTGCCATATCTATCTTCTTACATTTTTGGTCACAAATAGGCATACTATGCCGTGCCATATCTATCTTCTTACATTTTTGGTCACAAATAGGCATACTATGCCGTGCCATATCTCTCTGCTTACATTTTGGTCACAAATAGGCATACTATGCCGTGCCATATCTATCTTCTTACATTTTTGGTCACAAATAGGCATACTATGCCGTGCCATATCTCTCTGCTTACATTTTGGTCACAAATAGGCATACTATGCCGTGCCATATCTATCTTCTTACATTTTTGGTCACAAATAGGCATACTATGCCGTGCCATATCTCCCTGCTTACATTTTTGGTCACAAATAGGCATACTATGCCGTGCCATATCTCTCTGCTTACATTTTGGTCACAAATAGGCATACTATGCCGTGCCATATCTATCTTCTTACATTTTTGGTCACAAATAGGCATACTATGCCGTGCCATATCTCTCTGCTTACATTTTGGTCACAAATAGGCATACTATGCCGTGCCATATCTCTCTGCTTACATTTTGGTCACAAATAGGCATACTATGCCGTTCCATATCTCTCTGCTTACATATTTGGTCACAAATAGGCATACTATGCCGTGCCATATCTCTCTGCTTACATTTTTGGTCACAAATAGGCATACTATGCCGAGCCAGCCCCCTGTGCTTTAGTCCACCCAATGTTTAAGTGCAACCTACAGGCCTATGATTTAACAAACCCTATGATAGTGGTACTCATTGGAATTGTCTCATCGAGATGATTAAAATGAGTACCCGCGATATATGGTTTGGATTTTGAACATCAATTTCTACATAGGGTTCGATGTTCATTGCGTGATATTTTCTGTCACCCCTTCATTGCTACAGATCTATAACATGTGTATAAGAGGTGGTAGACATAGTAGAGGTGGCGTTTCAAATTGCACGGTGAAAATCACGTGACTCGGAATTTCCGATAATCTTCAATAACTTTGTCAATACTTGACTAATTTGAATTAGATTTGAAGCAGAGAAGATGGAAACATGTCAGGAATAACATGGAGGTTGTAGATTTTTTAAAAAAATCAACAGATAAAAAAGTTATTGAAGATGAACCAAAATTTTTGTTTATCTTCAATAACTTTTTTATCAGTTGATATTTCAAAAATAAACCACGTCCATCTAATGCGTGACGACTGTCCACATTCTCTGCTTTAAACCGAATTCAAATCGGTCCCGTATTAAGAAAGTTATTGAAGATATTCAGTAAATATTGTATCACGTGATTATCCACCTTGCATTAATTCATTTTATTGTTTACCATTATCACATACTGACGCGCCCAACAAGATAAATAAAGCTTTGGAAAACATTGTGGAAAATGAAGAAATTACTTGTGGCAAGCAATGTCTTCATTTCACACAGTGTTTTCTACAGAAAATGACCAAAATAATAACATAAGATTACATTCACTTGAAATTGTCCTCTGCAGCACATTTGAATTTGGACAAGACCAAAGTTTGGCCGTCTGCAAAAGGTAATTATAAGGACTACCCACAGCATAGCGCCAAGCGTTTGTATTTGAAATGAAAACAAGCCTTTACCTTCTTCTTATTTCTTGCCCCCTCTCATCTGTAGCTGTATTAAACCATTACCACACAATGACCCATTTGATTCCCTACAAGACAATGACGTTGAAAAACATTGTGGAAAACGAAGAAATTGCTTGTAACAAGCAATTTCTTCATGTCCTACAATTTTTTCTACTCAGAAAGGTCAAAGAATGTGAAATTCCAATAAAATCATATTGCCGTCTGCAGCATTTTTGAATTTGGACAAGTCCAACATTTTGTCGTTTGGTAATGGGTTAATAAGTAATAAAATGATAACTAGCAACAGATTATGAGTACTCAAAACACACGATGTATAATCACTTGACTCAGAATTTCCGATAATCTTCAATATCTTTTTTAATACTTGACCAATTTGAATTCGGTATGAAGCAGAGAATGTGGGAAAATGACAGGAATAAGCAGGACGTGTTGGATTTTTGAAAAATCAACTGATAAAAAAGTTATTGAAGATAAACCAAATTTTTTGTTTATCTTCAATAACTTTTTTATCAGTTGATTTTTCAAAAATCAACCACGTCCATCTAATTTGCGTGACGTCTGTCCACATTCTCTGCTTCAAACCGCATTCAAATCGGTCCAGTATTTACAAAATTATTGAAGATTTTCTGAAAATATTGTATCACGTGATTATCCACCGTGAAAACATAAGGTTTGATAAACATAACGTGCAATATTTCATTCTAAAAGCAATCACACTCTTACTATTTTTGAAATGGTATCCAGGCAGAATAGCAGACTTGTAAGAGGGAAAAAAGACGTCTTGAACTGCAGATAAGAGGGCCGGGTAATGACTTTTTGCATATGTTTTGAGTACTCATTAAAATTACCTCGTATATTCAATTCAAATGAGTACCTACAACATATGGTTGGATTTGAAATATAACTGTAAATAATTTTAACTCTTTCCCAAACAAGACCTGGTTTTGACGTCCCTATAATAGAAAAAGCTTGGGAAAATATTGAAACAAAAGAAGAAACTGCTGATAACCAGCAGTTTCTCTTTTAGTCTCAATATTTTCTATGCCATATTTTACCCAAATCCTAATTGAAATAACATCCCTTTTGTCATTTGTGGCAGTTTTTGAAATGGAGCACCCTAAAATTGTGTCGTTTGGTAATGGGTTAATCTTAGTTGTAGGCCAACTCATTATACCGTAAACCCCACATAAAAAGCAGAGGAGAATGTATTGGTTTCATCATGTCTGTCCGTCCGTCCAACCATAGACCTTTTCGTTTCCGTGCTCTTACTCAAGGATCATTTGACCTAGGACCTACTCTCCAAAGCCAGAGGTCTATTGATTAAGCATCAAATATGACCTCTGCCGTTTTTGTTACACAAACAGCCTATTTGGTCGTCATAATCTAATTATAGCACATCGTTTGAATTATCGAATCAAAATCATTCAGCTTTATCTTGCATGATCATTACGTACACATTACGTCGCTTCTATTTTTGGCTGAAGCCGGTAACATTTGAATTATCGAATCAAAATCATTCAGTTTCATCTTGTTTGATTACGTATACATTACGTCGCTTCTATTTTTGGCTGAAGCCGGTAAATTATAGCGTCAGCCAATGAAAGCATGTATCAGATTTTTAAATTGTTTTGTCGTGTATAGCCAACGATTGGATACCGAAATCCCGTCAAGGCCCCGAGATTAGACGTGAAATGACCCCGCGGGAACAGAGCATCATTCTATCATAATGGAATGAAGAGAGAATGTGCTCCCTGTATAGTACGAAAAAAAGAGGCGGATTCCGCTTGGAAAACAGGCGTAAATGAGGCGTAAATGAGGCGTAAATGGCAATTTACGCTTGTAACAGTGGCGGAGTTATACTTTACGCCTCAGTCACTGTGCAAAGTAGTGGCGTAAATTAGAGGCGTAAAATGAAATGGAGGCGAAATTTTATCATAACAGGCGTAATTTAAAACTTTAATTTATGAAAAGGCGTAATTTTTGGACTTAGCCATTTTAACAAGGCGGAATGGCTGTTTCTTAAAGCGGAAAATAACTTAAACTTTCCAGGGAGACGGAATTTTTGGACTTAGCAATTTTATAATGACTAGATTCCAATATACTAGCCATTTTCATTTTGCACTGCATAAGATATAGGCAAAGAAAAGGCTTTTGGTAAGAAGGTCAAACTCCAAATTCAAGGTCACAAAGTCAAGTTCAAGATTGATGGTCTTGGTAGGAGGTATGCAAGAGTAAACTATCAAGACTCCATCTGTAATAGTGATTGAAATATAGGCCAAATTAAAGTTCTTGTAAATATATACCTTATGGTAAAGGTCCTAATGCCAAAGGTCATGGTCCCAAATGAAAGGTCTTAACAAGTTCTATCCATATGTGAAATATCAAAGCTCTATATCTCACAGTGTATGAGATGTAGGCCAGGTTAAACAGTAGGTCAAACTTCAAGGTCAAGGTCACAAGGTCTTAATTCCTGAATGAAAGTAAATGTAAGGTAGTATCTTTGTGTGAATTATCAAGGCTCTTTCTAAACAAGAAATCTTTGTAAAACATATATGCCCCCTCAAGGGTCTACCTTTAATGTAGGTCAAAGTTGAGGTCAAGGTCACAAGGTCCAAGGTCATGATCAAAGGTGAAAGGTCTTGGTAGGAGGTGTCCATGTGTGAAATATCAAGTCTGTATCTGTAAAAGCACATGAAATATAGGCCAGGTTAAAGTTCTTTAAAGTAGGTCAAACGCCAACGTCAATGTCAAATGCAAAAGCTCTTGGTAGGAGGTGTCCATGTGTGATTTATCAAGGCTGTACATGTAAAAAGACATGAGATAGAGGCCAGATTAAAGTTTTTACAAAGTAGGTCAAAGGTCAAGGTCACAAGGTCATGGTCAAATGTGAACAGTCTTGGTGGGAGGTGTCCATGTGTGCAATATCAAGAATGTATGTGTAAAAGGACATGAGATAGAGGCTGGGTTAAAATTATAAAAAAGTAGGTCAAATGCCAAGGTCAAGGTCACAAGATCATGGTCAAATATGAAAGGTGTTGGTAGGAGGTGTCTATGTGAGAAATATCAAGGCTGTATGTGTAAAAGGGCATGGCATGTCGGCCAGGTTAAAAAAAAACTTAAAAGTATGTCATACTGCAAGGTCAAGGTCACAAGGTCCAAGGTCATGATTCCAAATGAAAGGTCTTGGCAGGAGGTATCCATGTGTGAAAAATCAAGGCTCTATCAATAATAGTGCATGAGATATAGGCCAGGTTAAAATATTTTAAAAGTAGGTCAAACTCCAAGGTCAAGGTCACTAGGCCAAAGGTCGTGGTCTCAAATGAAAGGTACTGGCAGGAAGTATCCATGTGTGAAATATTATGGCTGTATCTCAAATAGTGCCTGAGATATATAGTTCATAAGATATAGAATTAACTTTGTGAAAATAAGGCTTCCCAGTCTATTTTCTCCCAGTCTATGACCATTTCCTACTTCCTGTTTAGTAAATTGGAGGGAATTTTGCTTCTCTGACTTTTTGCAAAGTTAATGTTTGAGGTATGAATTCAAACATTGACATTGATGAATCCAGTACATTAAGGGGCTCACTAAATGGTAAGACCAAGTGAGGCAACATTGGTGAGTGTTCTTTTGACTAAATTAAACAAATTCAAATGTTCATTATTACCATTCCCCACCGACATATTATGTAGTAGATATCTAGGAAGCGGGATAATGAGGCGGATTCCGCCTGTAATTTCTTAAAAAATCTAAGCGGAATCCGCCTCCTAGCAATTACGCCTGTAAAAAATCCGCTTAATTTGCATATTCCGTCTCTAAAAATTCCGGTTAATTAACATTTTACGCCTCTAAATTACGCTTGGTTTACGCTTGGTTTCCGTCTCATTCTTATATTTCTTTAAACAAGCTTACTAGCGGAAAATTAGGCGGATTCCGTCTCATAATTCCGTCTCATTTACGCCCGTTTTACCGGCGTAATTTTTCGTACAGGTCTGTTCGTAAGAGAGTACCTAGGACCATGATCGAGTTGCGGTATTGATTTTAGGTCACACAGGTCAAAGATCAATGTCACAATTGTTCATTGTTTAAAATCCATTTCCATTCTACAACTGGGCAACTTTTTTAAACCCAGTGAACAGGAGCTATTGGAGTGGGGATCGGTTTGTCCGCTGTGAGACAGATCTAGTTTTAATTGTTTTGAGAGGAAAGACGGGATTGGATGCATAAGGGTCTGTAATTTGACTCTTAGCACCTTATAATCCTTTATTTAGTAAAAACTAAATAAAGGAGTATAAGGTGTTAAGAGTCAAATGATAGACCCCTATGGTTAGATTATCATTGAAACATTTTGCATTTTGAAAAGTCATTACCCCACTTATCTGTAGTTATGAATCACGTCATTGTATTTAGATTAATAAATGACATACATGTACAAATGATAATGAAATATAGATATGTAGATAACAGATGTAGATAAAATCTGATATTTATTCTTTTTAATATTTTCCCGAACAGCAAAATTTTATGGCTATCCAATTTCAAAGGAGCTATACAGACAATGAAATAACTGTTATCATAGGGAGTAAATCTTTATTGCATAACATATACAAAATCGAGAGAAATTATGTTTGGGAAAAGGTTAAAGAAAAAATCTGCTGACCACAGGACCAGATTGAATACAAAAGGAACCGCTGATGGTATTTCAGGGGCGGTATTCACCAACCAGTGTAATCTAAGAATACATTTAATACATACGACTCGTCCAATCAGATGGATTGTAATGTACTTTGTTTTCAACAATTTTAGAAAGGCTGATGAATACGGCCCCAGATCCTACTTGCAGTCTGATCAGGATCCAATATATTGTAATCTGCTGAATTCACATTTAGTGTTCAACCTACTTTTTGGACCAATGAAATTACAGTATATTTTGAAATTCTGCGCGTATATTTTCCATAAAATGCCAGGTTTTGGCCGATAACTGGATTATCTTTTTGGACCAATGAAATTGCAGTACATTTTAAAATTTCGCCACTCTATTTCGTATAAACAGGCTGCCGGTGTAACGTAGTAAAACTTTACTACGTTACACCGGCTATTTTATGTGACGTCTATAGATAGCCACGCCCAGTCTCTAATGAACCGCTAGCGAACACTAAGTCAGAAAGAGTCTGTATATATAGTAGATTCTACGCGATATAAACATTCAATGCGCTGCGCGCATTTGAATGTTTAAGTCACGTAGAATCTACTATACAGACTCTATCTAATACTTGTTCACAGGGTATACAACAGCATAGATTCTGAAAAGATGTCGCTAAGATGCATGCTGATGCTGTTACATGCTGATCTAGAAAATCATAAGGTATGTTTTTTCATATCCCACCTCCATTTTATACTCCGCTGAAAGCAGCCCTTCTCTGCTTTCGTCTCTGTTTGTCTATATAAATATACGTTTGTCCTCCAATTTGCACATGCCGACTACCACCATTTTAAAAGAAGCCTGTGAAATTTTATAGTAAATGCTACAGTCTCTTTTAAAACATTGAACTTTAAATAAGGATACCCCTCGTTCCAAAATACATAGAGGCTGAAATTTGGTTAAATGAAAAATGCACACATAACCCCCAAACCTTTTGTATTGTCTGAAAGAGTTCTTGTGTAGAAAAGTTACCCCCCCCCCCCCCCAGTGATGCCGTCGACGGCGACGTCGGTTACGTAGACAATAACTTATCGGTCTATACCTTATGAATTGCATGAAATGTAGCCTTTTCATTTGAGACCATGAAATTTGACCTTGCTACCTTGGACTTGAAAGCTTGATTTTTTCTTTTAAAAAGGTGCGTCTATATAGATGCGAGCTACGTTGTCTGCAAACAGCCCGTGTTACGTAAGATAAGGATTAAATTTTTGTATACTTCAGTCACAAAATTAACCAGCTTTCAAAATCAGTTGAAATAAATATTATTACAAAAGATCGTAAGTTACACGAGCCGAAAAACTGTTTTGTTTCCCTTTTGTATGACGCGATCACGTAAGAGGGTAGGCCTAAACCTACAATACGTTTATTGTTGTGTGCAAAAACTTGTTGAATAAATATATGCCAAATTATATGTCTAAATCTTTGACAATAAAGAAGTTATGCAAATAAAAAAAGTGACGCGTTAAAACTTCTGATGAGTATAATATACTGAGCAAAAATGAAAACTTTACACCTACATTGCTTCTCATATTTCTTCTTAATTCAACAAGTAAAGAAATCAAATGAATATGCTTCGCATTGTTCATTGACTTGGTTGTGCCAAACACTAAAAGTTTTGTTGATCTTAATTACAGGGATGAAAAACGGACCATTTAAGTGTGACAGGGGTCTGTTTTTTCAGGTGTACAATTTTAACGGAAGTTTTACAAAATTTAAACCCTCAGAAATCCGAGCAGAAGAATACAAACCATGTCAGACTGCACGCAATGGTAGTCTGACAACTTCCCAGTCAGAAAATGTAAAGAAGCTTGCACAACATTGTTTAAGCTTTTTAAAAACTGATGTTTGAAAAGCAGAATTTTCATTATGTTGCAAAGCTTGAAAATTTTACAATGCATTCTCCATAGGAAATAAAAATCGCTTTTGCATGGACATCTAGGAACAATCCTAGTCGAAAAAGGGTTCAAATATCCCCTGTAAGGCCTGCATGATGTTACAAAAAAAAAAAAAAAAAAAAAAAAAAAAAACAATCGAAAAGCGTGATAAATTTGTGAATATCAAACATTTTAAATTCCCTATTTGTTTATGTAAAAGGGAGATAATTCACAAAATTGACAGATTAGACCTTTATTGTAGAGCTTACTACAAGTGATAAGAAAGATTTTTTGTGTTTTTTTGGCGAACCAGACATGACAAATTCCGAAAAAATAATGAATCGTTTCCTGCGCATGCGCATATGTGACATTAGATGTACCTAGCTCTAAACGCATTGCGGGCCATAACTCTGACATTAAAGGAGACAAGGCAATGAAATTTCAACAGAACGATTACTGAAGGCCTGGGAAATAACGTCAAAATATATTTCAGGCTTTTAGTTCGATACTTTTCGAGAAACAAGAAATCTTTAAGTGTAAAGTTTTCATTTTTGTTCAGTATATGTAGCTCTGGTAGTCTCCATGTCCATAAACAAGTTTTTTGTACGATTTCAATTACAGAACCTTGGATAATGCAGAAGAATTAGCAACTGAACCAGGTGTTTCGACAAACTTTCCGTCCCGCCAAGTATGTCTCGAATAATTGGATACTAGTATTCCTTGCAAAATAGTAGTAAAACGTTTGAAAGTAAAATGGCGGAGCAAAGTGGTGATTCAGCTAGAAGGCGTCCTTCAAGTGACTCTGAAACGAAAAGTGGAGACACAAAGGAAATGGAAACTGAAAACTATAGAAACGCAAAGGAACATAATAACTGCTCAAAAAGAAAACATTCTGATCGTAAAAACGGCAAACCCAATTCTGGAAGTTTGGCTTTCGAAGTTAAAGAGTTTCCACTTGTTGTGGCCCTATCAGATGTAAAAAGTGAAAGTCACTTAAAAGAATTCTTGTTGTATAGGATGGGTAATCCAAAAGATTTAGATTTCGAAATTAGTAAGACTGAAAGCTTGAATGTAGACAGGAAAGAAATTCTAATAGTGCTAGCTTTCAGAGGATCGAAGAAAAGAACTCTTGGACGGTCGTTGCTGAACAAAAGTAATCGTACATCTGAAATGAAAGTCCGTTGTTTTGACAATGAAAGTGATGCCAAGGGGCACGAGATCGATAGAACAAATGACAAACGTCGTGCTTTGGAAGATATCATTAAAACAGTAGAGGAAGCATTTAAATCCCATGATGGTAAACTAGAAAGGGTAGAGAGAGAACTGGAAAACATTGAACAGAAGCTACATACGAAGAAAGGAATATCTTTGGTCGATTTTCAGAAAATAATCGATCAGAAACCTGCTCTTGACGATAAACAGGCGGAATTGAAACGGCAAAGGGGAGAATATGTGAAGTACATACAAGGAATGAAAACAAAAATCGATGCACTGCCCAATAAAGGTTTTGATAAGCAGTTGAGAGATATAAGAGTAGCTTTCGGTGCTGAATGTAGACGATTCGAAGCTGCGTTGCCTATGTACGGTCGGAGGGAAGACATTTTGAATACTATCAAGGACAAGCAGGTCTGTGTGGTAGTGGGAGAGACTGGGTCGGGAAAGTCAACACAAATGGTGCAATATCTATATCAAGCTGGATTTGCAAGTATGTTGTTTAACCCTTTCCCAAACAAGACCTGGTTTTGACGTCCCTAACAGAAGACACTGGGGAAAACATTGAGACAAAAGAAGAAACTGCTGATAACCAGCAGTTTCTCCTTTTGTCTCAATATTTTCAGTGCCATATCTTACACAAATCCTATCTTTAATAACATCTATTTTGTCTTTTGTGGTAGCTTTTGAAGTCGTTCACCCTAATTTTTTGTCGTTTGTTAATGGGTTAACCCTTTCCTAAATGACAAAGTTTAATGGTAGTCCAATTTGAAAGCTGCTGCAGATGACAAAATAGATGTCACTAAACATAGAATATGCGAATATTATAGCATTGAAAAAATTAAGGCAAAAGGAGAAAGTGCTGATTATCAGCACTTTCTACATTTGCCTGAATGTTATCCTAAGCTATCTATCAAGGAGGTAAAAACAGGTCTTGTTTGGGAATGGGTTAATCATGTCCCCTAACGGCCCTCTTAAAGGGTGGTGCAAATTCAAAGCTGCCGAAGACGACAAATGGGTGTTGACAAAGATTGGATTTGTGTACAATATGGCACAGAAAATATTGAAGCAAAAGGGAAAATGCTGATTATCAACATTTTGTTCTTTTGCATCAATGGTATCCAATTCCCTTTGGTTTGGGGACGTAAACAAGGGCGGATCCAGGATTTGTTGGAGGGGGGGGGGGGGGTACAAGCCCAAGATTTTTTCCCAGTGGGTCCAAGATCAAATTATGGCTTAAAATGTAATAAATATGTAACGTTACACTAAATTTATATAGTCAAAATTTAATTTTCGGCCATGCGTAAATACAAGTCTTTTTTGGAAAGGGTCGATGTTGATGAATGCAGAATTAGTGTACTCTAAAATACAGAAAGTTTTGGTGAAAAAGACTTGTCGTTGTTTCTTTTTTAGCGAGCCGGGACTTTATGTCCGGGGAGCTAATGTCACAGCTCTAGTGTCAGCGTCGTCGGCGTCGCGTCCCATCGCGTCTTCACTTGAAAAACTTTAACCTGGTCTATATCTCAGGCACTGAATTAGAGATACAGCCTTGATATTCACACATGGATACATCTCGACAAGACATTTCATTAGGGACCATGAACTTTGACCTAGTGACCTTGACCTTGGAGTTTGACCTACTTTTAAAAAATAGCTGTTTTTGTGACAAGCTCCCGTATAGGCGAGCTACGTTGTCCACGGACAACTCTTGTTGTATCAAAGTTTACACTGACTTTTCCTATCCATGATGTTGGCACCAAGATTGATTACTTTATAGGCCATTGGCTATGACAACAACAATGTCCCCATTTATTTTGAAATAAAGAAGGCAATTTATCGACATCTATGGTTTTGTCGTTTATGCATGTGAATATGTAAAATAATTTCATTGACTTATCGACATTTGAGTTTCTGTTTAGGATGGCAACGTTTTGTGCAATTTTAGATTTGACAGTGCATGTTAAACAAATAAAATTTAATACAAATTGTCTCTATTTGACATAGTCAGAATGGATAGACTGAATAAGCATTTGAGTCCTTTAAACATACTAGTATTTAATACAATTGTGTATATACATGTATTGTTTGATCAAGTTATGAATTTATCAAACTCTATGATGTTAGCACTCATATTAGCCGTATCATCATGACGGCTGAAATGATTATCAACAACATACGATCTAGAACTGAAATAACTTAGTAAATATGACTTTACATCTTTTCGCATGTTGATCTAAGAAGAGTTTAACATATCGTCGCTTTTCAACGAAATCTTCGCAACTGTTGCTAAAAACAAGCTGCAGTTACGAGATTTTTGTTGGAAAGCAGCGATATTCATATTCTTCATTTTTTCAGACAATGGACAGATAGTTTGTACCCAACCAAGAAAAATAGCTGCGGTGAGTCTTGCACAGCGTGTTGCATCGGAGATGGGCAGTAGTGTTGGGCAAGAGGTCGGATACCGTGTTGGCATGCAGGCAAAGATAAGTGCTCGTACAAAAATTACTTTTGTCACAGATCATATTCTGCTTAATGAATGTCTGAAAGATGACAATCTTACTCAATATCAATGTGTTATCATAGATGAAGCCCATGAAAGAAGCATTTTCACAGACATGCTATTAGGAATGTTGAAAAAGTGTCTAACTAAACGTCCAGAGCTAAGAGTCATAGTAACTTCTGCGACAATTGATCCCTCTGTCTTTACCAGATATTTTGGGTCAGAAAGTATATGTCCAGTCTTGAAAGTAAGTGGTAGAATATTTCCAGTCGATGTTTTCTATGAAGAAGATGATGCTGATGTCCCATTTCCAGAAAACTATGAAAACAAAGCTCTAAACAAAGCCATGGGAATTCATAAGGATACCTCTGTTGAAAGTGGAGATATTTTAGTTTTTCTGACTGCCCCTATTGAGACAGAAAGGTGTTGCGAAAAGTTCAAGCAACGAGTGACAACATCGGATTACGTCTGCCTACAACTTCACGGACGGCTGACACCAGAAGAGCAACGCTTAGTTTTTGAGTGTAACAATGATGGCAAGAGAAAGGTTGTGTTTGCAACAAACAGCGCAGAAACGTCCATAACCATTCCAGGTATCCGGTATGTTGTTGATAGCGGTGTTGCAAAAGAGATGCAGTACGATCCACAAAAGAATATCAGTTCCCTATGTGTTGTCCCCATCAGTCAGAGTTCAGCAAATCAGCGAAAAGGGCGAGCAGGAAGGGTTTCAATTGGCACATGCTACCGTTTGTACAAGGAAACGGATTTCAACAAAATGGACAAAATAGGTAAACCAGAGATACTTCGAATACATTTGGGGCAAGGTCTGCTTAAATTGATGGAGATTGGCGTTAACCCACTGCATTTTGATTTCGTCGAATCGCCATCACCAACTGCCATTAGTAGCGCAATAGAGACGCTTGAAGAAATCAAAGCTGTTCAAGATGGTGAAATTACAGAGCTTGGCAGATGGATTTCAAAAATACCAGTTGACCCTAGATTAGGTGCCCTTATTAAGAAAGGTATTGACGGAAATGTTGCTCTGGAGACAGTGGTTATTGCAGCCTACAATTATCAGAAGAACATATTTTTTCGTGCTGGAAGTGAGGAGGACAAAAAGAAATCAGACATGCTTAAGGTTGAATTCTGCCATGTAAAGGGAGACATTTTTACAGCGTTGAATGTATACAAAGCTTGGGACGAAGTCAAGGAGAAAGACAAGGGACAGTGGTGCAAGAACAAAAGTGTGAATGGGAAGGCATTGAAGAACATACGGGAAATGGTAAAAGAAGTTCTTACAGTTATCCAAAGAGAGGCGAATATCAAGATCAAATATGAGTTCAGCTCTGCCGATGATAAGGACGAAGTTCTTCAGTTTCTGATCTTTCAAAATATGATCAGCAATCTTTGTGTTTCTCTCGGTCACGAGAAGGCAGGGTATTTAACCCTCAGAAAACGACAACATGTTAACCTTCATCCTGGTTCATGTCTTCAACCACTCGGTTTACAGCCTACATGGGCTGTATTTGGACAACTTCTGCGTACGTCTGGCGACTTCATAACTGATGTAACGCCTGTTACAGATATGATGCTTGAAGTTGCAGAGAGAAACAAACTTCTTAATATTGACAAAAACAGCTTTCTTGCGCTACAAGTAAGGGAGATAATGAATATTCCAGTTGGAACACACGTCTTCAGTAATTTCGTTGGTCCTATGCACAAAAATAGACGAGAGATGGAAGAAAACGTGAGTAACATGTGCAACAACACGACGATCATTATAGATGCCAACAAAGGGAGGGGAGAAATTACCTTGTACTGCTTGCCGAAATATGCAGAAATAGCTAAGGATGCAGTAAAAGTCAACATAGATCCACATTCTACTAAGTTATGGGTCGCAAACATAGAAGAACCTCTTTCCAGTAATAGCAATATCAAATCAACACGTGTCTTAATCGGAAGAGGTGGGGAGGTTCAAGATATTTTAATGCCATCGGAATATGTTACTGCCAACGTAAAGGTCAAGGACCTCTGTAAAAATGACGTCACTGAGGATAGCATCCGGGCAATAGTCTCCAAGTATGGCCTTATCCAAAGAGTATGGCAGTCTGTTGGTAAAGGAAAACGTTCATATCCTTTTTGGGGAACCGTAACATTTGTTGGTAAACTTGCAGCTAAATCGGCGGTAGAAACTTTCAGAGATGACGAGGATTCTGACTTCAACCTCATTCCGATCACTTTCGAAACAGAGAAAACGAAGCCACATGATTTTACACTGAAGCTTCGCTGGTGCCGACGACCAGCCCGTAACCATTGTTTCGTCACACTGAATAACCCCGAAGATATCTCACAATTCCTGACTCGAGGTAAAATTGATATTGATGGTTCATATACAGCGACAGTTTCGCGCTCAAAACAAGGTTCTGATCTATTCATACGTGGTTTAAGGCCTGACGTTACAGAAGATGCAGTTCGCAGCGGTCTGCTAGCAGGGTATGGTAGCTTCGATCAGAGTACCAAGAACCGAATAGGAAAGATTGTTTTACCACGGGAAAATGTACCACTAACATTAATGCACACGACGGCGGCAAGAGAAACGGTTTCATCTCGAATAAAGAATTGTACCGATAACGCTGCCGTGAAAATTGATATACCAGATATTAAGGAAAAGACTGTCATCTGCACTGCTTTTGTGCGGTTTACAGACCCAATTGCTTGTCAAATGGTAGCAGACAACTTGGCTAATGATCCTCTGTATATTCATGGACAGAAAGTGACACTGCACGCAGAATTCAAATCATCTGTTTTTGTTCACAAGCGTGTATTCAAGATGATAGAGTCTGATATCAAAGACTTTGAACGTCATGGGATTCAAAGTAACTCGTCAAAGGCCCATATCCGAGAACTAAAATCTGGAAATTTCACTATTGACATAACAGCATCTTCCCCGAATGATGTCGCTAGACTTAAAGCCGGGATCGATTCCATTGTTGAAGGGGATGTATTGGAATGTAGTAACACTCCCAATCTAGAAAAAATCTTCTTTCAAAGTGGGCGTTCACAGATTCAAAGAATTGAGAGATCGTCTAATGTCTCGATAACTTTAGATGAGAGAACCATGCGATTGACTGTCCAAGGTTTAATAGGCAACAGAAATAAAGCCATTTTGGAGATCAACGATTTTCTTTCAAGAATTAGTGAAGCGAATGAAGTAGTAATTCAGCTTAAAGGACCTTCTCACCCACCGGGGCTGATGAATGCTTTATTGTCAAAGTACGGAGTGGGACTTAACAGCCTTGTCGTGGAATGCAACTTAATATCGGCCAAAATCAATCTTAGGCTCCATGCAGTTACATTATGTGGATTTGCCGAAAATACCGCCAAAGCTGTAGAGAAAATAGATGAAATAAAGGTGGCTATTCTGGACCAAAAAGGCAATTCTGTTCATGATGGCGCACCCGATTGTCCTGTTTGTCTCTGTCCTGTAGATTGGCATGAAATGTGTCGATTGGAGTTTTGTGGACACGCGTATTGTAATGCATGCCTTACAAGCCAGATAAACAATGCAATACAGAGCAAAGAATTTCCCGTAAAATGCGCCCATGATGAATGTGGAAAACCTCTGGTCATTCGTGACTTTACATTGCAGATGAAACATGGTCTGGTAAAGAACCGGGAATTCATCGAAGCTGCTGTTGCAGACTTTGTTAACAAAAACAAAGAGAACTATCGATACTGTCCAACACCCGACTGTAACATGCTGTATCCCGTGTCCAACAAAGTCGAAGTTTTCGTCTGCCCACAATGCTCTAAGAAAGTTTGCACAAAATGCCACAAAAGTGCGCATGAAAGTATCACTTGCGAAATGCTTGCGAGTGAGGCGCGGGATGGTGCCTCAATGTTGAAATGGCTACAGGAAAAAATCCTAAATGCAATGTTGGGATTGAAAAGGACGGTGGATGTCAGCGCATGAGCTGTAGATGTGGCGCGCATATCTGTTGGACCTGTATGGCATTTTTTGATAGCTCGTCTGAATGTTACGGACATTTGAACAAAGAACATTGAGGATATTTTTAAATGAGCTTCGGCAAGAAAAAATAACTTTTATGACTGTATATTATGACAGTAACATTTCGGACTTATTTGAAAATTTGTAATGGAACTGTAGATAGATATGGGGTTGATTGTCTAATTCTACAGAATATATTCAAGTATAATTTATAAGAACTACATTTTCCTCTCGTAATCTTGACATGGGTTCACTTGAATTACTGATAATGTGGAAGTGAATAACGGTCTGCACAAAGTGAGAATTAGTTCAATTCCGGAGTTGCCCTGTGCAAAGTAGAAATTCTTACTTTGTCGGGCGAAATTAGAATTCCTAAATTACGGAATTGGCCCTGCGCAAAGTAAGAATTGGAATAATGTAAGGATCGATCATCGATTTTAAACTGCGCAATGGATGAATAGTTTGTATAAAGTTACAACAGTTAAAGTGACATTTCACATTTATTTCATATCTGAAAAGTATGTCTTGATGAAAAGAGTGTTTATTCTAAGGCATAGAAATGCTACCTGTTTTTTTGAAGTTGTTATTTTTTATAAGCGAAAAATGCGCCTTTAAGGTTGAGACAGAAATGACGAATTCTATATAAATCTAAACTGTTGTCCACAACAATTTGTCTAATTTTAGCTCAAAAGTATATATTTCTCGCAAACGGTTCAATATTTTGACTTGAAATTTTCAGAATTGCCATAAGAAAGGATGTTCTTTCAGATAGAATAAAAGTAAAATTTATGTAAAAAATAATTGTGAAATATCACTTTAAACAATTTCCTCAAGAGGACACAACTCCTAGCGAAACTTTGAGGCAAGGAATGAAAATGCTATCAACCAGCATTTTCTCCCTTTGCATCAATATTTTCTTAGGTATATATGAAGTATAGATCATATCCTCACCAATTTTTATTTTGTTCTTGAAAAAAAAAAAAAAAAAAAAAAAAAAAAAAAAAAAAAAAAACGTTCAGCAGTCGTACGATGGTAAAGGCTACATGTACAGTCGACACTCGTTGTGTCGAAGTCAGAGGGGCTGTCAAATTATCTCGACATATCCGGAGTTCGACTCATCCGATTTTGTTCAATTTCGAATTTGAATGCCATTTGACCAATTTCGTTGCTCATCAAGTGCCTTAATAATTGAAATGTAGTAGGAAAAGGAAAGAAATTGCTCGACACGAGCAATTTCTGTCCTTTTCCTACTAAATTTTAATGGCTATATTCATTTCGAACTATTTTTTTTATTTAACGTTTTGATATCCATCGGTGAGGACGGGGCCAGACTTTCTATTCGACTTAAGCCGAAATTCGACTAATCCGATGTCGACATAACGAGTGTCGAATGTGTATGAATCTCTCTAAAGTTACAAACGTAAGAAAAAAAAAAAAACGCTACAGAAACACAACTACAGACAAAAACCAATGAAGGGAAAGAAATGAACTCAAATGCCATAAGTGACCAGGTGAAGATCCCGGTTCATCATTTCACCATAGGAATAAAATGGGGGTATATTACACGGTGTACAATCACGTGACTCAGAATTTCCGATAATCTTCAATATCTTTTTTTAATACTTGACCAATTTGAGTTCGGTTTGAAGCAGAGAATGTAGGGAAATGTCAGAGATAGACTTAACGTTGTAGATTTTTGAAAAATCAACTGATCAAAAAGTTATTGAAGATAAATCAAAATTTGGTTTATATTCAATAACTTTTTGATCAGTTGATTTTTCAAAAATCCAACACGTCCAGCTTATTCCTGGCATTTTCCCGCCTTCTCTGCTTCAAACCGAATTCAAATTGGTCAAGTATTAAAAAAGATATTGAAGATTATCGGAAATTCTGAGTCACATGATTATACACCGTGACCATGGTTATTCACTGTGGCAACTTTGAAAATGAATCTCCCCTGCTTTTAGTTGTGCGCTCCGATTACGAAATTGGGATAATTCTTTTTCTTTTTGAATTATCTACCTTTCATTTGAATTTAGATGGCAAGTTTCTTGTGAGTGCAACTTCTACATGGAAATTTGGTTTTAATGTACCCCATAACAGGGGTGTAGCCAGGAATCCTGTAATGATGAAGTCAAGAGCGTTTTGTCGAGTCATTTAGACGCATTTTGACGGCTTAACCCATTACCAAACGACAAAATTTTAGGGCGTTCAAAATTGAAAGATGATGCAGACGACAATTTCAAGTGAATAAAATGCTACATTGTTTGATCTTTTTACATAGAAAACATTGTGTGAAATGAAGAAATTGCTTGTCACAAGCATTTTTTTTATTTCCCACAATGTTTTCTGCCCAGACAGTCCAAAAAGTAAAATAACATTCACTTGAAATTGTCGTCTGCAACACCTTTGAATTTGGAAAGAATCTTTTAAACGTATTTTGACGCCTAAACAGAAGCTACGGAAAGCATTGTGGAAAACGAAAAAAATTGTTTGTCACAAGTATTTTTTTTATTTTCCACACAGATTTCTACTGAAGATAGACCAAAAAAGTAAAATAACAAACATTCAACTGAAAATGTCGTCTGCAACACCTTTGAATTTGGAAAGAATCTTTTAAACGCATTTTGACGGAAAGCTCTGGAAAGCATTAATGTGGAAAACGAAGAAATTTCTCGTCACAAGCAATGTCTTCCATTTTCCACAGTGTATTCTACCCAGAGAGACCAAACAAGTAAAACAACAAACATTCACATGAAATTGTCGTCTGCAGCAGCTTTGAATTTGGAAAGAATCTTTCATTTTGACGCCTAAACCGGAAAGCTCTGGAAACCATTGTGGAAAACGAAGAAATTGCCTTTCTTCTATTTTCCACAATGTTTTCTACCCAGAGAGACCAAAAAGATAAAATAACATTCATTCGTAATTGTCGTCTACAACACCTTTGAATTTTGGAGAATCCAGACCTGTCTCTTTCCCACCATATTGGAATTGGCTGTGGGGTTCCCGGGCATGTGGGGTCTGTTTTTTACAATTTTTCTTGGAAAGACCACTGGGCACACTTGAAAAAAAAAATAATGTTGAAGCCCGGGCTTTAAGGCTTCAGCCTGGATACGCGCCTGCCTCATTAATGAGATTCATGCGATGTCGGAATTTTTTCGTGTGACGTCGTTAACATTCGTTTCGTAGCCGAACTTATTCGTGCGACGACATAAAATTGGGCGGTGCAACATTCCACTGCCGAATTGTTTGAACGATGTCGCCCGAATAATTCCGACGTCATGTGAATCGCATTAGGGATAGAATACCTGAAGTATGAAGTATGTTGTAGAAACCATTGTGTCTCGAAAAAAATTAAGTACATACTCATGAGTACATACTCAACTTCAATGGAATACTATCCAACATTGAAGGGTAGTCGATTGAAGTTCACATGGATTTCATGTGATTTGAGTACGTTGCTCAGATTGGAGTCTGAGAACGTTCTTAAGTTTTTTTTCGAGAAACCTGGGCCAGGTTTTACGGACATCCAAGAATGTATCTTTTAGCATGACACGTCATATTTTGGTCCAATATGTATAATAACATGGGTGTTGAATAAGAGCAAAAAATGGAGTGATATGAACATTTACTGAATTCATTTCAAAACATGAATCACTTCAGAGTTAGCTGGTGCAAAAGAGTGTTGTGTTTCACTAACAATATAAACTTGAGATTGATGCATTTCTACAAAAACCTCGTAACTGCAGCTTGGTTTAAGCTGCAGTTACGAGGTTTTTGAAGAAAAGCAGCAATAAAGTAGATATTTTGAAGTCAATCGAAATACACTTAGATATCTGATATTTTGACATAATCCCATTTTGTATAATAGGAAGAAAAAAAATATATTTGACAAATATAAAGTATATATTTTTTTAAATTTCACAATTTTAGACTGATACAATCCTATGATGGGGAATCCTGTGATGCAACAACAACAATTGCAGAAAATCTTCATAAAATCTTTTAACCCATTACCACACAATGACTCCTTTTACCTTCCTACAAGGTAATGGCTTTGGAAAACATCGTGGAAAATGAAGAAATTGCTTGTGACAAGCAATTTCTTCATTTCCTACAATGTTTTCTACCTAAAATGACCAACAAATGCAAAATTTCATTCGCTTGAAATTGTCGTCTGCATCATCTTTGAATTTGGACTTGCCTAAAATTTGCCGTTTGGTAATGGGTTAATAAGAGACCGTATTTCTGCAATTATTATTGCTGTTGTTGATGTTGTTTAGCAACATGATTCCAGACTGTGCAATTTTCAAGTTGTTAACAAAGATGGGGCTGTGTACAACATGATGCCGATAATATTGAGACTAAAGGCTTTGAAAACATTGTGGAAAGTGAAGGAATTGTCTATGAAAAGCGAAAAGCAATTTCTTTATTTCCAACAAAGCTTTTTACCCAGAAACACAAAAATCCAAACAATTCATTCACTTTTACCCTTTCCCAAACGACAACATTTTAGGGTGTTCCAATTTCAAAGCTTCTGCAGACTACAGAATGGATGTTGATAAAGACAAGAATTGCGGGTAATATAGCAGAGAAAATATTGAGGCAAAATCAGAAATTGCTGATTATCAACAATTTCTTCTTTTGCCTCAATGTTTTCCATAACCTTTCCATTAGGGACGTCAAAATCAGGTCTTGTTTGGGAGATTAAATTATTGTTTGCAACATTTTTGAATTTGGAAAGTCTAAAATTAGGAGCTTTAAAGACAGTCCAGATATAAAACGTACATTGTATATGAATACAGCTTTAACAATCATAAAACATCTAACAAAGTCATAACAAATACAAAACTTGCGAAAACAGAGCAAAAGAACTCTCTCAAAAATAAACAACATAGAAACAAGGACTTTTATATTATGTCACTTTTCATCAAAAAAAACTCTCTGAACTAGAGCTTGCTTGCAGCTGCAGTCCTAAGGGTTTTGATGAAAAGTATTGGATAATGGTTGCCCTGATAGATAATACTGTGGTATTTGAACTAAATCTTCTTTATATGTCCCTAACAAAGCTTTTCAAAACAATCAAAGAAATGAAAAAATACTGACTACACATTTTCTGTCTCAAAATATACAGCTTCATTTAGCCTTTTCGGCATTTAATTTGTATAATTTTAATTGTTTGTTTTCTGGTGTTAAAGTATATGGAATGCTTTGGCTATCATTTGCAAATTTTCAGGAAAAAATATGCTGATTTAAAGTACCATAGTTATTCTATTAAACGCTCGGGTGTTTATTAGAAACTTGGTCGATGGAAAAGTAGGGGGTGGGCCTTTATTAGAGGTATTCTAATTTCTTAGTCAAAATTTGCAAATCAAGTGTCAATTCATGGACTCAAAATTCAGCTGTCGACATTGGCAAAGTTTTATTGTAAGGACTGCCAATTATCATGACTGTTTTGATAAAATTTCTTCATTACCAACAGATTAAGGGCTGGACATCCTCTCCTTTATTGCTTTTGGAAATGATCTTTGGTTATGGCTTTCATTATTATAATCCGAAATCAGGGGATGGGCGTTTATTAGAATCACCCCTTTGCGCTAAAATTGTGCTTGAAACAAGCAGATTTTCAGCGGAGATTTGGGGGATGGGTGTTTATTAGAATATGGGCGTTTATTAGAATGATTACGGTATAAATTTCTACTTTTCCCTGAATATTCTGATTTTTTCTCTCTTAATTTTCCTTTTGTTTGAGATTTTTTTCAAACATAACAAGTCGTTTTTAAAAACTAACTTTATGCTTTAATCATAACAGTATCTTTCAAACAAAACAAAACAAAATTTACATCACACTATGCTTCAAATAATACTGACAAAATATTACTCTGTAGAAAAAATAACAAACAAATAAAAACTTCTTTTATAAAGATACTATAATTTTTACAAAATAAAGTTAAGAATTTGATACATGTTTTTCTCTCACTTTTTGATTTAACCCATTACCACACAATGACTCTTTTTGACAAAATCATAGTTTTGGAAAACATCGTGGAAATGAAGAAATTGCTTGTGACAAGCAATTTCCTTGTTTCCCACATTGTTTTCTATCCAAAAAGAACCAAAAAATAACGTTTCACTCACTTGGAATTGTTGCCTGAAAGATCTTTCAATTTGGGGCATCCTAAAATTTTGTTGTTTGGTAATGGGTTTATAAAACATAAATACTGTTAGTCACCAATATCATATATTGGAATTATCATCTGTCTGAGATAGAATTGCAAACAGTCATGTAACTGTTAAAATATACATAAGAAGCATTCGTTTGATTTATTACTGAGCTTATAATTAAAATTTAAGCTTACTTCCATAAGTCCAAAAAAAGCATAACTGTGTCCTATCAGTTATAAACATAACATTTTAGAATTGACACCATCAATCAGTGTAAGAAAGGAAGAATAGATGGTTTGCTGGAAAAGTTGGCTAGTGAGAAAGAAGAAAGACAAAAAAGTAACAATGGTACATGTATCACAATACAATAACAACAGATTATGCTTTTTCTCCCACAAATTGAAGTGAATGCACATATTTTAAAGATTTCGAGAATACAATGTACATGTGTTTGTGTATTTCCCTTTGTACAGGATTCTGGAATGTGTCTTTTTACATGAACAACAGCAAAATGGATTTGTTACAAAGTGAATAACAATAATTAATCCTTTCCCAAACAGAGAAACTTTAGGGTGGTTCAGTTTGAAAGCTGTTGCAAAAGGCAAACTGAATGTTGCTAAAAAAGGGAACTGTGTACAAAATAGCTCAGAAAATATTGAGACAAAAGGAGAAAGTGCTGATTATCAGCACTTTCTTCTTTTGTCTCAATGTTTTCCAAAGCCTAATATTTTAATGACGTCAAAAACAGGTCTTGTTTGGGAAAGGGTTAATCTGGTTTAGGAAACATGAATACATTATTCATTTTTTTCTTTTTTTCAGAAATTAAACTCAAATGTAAATGTAATTCAAAATACTGATATGTGTTTTGATTCTATGGCATTTAATGCTGTTATGAAACATTATTAGATAAATTTATAATACTGTAACAACAGCTGCCGCAACTATTCATGATTTTCTAAAATGATATTTCTCAAAATTAATCATTTGATAAGTGGTAAATCAATGCAGCTACAGGCTTATGTAAGCCTTGGCAGTTGACAAGGCATGCCATTGTTTTTACAAAAATCACAATAAACAAATCTAATTCTATAGATTAATAAAATGAACGGATGTCAACCTTATTTTCCTTCTGTCATTTCAATAGAAACGTAAAATATATCTCACATCTATAACAATGTTTAAATATGAGCCAGGATCTGGTCAAGGGAGCCAATTTGGCATCTGAGACAAGCATGTACACGATGTATAATCACATGACTCAGAATTTCCGATAATCTTCAATATCTTTTTTAATACTTGACCAATTTGAATTCGGTTTGAAGCAGAGAAGGTGGGAAAATGCCAGGAATAAGCTGGAGGTGTTGGATTTTTGAAAAATCAACTGATAAGAAAGTTATTGAAGATAAACCAAAAATTTGGTTTATCTTCAATAACTTTTTTGTCAGTTGATTTTTCAAAAATCAACCACGTCCATCTAATGCGTGACATCTGTCCTCATTCTCTGCTTCAATCGAATTCAAATTGGTCCAGTATTAACAAACTTATTGAAGATTTTTTTAAATTGTTGTGTCACGTGATTATACACCGTGATGCATGTATTCAGATTAGCCTGTGTATGCACACAGTTTGTTCTAAATTCATGTTGCTCTCAAATAGCTTCTTCACAACCATGCCTGAAGCTGTAACACTAGGAGTGCATCATGGATCCTGATCAGACAGTGTGCATGGGCACAGCATGATCTGGAACTATGGCAGTCCATGCATGGATCCAGACAATTTTCCCAGAGGGGAGCCTTGCTTTCCAAAGGGATACTGACTGCAAAGGCGCATGAAAAATACCCTTGAAAATCACTTTGATACACCTTTTTTCACAATTTTTTGGGGACCAGGGCCCAGGTCACCCCTGGAATCGCATGTGTGGTCTAAAAAGCCAAAGATCCTGACTCAATTACAATGGTCACATCTATAAAATGTTCATGTAGTGCAGATTGGTATGTCAGATCAAAACTATTGTAAGTACATATTTACCCTTTCCAAAACAGAATCTGGTTTTGATGTCCTTATAATTATACTAGGAAAGGGGCTGTGAAAACATTGAGGCAAAAGAAGAAAATGCTGTCATCAGCATTTTCTTCTTTTGCCTCAATATTTTTTGCACTATTTTGCACACATTTCTTATCATCATCAACAAACATTTGGTCCTCTGCCTCTGCAAAACAGTTTTCAAAATGAACCGCCCTGCTTATAATTTGTTGTTTGGGAAAGGGTTAAGCTATAGGCCTATGCATACATAAAGCCATTTCGTCCCTTTTCAACAAAAACTTTATAACTGCAGCTTAAAACAAGTTTCAGTTAGGAGGTTTTTGTTGAAAACCAGCCATTTGCGCTTACAATAAGTTTTTCACCAAACCTTTCAAGATTCATACACAAAACCTTACAGAACAATAGAAATCACCCAAAAAAGTTGTCTTTGTGCCACAAAAGTCCACCTATTTGTGTATACTCACCCGAGGCAAGACCTGATATTGGTATATAGTAAAACAAGATGAACAAACTGACTGTTGGAAAAATGCAAATGCCTTGAAAAGATATTGTTTAAAAACATGATCTTGAAATTTAACCTTATCCTACACCTTGACTTTGAAACAACAGTGTCGACAAATACAATAGGAATGCTCTTTCTTATGGTTCTAAAGCTAGTTATGGCCAATATTTACAGGGGTAAAAGTTTTCAGGCATATGCCTGAAGTTCAGGTTTTTAAGTATTCTAAAATGCCCCATTTTCTCGATTTTTACTATATAAATACAGACTTTTCCAGGTTTTCAGGTTTTTCAAAATTTTCAACTTTTACCCCTGTATTTAAGTGTTTTGCAGTTAAAAAGCAGACAATGCCATAACTTGATGCACCCTGAATCTATTGAGAGAGGCATAAAAATACCAAACTTGTCCCATTTTCCAAATTATATATCATAGTACCCTTGCATATAAACAATAAAATTATGATGAATATTCTATGAAAATGTAAATGCATAAAAAATGGAAGAGGAGTTGCCCTAAAAATATGTCTGTAGACAAAGTACTTATACAGTTGGAAAATAGAATGCTGAAATTAATTAGTCTTGGAGTAATTACTTAACAACTCTTCTGCTAGTTACAAAACATTGTAAGAAAGCACCAGAAAAAACCTCTTGCATACAATGTGTAGCACCGACTGATTTAACACTTTGTAATATCAAATTCAGATATTGAGTAAAGACCCGGTCACATACACGATTCTGCATCTACATCATGGCCCTAGCATGTTTCAACAAGAGCTGTCCGAAGACAGCGCGCTTGACTTTCTAAGTTGCTTAGTATAAAGGGGGCATAACTCCAAATAGAGTGGTCCCAGGGTCATGGGCCCTGATAGTAAGGTAGAGGTCGTGAAGGTGAATAAGTATTCCAAGTTTGGGTTGAATCCCTTTGATAGTATGGAAGTTATTGATGTTTGAAAAAACTTTAACCTTGGTTGCAACGCCAACGCCAACGCCCGGGTGACAGTATAAGCTCTCATTTTCTTCGAAAAATCGAGCTAAAAATGGTAAATTATACAGCATAATCTTTGGACGTGATGCAGACGCAGATCTGTATGTGACTGAGCCTGAAGTGCAAAAATGTTGTATTAGCACATACTCAATATGTACAAGTCACATATTCTAGTGCATAGGACAAAACTGCTTTAAATGTATATAATTACACATAGGCCTATAGTCAAGTCATAATAAAATGACACTTGTTTAAAAAATTTTAGGAATGTAAACACGCAAAAAATAGTTCTTAATTTTCAGTAAAAAAATTTCATGCATTGGTTTGAATCTTACAGATGTGAGACACCTGCAAGATTTGAACCATCACATGGGACAGTACAGTACTTCGTAGTTACATATTGGTTGTCGGTTGTATAGGTAGATTTTGTAAATATGTGCCATCATATTGTGACCTGGCCATACATCTATAACAGTTTTGAAATTACCCCTCCATGGATATAAGTATATAAAACATTTAGAAAATTATTCAACCTTGTTTGCTATGACCTCATCCAACTTGTTGATTTGATTAAACGGGTTACACGGTGGTACCAAAGTCACCATCTTGGACATTTTGCCGTCTCTCTTGAAGCTCTGAACTGGTGCCGAGACAGGAAGCTCCCTGTAATAAAAACAAACATTATGTTTGTGAACAAAAAGGCTCCAAAGTGTTCCAGTATATTTGACCTTGACATTGAAAAATAAATTTGATCCCAAGAAAACAAAGGGTAGGTTAACTTTGTCATTAAAAATATTAAAGCTAAAAAGCCAATGTTAATGTGACAGATGGTCAGACAGAGGCAAACTCCAATTTATTAATACGAGTACAAGGGCATGACAAAGTGAAACTTCATTCAATCAAATTCCTGTAGTTTGACAATGTAATACTTGGTAATTCAAATACAAATGTATCTAGATTGAATTCTGTCATTGTGTAATGAGTTGTAATCTTTTCTTTCTGCTTTTCTAAATGATAAAATATTCAATATTTTTCAAAGCTTTATAATGATCTCAATCAAATATCGTCATTGTTTGGGAAAGTGCTAAAGATCAAACAAGAACTTCATTAGATAAACTTAAGTCTCTCTTACAACTGGTCGTACGTGCTCCAGCGTGCGGTCTACGTCTAAAACTTAGGCATAGTCGTGTGATGTAAGCATGTACAACATACGATTTGGGTAGACGCAACCATGACGCAGACTGCGCGTAGCAAAGAATTGGCCTGATAATTCGATTCTTTAAGCCTCTCTTACAACCCTTCGTTTGTCCTTGTAAATCATGTGTTTTAAGACGCACAATTTATAAAGACGCACAACGGGGTTGTAAGAGAGGCTTTACTTACCTATGAGATTTCTGTGTTGAACTAGAGCTACTGGGAGGTACCGGTATTGTAGCACTGTGGGCTGGAGCATAGTACCCACGATACAGGGTGCAGCCTTGATAGCCAGGGATGTTAGGTTTACTGTAAAACAAATGTCATAAAAGTTATGATATACAATTTTTTATAATGCAGCTTGAAAATGAAGAAGTCGCTAAAGGTAGTAAAAATACCTCGGCTCCACACCACATTTGACCAGACACGCATTTTTAGTCAAAGCAGGCGCAATAACTCAATAATTCTTGATGGAAGGTTTTGCAAAAGTTGCATCTTGCACATTTTCTGATACTAATGAACACTTCTACTAAGTATGAAGCAAACCACTAAAATTTATCAGGATATAATTTAACATCGTGATGTTTTTAGAGACACTTTTTAACTTTATAAAACAAATCTATTTACACTTTTCTAATTTTTCTTTGGAGAGAATTATAAGAACGACAGTACTCACTGTGATGTTTCACTATATCTAGGTATTGTAACACGTTTAACAGTGTAGGGCTGGAAGTTTTCTTGAACATTATCCAACTCCTCAAGATTCTCTGCCCCAACCGCTCCTCCGTAGCCGGGAATATGCTGTTTTCTTGGAGGTTGACTACAGCTGCAAAGGTGAAATACCCTTTCCTGACTCTTGTTTTTCTTTTTGCCTCAATCTTTCTTAATATTCAAATTGCACATTTCATTTTCTGAGTAACATTTTTTTGTCCTATGCAACATCTTTAATCTGGATCAGTATAAAAAATTTGGGAGAGTAAATTTCGCTGACATTGCTTTATGTAATAGCTTTCAATTCTGACAATAAATTGAACAGCTGATTTTTCTAATTTCATTATTTTCATAGGATTTACCTTGAATTGTGCACCAAATTTAGTCAAAATGCTAATTTAAATAGACATTTATTGATAATATGTATTTAAGAGGACAAAGAATTTTTTTTTTTCAGAGCAAGAAATGGAAGTATACTTACAAGACAATAGCTCCATTTTTATAGTATCCATTTCTTTTCTGAAACCAATCCCATGATCGACCAGCATTCTGGAAAATAAACAGGATGTGTTTGTTAAACATAGATACTTTGACAACAATTTATTTTTCAAAAATTTTATGTTAAGTTTCACCTAGACTGGACAATGGTAAAGCAATATGCCATTGATCTTTTGATACAATGGGCTAAGGCTAATGGAGTTTTACATCCAACTCAACCGCTACTGTCATATGGAGATGGGACCTTGGTTTAAAGTCTCATCCAAAAGACTGGTCGATACAATGGGAATGAAAATATTTGAAGCTTAAGATGATAAATAATCATAGAATGGAAAGAATGGAGATTTACATTCCATTGTCCGATTGATAAAGGGTCTCTGTTTAACTCTTTCGCTGCAAAATTTCCTGGAATTGTCCTATTTTCAGTGCCAAATTTTGGAAACTTCATAAGAGGTCTTAACAGTTTATAGAATAGTTAAACAAGAATTGCCCGCGGACAATAAAGCTCGTCCTAACGAGAGCTTGTCACAAACAAAATGCATTTCCTTGGTCAAGGTAAAAGGGTCATAGTCCAAAATTAATTTTTTAAAAAGTAGGTCAAGCTCCAAGGTCAAGGTCATGGACAAATGTGAACCGTGTTGGTAGGAGGTGTCCATGTGTGAAATATCAAGGCTTTATGGGTAAAAAGACATGAGATATAGGCCAGGTTAAAGTTCTTTGAAAGTAAGTCAAGCTACAAGGTCAAGGTCACAAGGTCCAAGGTCATGGTCAAATGTGAACCATTTTAGTAGGAGGTGTCATTGTGTAAAATAGAGAGGCTGTATGGGTAAAAAAGACATGTGGTATAGGCCAGGTTAAAGTTTTTTAAAAGTAGGTCAAACTCCAAGGTCACGGTCACAAGGTCATGGTCAAATGTGAATGGTGTTGGTAGGAGGTGTCATTGTGTAAAATATAGAGGCTGTATGGGTAAAAGGACATGTGATATAGGCCAGGTTAATGTTTTTTTAAAAGTAGGTCAAACTCCAAGGTCACAAGGTCCAAGGTCATGGTCAAATATGAACCATGTTGGTAGGAGGTGTCCATGTGTAAAATATCAAGGCTGTAGGTGTAAAAGGACATGAGATATAGAACAGGTTAAAGTTTTTTAAAAGTAGGTCAAACTCCAAGGTCAAGGTCACGAGGTCCAAGGTCATGGTCAAATGTGAAGGATGTTGGTAGGAGGTGTCCATATGTGAAATATCAAGGCTGTAGGTGTAAAAGGACATGAAATATAGGCCAGGTTAAAGTTTTTTAAAAGTAGGTCAAACTCCAAGGTCAAGGTCACAAGGTCCAAGGTCATGGTCAAACGTGAATGGTGTTGGTAGGAGGTGTCCATATGTGAAATATCAAAGCTGTATGTGTAGTAGGGCAAAAGATATAGGCCAGGTTAAATTTTTTTTTTAGGCTAGATTAAAGTTTTTTAGAAGTAGGTCAAACTCCAAGGTCAAGGTTACAAGATCAAAGTTCATGGTCCCAAATGAAAGGTCTTGGTAAGAAGTATCCACACGTGAAATATGAAGGCTGTAGGTGTAATAGGGCATGAGATATAGGCCAGGTTAAAGTTTTTTAAAACGGTCAAAAAGTGGGTTAAACTCCAAGGTCAAGGTCACAAGGTCAAAGGTCATGGTCTCAAATTAAAGGTCTTGGTTAGAGGTACCCACAGGTGAAATATGAAGGCTGTATCTCTAACAGGGCATGAGATATGGGCCAGGTTAAAGTTTTTGCGTATGCTGACGCCGACGCTGACGCTGACATCCGGGGGTATGACAATAGCTCTTCCGAGACTATCGTCCCGGGCGAGCTAAAAATCGTTGTCAGATAATATTAAGCTGAAGCTTTCAGGAATCATTGCACATAAATTGTTTTGCCTTATAGCATACTTTTTATCAGGCAGTTTGATCAGATGACCTTGTCCTTGACCTTGAATGACCTCATTAAGCTATTGTTTGAAAGTCACCGATCGGCGACATTGGCAGTCTTCCTATGGGTCACTTTTCGGCGACATTGGCAGCGAAAGAGTTTATGCTTTCCGAAACAATTATACACCTATTAGAAAAAAGCTTGTTTAATCATGGAGGTGAAAGATAACAAGAGTTGTCCGCGGACAACGTAGCTCGCCTATACAAGAGCTTGTCACAAAACAGCATTTTTTCAAAAGTAGGTCAAACTCCAAGGTCAAGGTCACAAGGTCAAAGGTCATGGTCCCAAATGAAAGGTCTTGTCGAGATGTATCTACGTATGATATATCAAGGCTGTATCTCTAATAGTGCCTGAGATATAGGCCAGGTTAAAGTTTTTCAAAAGTAGGTCAAACTCCAAGGTCAAGGTCACAAGGTCAAAGGTCATGGTCCCAAATTAAAGGTCTTGTTGAGATGTATCTATGTATGAAATATCAAGGCTGTATCTCTAATAGTGCCTGAGATATAGACCAGGTTGAAGTTTTTCAAGTGAAGACGGGACGGGACGCCGACACTAGGGCTGTGACATTAGCTCCCCGGACATAAAGTCCCAGCAAGACAAGCATTTTCTCCTTTGCCTCCATATTTCCTTTGCTGTATATTACAATCACTCAAGCAAAGTACATGTAGTAACAGCTATGTCAAGTTCAGAACATAGTGGGCTCCTTTATACACTATTATCTATTGCTATGCTATGTGTTGATTTTAAAATACCAACCTGCCATTCCTTTGCTGCTGGATCATATCGTTTAAGTGTCCTGGTTTGCGAAATCATGTCAGGTCGGTCTTCTAGTGTAGAAGTGGGGGCCCAGAGTTTGGGGGCCAATATGGCATGGGGGCCTAGAGTTTAGGGGCCAACATAGCATCCTATGGTACCTCATCATACATTTTCTTGCACCAAGAAAAGCATTGTAGTGGAGCGGGATACTGTAAAAATATTTCAAATGATGATACAAGCATGAAATTTGCACCATATATTCTTCAGATCTTAAAGATTTCAAAACAATTTCTGGCCACTTCAATTTCCGCCATTTTCAAGATGGCCGCCGAAATCCAAAATGGCCGCCACTTTGGAATGGGGTATACTCAGTAAATCGGTCATATCTTCGCTTCTGATGGACAGAAAATAACAAAATTGGTATCAAATTAAAGCTTAGTTAATTTCTAGTTGTATGGTAAATCCAGTATGCAAATTATCTCATTAGCATATTATGAATATTAATGAGATATGTTCCTATCAATGATTTTACAGCAAAAAATCGATAAAAAATAAAGAAAAATGTTTTTTTTCTTTAATGTTGCAGTCTATAGTTAGTGATATATAAAAATTGCTTTGACCTTGTCATACTATTAAGTATCATTAAAAGATGGCAGTTAAACAGCCATTTTCAAGATGGCCGCCATAAAACAAAATGGCCGCCATTTTAAAAGAGGGTATGACCTTATGAATAGTAAATTTGTCATATCCTTGCTTCTGATGGACATAAATCACCAAAATTGTACATTAAAGTTTAGTTAATTTTGAGCTATATGGTAAATGCAATCATTATGTATTATGTACCTGTATATTATCTCATCAGCAAACTAGCTAATCATGTATGAATATCAATGAGATAAATAGATGTAATATATTTTATCTTATCAATGTTTTTGTTCAAGCAAAGTCCATTGAAATGGAATTAGAATAATAGTCAAAATTTGAATGTTGCAGTTTAGAGTGTCACGTCACAATTGCTTAATCTAGTTACAATGGCATTATGATGTACCATATCAAGATGACGAATCCATTATGCCAATAATATCATCAGCATGTGTATGAATATTAATGAGATATTTTATTAATGCTTTTATAGCAATAATTTGGTTATCTTTAAAAAATCAAAATTTGAATGTTGCAGTTTATACTTAACAGATATGAAAATGTTATATGAACTTAGTATCTGTGCTTTTTCTACTGTAAAACTTACTATGAAAATTTTGACGCCACGTTAATACACAATGTAATAGTGATCAAGTACTTATCTTTTAATCATATGACTAAATACCGATACTAACTTGTAGAAAATGAAAATTAAAAATATACAAACAGGTCGTAAACACTGATCAACCTGTTGGGGTAGATTTTAATCAGTGTCTGTTTACATATCAATTTTTGTCATTCCTAAAACAAGTATGGGAATCAGATTTTCTGTAAAAAAATATATATATAACTTAGAAATCATTGGTATTGGGACATTGCTAATAGATTTGTGCCGAACGTAAGAATAAACGGACTGTGTTGAAGGGATTTTGTCAATAGCACGAGATCACCATTTGTGTCATTCTAAGTCAATACTCACCTCTTTGTTGAGTTGACATTAGGTTTTATAACGTAATCAAGGTTTAAAGTTGCTGATTGAAATATGAATTAGACCACAAACATCCTTGAATTATTTGCATCCAAATCTTACAAGTTTCATGAACAAAGAGATGTGCATGGAAAGCATGAACTATACCAGTTCCCTGTGCAATAAGACTATTTGCAACAACATTTTAATCTGTCTGCAGCATTCAGCTATAGCTGCAAGTTTCGAGCATTCGCAGACAGGATTCAGACAGTAATTGCTGTTGTGATACTATTGATTGACCCTCATAATACATGTCCTGCCTGGAAAACAGCTTTCTTGACATGTCCCATAATAGCTGCATCTCTGGTTGAGATAATAACATCTTACGCTCTTTGCTGTCAAGCAAATAATAAAAGCATGCATCATCTACTTTACAACATGTGCTCAACCGATCGTGCATGATAATCACAAATGTCCATTTTCTATTGCGATACATTTTCTTTGGTCCTGTTTAGGTTACGGAAAGCTTAGTCGAATAAATATCATGCTTGCCATGCTGACTTTTTGCCCTCGTGAACAAAAACGTAGACAGTAGGCTCTATCACATCTTGAGAAGCATGGAAGAAAGGCAGTGTAATAACGGGAACCAACAGGCTTGCAAATGACATTAATCGGTATCCATCAAAAGTTGTTTCCCGTCCCAAAGGTTAATCATAAAGCGTCAATATTCAGATCACTGTTGGCTGCTATAATTAGCCTAGAAGAACAGCCTCGTTATCAGAATTACTGTAATAACAATGAGAGTTTGACATTCTTCCTTTCCTAAGATGCATGGTTTGCATGCTTTGCGTGAACAAGCAAGCAAGAATCTGCCTCTTCTTGATTAAACGGAGTTAATGGATCATTCTCATAGATGTTCTTATTACATTGAATGTCATCTCCTTTTGTAAGTAGCGTCTGTACAGTCGTTTGCGAAAGAAGCTGTTCAATAATTTGAAAATTCTGCTATTTAAAACTGCTTTCGACAAACACCAGATTACTGTTCTGACTGATTTTACCTTTCAGAATATCTCGGAGACATATATCGAAGACAATATCAACCCTGAAATATTTCCAAGCACATGGCTCAGTATGAGGTACAGTCACACCTGTGGTATAATCATCAAATGATTTTCCTGTCCTGGCTGTATTTGAATTTATCATAACTACTCCATCAATTATAATAGCGTCTGCATGCGGTTGTTCATATGTCATATCAATACCATGACAAAGAATCATTGAAGTAGCTGTGAAGTAGCTCTACTCCAGAGTAAAGCATGTCATTTTGGAAGATTTTTTCCGAGTCACATTTTTGGCTTTGAAATGAAATAATAAATCTGGAAAATAAATGATAATCATCTTTTAATCTGTTCAGCTTATGCTTAGCTGGTTTAAATTTTTGACTGAAAAAAGACTTATTTAACAAATGCTTCTTGTGCATTGATCATGTCCTTTAGGAACTTTTCATATTGTTTTTGACTTTTGGTAACTAACTGCAGCATGGTTTCTGTAATGCAACATTCTGCTACTTCTGCAGCGCCTACATGTCAGCTGATTCCTCTTTAAAAATGATTCCAAAAATTCAACAATGGTACATTTCAAGTTTAATGATTTTGCTCAAGATATCCTTTAGAAAATGAAACATGACACCGAATGTTTGTTACTCCTTCTAGATTGCTGCCTTCCCGAAAAACTTGAAAATCGCGAACCATTCTACTTATTTCTGTTCCAGCCACCATCCACCGTGTAAAAGTTGCCTAATTTTCGGTCAGGCCGATAGCACCTGCTTCGCCTTTAACAACTGCGATATCTTGCTTATTAACAGCAATCATAGAAAATGATTTTTCGGTCTTACAAACAGCAAAATGGCCTGCTCAAAATTCTATGAATACACCAAGATGCAATTTCTCCAGAACAAGCATGTCCCGTAGATGGACTGGTAGCCATCGGGCATAATTGACTATAAAATTATAACTGACTCATATTTTGAGGTACTTAACACATTGATTACATAAGATAATATCCATAAAATTGTTTGAAATACTAAAAGATCTGGTGGTCAAGAATGAATTAGTATGACAAAGAACAATTTTATGGTAGTTATCATTTTACCGAATAGTTGACTTTCACGGCTCTTGCTGACAATTTCTGGGATTAAAATTGAGTAACTCACTAATATTCATCAGTATGCAAATTACTTGATTTGCAAATTTGGACTCAAGAAAATTGACATTGACTCAGGTTCTATTTGGAGCTAAATATGTTTTTATATTACCAAATGTGAGATAAAAGGGATTTCCAAGGTTGCCTATCTCAAAAAGCGTTTAAAGTTTAAGTAGCAGTTTCACTTTTGCTTAATATAGTATTTGAACATATTTGTCCATACATAAAATAATGCTTTTTAGTTGCTATCCTGATATGGTATATATGTGACAAGTTCAGGCAATTGTTATGTGTAACTAAATAATCGGCAACATTCATATTTTGACTGTTTTTTTTAATTCTATTTCGATGCGTTTTTCTTGGAAAATTAAAACATAGATAAAATATACTAATTATAATATATTTTGCTTTAAAATAATTGATAGGAACATACCTCATTAATATTCATAATATGCAAATGAGATCATTTGCATATTAGATTAACCATGCGACTAGAAATTATGTAAGCTTTAATTTGATGCCAATTTTGTTATCTTATGTCCACCAGAAGCGAAGATATGACCGATTTACTGAGTATACCTCATTCCAAAGTGGCGGCCATTTTGGATTTCAGCGGCCATCTTGAAAATGGCAGAAATTGAAGTGGCCAGAAATTGTTCTGAAATCTGTAAGATCTGAAGAATATATGGTGCAAATTTCATGCTTGTATCATCATTTGAAATATTTTCACAGTAAATCCCATTAAGCCGCTCCACTATTGAGGTAAAAGAAGAAAATGCTGATCATCAGCATTTTCTTCTTTTCCCCCCAATGCTTTCCAAAGCCTTCTCTAGGCCTATTTTATATGTCAAAACTAGAACTTGTTTGGGTAAAGAATAAAAGAATAATGACTGTGTGTTGATTGGTCAATATCTACCTGCCATTCTTTCGCTGCTGGATCATATCACTTAAGTGTCCATGTTTGGAGGCCAAAATGGCATTGGGGCTCTCCAAAATAATGACCTTACAGTGAGAAAAGATAAATACATACCTGCCATTCCTTCACTGCTGGATCATAACGTTTAAGTGTCCTGGTTTGAGAGATCATGTCTGGTCTGTCTTCTAATGTAGACGTGGGAGCCCAGAGTTTGGGGGACAACATGGCATGGGCCCTAGAGTTTGCGGGCCAACATTGCATGGGAGCCCAGAGTTTGGGGGTCAACATGGCTTGGGGGCCTAGAGTTTAGGGGCCAACATGGCATGGAAGCCCAGAGTTTAGGGGCCAACATGGCATGGAAGCCCAGAGTTTGGGGGTCAACATGGCATGGGGGCCTAGAGTTTAGGGGCCAACATGTCATGGAAGCCCAGAGTTTGGGGGTCAACATGGCATGGGGGCCTAGAGTTTAGGGGCCAACATGGCATAGTAGCCCAGAGTTTGGGGATCAACATGGCATGGGGGCCTAGAGTTTAGGGGCCAACATGGCATGGAAGCCCAGAGTTAAGGGGCCAACATGGCATGGAAGCCCAGAGTTTCGGGGTCAACATGGCATGGGGGCCTAGAGTTTAGGGGCCAGCATGGCATAGTAGCCCAGAGTTTGGGGATCAACATGGCATGGGGGCCTAGAGTTTAGGGGCCAACATGGCATAGGAGCCCAGAGTTTGGGGATCATCATGGCATGGGGCCTAGAGTTTGGGGGCCAACATGGCATGGGGGCCTAGAGTTTGGGGTCAACATGACATGGAGGCCTAGAGTTTAGGGACAAACAGGGTATGGGGGCCTAGAGTTTGGAGGCCAACATGGCATGGGGGCCTAGAGTTTGGGGCCAACATGGCATGGGGGCCTAGAGTTTGGGAGCCAACATGGCATGGGGCCTAGCGTTTAGGGGCCAACATGGCATTGGGGCCTAGAGTTTAGGGGCCAACATGGCATGGGGCCTAGAGTTATGGGGCCAACATGGCATGAGGTCTAGAGTTTGGGGGCCAACATGACATGGGGGCCTAGAGATTAGGGGCTAACATGGCATGGGGGTGTAGAGTTTGGGGCCAACATGGCATAGGGCCTAGAGTTTAGGGGCCAATATGGAATTGGGGCCTAGAGTTATGGGGCCAACATGGCATGGGGCCTAGAGTTACAGGCCAACATGGCATGGGGTCCTAGAGTTTGGGGCCAACATGGCATGGGGCCTAGAGTTTGGGAGCCAACATGGCATTGGGCCTAGAGTTTAGGGGCCAACATGGCATGGGGGCGTAGAGTTTAGGGCCAACGTGGCATGGGGCCTAGAGGTTAGGGGCCAACATGGCATTGGGGCCTAAAGTTTAGGGGCCAACATGGCATGGGGGCCTAGAGTTATAGGGCCAACATGGCATGAGGCCTAGAGTTTGGGGCAAAGATGGCATGGGGCCTAGAGTTTAGGGGCCAACATGGCATAGTAGCCCAGAGTTTGGGGATCAACATGGCATGGGGGCCTAGAGTTTAGGGGCCAACATGGCATAGGAGCCCAGAGTTTGGGGATCAACATGGCATGGGGGCCTAGAGTTTGGGGGCCAACATGGTATGGGGGCCTAGAGTTTGGGGGCCAACATGGCATGGGGGCCTAGAGTTTGGAGGCCAACATGGCATGGGGGCCTAGAGTTTGGGGCCAACATGGCATGGAGGCCTAGAGTTTAGGGGCCAAAATGGCATGGGGGCCTAGAGTTATGGGCCAACATGGCATGAGGTTTAGAGTTTGGGCCAACATGGCATGAGGTTTAGAGTTTGGGGGCTAACATGGCATGGGGGTCTAGAGTTTGGGGCAAACATGGCATGGGGCCTAGAGTTTAGGGGCCAATATGGAATTGGGACCTGGAGTTTAGGGACCAACATGGCATGGGGGCCTAGAGTTACGGGCCAACATGGCATGGGGGCCTAGAGTTACGGGCCAACATGGCATGGGGGCCTAAAGTTATGGGCCAACATGGCATGGGGGCCTGGAGTTACGGGGCCAACATGGCATGGGGGCCTAGAGTTACGGGCCAACATGGCATGGGGGCCTAGAGTTTAGGGACCAACATGGCATGGAGGCCTAGAGTTTAGGGGCCAACATGGCTTGGGGCCTAGAGTTTGGGGGCCAACATGGCATGGGGCCTAGAGTTTGGGGCCAATTTGGCATGGGGCCTAGAGTTTGGGGGTCAAAATGGCATGGGGGCCTAGATTTTGGGGCCAACATGGCATGGGGCCTAGAGTTTTGGGGTCAACATGGCATGGGGCCTAGAGTTTCGGGGTCAAAATGGCATGGGGGCCTAGAGTTTAAGGGCCAACATTGCATGGGGGCCTAGAGTTTTGGGGCAAACATTGCATCCTGTGGTATCTCGTCAAATGACCTTGCAGCAAGAAAAGCATTGAGGTAAAAGAAGAAAATCAGCATTTTCTTCTTTTTCTCCAACGCTTTCCAAAGCCTTCTCTAGGCCTATTTTATATGTCAAAACCAGGTCTGGTTTGGGAAGAGATTAATAGAATAATGACTTTGTGTTGATCCGTCACTACATACCTGCCATTCTTTTGCCGCTGGATCATATCGTTTAAGTGTCCACGTTTGAGAGATCATATCTGGTCTGTCTTCTAGTGTAGAAGTGGGAGCCCAGAGTTTGGGAGCCAACATGGCATTGGGCCTAGAGTTTAGGGGCCAACATGGCATGGGGGCGTAGAGTTTAGGGCCAACGTGGCATGGGGCCTAGAGGTTAGGGGCCAACATGGCATTAGGGCCTAAAGTTTAGGGGCCAACATGGCATGGGGGCCTAGAGTTATAGGGCCAACATGGCATGAGGCCTAGAGTTTGGGGCAAAGATGGCATGGGGCCTAGAGTTTAGGGGCCAACATGGCATAGTAGCCCAGAGTTTGGGGATCAACATGGCATGGGGGCCTAGAGTTTAGGGGCCAACATGGCATAGGAGCCCAGAGTTTGGGGATCAACATGGCATGGGAGCCTAGAGTTTGGGGGCCAACATGGTATGGGGGCCTAGAGTTTGGGGCCAACATGGCATGGGGGCCTAGAGTTTGGAGGCCAACATGGCATGGGGGCCTAGAGTTTGGGGCCAACATGGCATGGAGGCCTAGAGTTTAGGGGCCAAAATGGCATGGGGGCCTAGAGTTATGGGCCAACATGGCATGAGGTTTAGAGTTTGGGCCAACATGGCATGGGGGCCTAGAGTTTGGGGGCCTAGAGATTAGGGGCTAACATGGCATGGGGTCTAGAGTTTGGGGCAAACATGGCATGGGGCCTAGAGTTTAGGGGCCAATATGGAATTGGGACCTGGAGTTTAGGGGCCAACATGGCATGGGGGCCTAGAGTTACGGGCCAACATGGCATGGGGCCTAGAGTTACGGGCCAACATGGCATGGGGGCCTAAAGTTATGGGCCAACATGGCATGGGGGCCTGGAGTTTAGGGGCCAACATGGCATGGGGGCCTAGAGTTACGGGCCAACATGGCATGGGGGCCTAGAGTTTAGGGACCAACATGGCATGGAGGCCTAGAGTTTAGGGGCCAACATGGCTTGGGGCCTAGAGTTTGGGGGTCAACATGGCATGGGGCCTAGAGTTTGGGGCCAATTTGGCATGGGGCCTAGAGTTTGGGGGTCAAAATGGCATGGGGGCCTAGATTTGGGGGCCAACATGGCATGGGGCCTAGAGTTTTGGGGTCAACATGGCATGGGGCCTAGAGTTTCGGGGTCAAAATGGCATGGGGGCCTAGAGTTTAAGGGCCAACATGGCATGGGGCCTAGAGTTTTCGGGTCAACATGGCATGGGGCCTAGAGTTTTGGGGCAAACATTGCATGGGGGCCTAGAGTTTTGGGGCAAACATTGCATCCTGTGGTATCTCGTCAAATGACCTTGCAGCAAGAAAAGCATTGAGGTAAAAGAAGAAAATCAGCATTTTCTTCTTTTTCTCCAACGCTTTCCAAAGCCTTCTCTAGGCCTATTTTATATGTCAAAACCAGGTCTGGTTTGGGAAGAGATTAATAGAATAATGACTTTGTGTTGATCCGTCACTACATACCTGCCATTCTTTTGCCGCTGGATCATATCGTTTAAGTGTCCATGTTTGAGAGATCATATCTGGTCTGTCTTCTAGTGTAGAAGTGGGAGCCCAGAGTTTGGGGGCCAACATGGCATCCCATGGTACCTCTCCAAATGACCTTGCAACAAGAAAAGAGAAAAAGATGTGAGGATTATGCCTTTCCCACGGTGGTTAACCCATGTGACTTTTTGGGCAAGTACACACCTAATAAGCACCCTCTTCAAAGAAGGGGTTTTCTTAATTTCTCAGCTTATTCCAAACAGATTTTGAAGGGATAAAATGCAAAAGTCAAAATAGTCAAAGATCGATCTATAAAAGCTGTTTTCCATGTGAATCAATCAAATTTACATGCAAAATTCATTATGATGCATTTTATACTCAGTGAAATGAAGCAATTGATAGTGACAAGCAACATTTTCATTTCCCATATAATGTTTTCTACCCAGAAATATCATAAACTGTAAAATTGCATAGACCTGGGAATGGTCATCTACAACATCATGTGAACGAAATTAGATCAGTTTGAAATTTTGGTATCTGGTAATTGGTTAAAGTTTAGTGTTTACTCTCCTTTGAAAGGTACAATGTACAAGGTAAAATGGACATGTTCCCTATGCCAAAAAGTTGGGCCAAAAATATTCAACAAAAATTGAAATTTAATAAATTATACAGAAGATTTATTATTTGTTGCAATATGTGATGAGAATATTTTCCAAATTCTTGGGAAAGTGATATTTTTTTCCAAAATTTGCTTAGTTTGCAACCTGTGCCCAAAACCATTTGATAAACGCTGAAGTTTAATTTGACTTACTTTTGAGTTGAAGTACTGTACATATGCTTCATTGCTAAGTGATCCCGCCCTTCACGACTCTGTTCTGACGGAGGCTTCTCTACGAACATGCTCTGTAAGAAAATATATAAGAATATTTGTAATTTTCTAAAAAACAAGCCCTGGTTTTGAGATTCTCAATGAAATATGATTGGTGAAACATTGATACCAAAGTAAAAAGACAATGGCTACCATTTAATAAACCTTTCCCAAACAAGTCTTCATTAAAAATTGCTTGAGAAAACTCTGAGACAAAAGAATGATTGAAATACAATTAGTGATGACAAAATTGCCATTTTCAAAGTGTTGATCAATAGCTGTCATGAAATCAATTGATGATGTCATATATTTGGGTAATAGAGTATATTCCACAATACACAGGTCTGCATTATAACCATTATATTCCTAATGATTAGTGCTCAGGATTTGATTAGAATTTCTTATCCAATTATTGTCTAACCTTTCCCAAAAAGCAAAATATTAGATTACACAAATTCAATATTTGACTACACATGATATTAAAAAAAGTTGCTGACAAAATTAATTTGTCTGACAGAATGAACATTTTCTTTGATATGGTAGGAAATATTGAGGACAGAACATTTTCCTCTTTTTCTTCAATACTTTTCCAAGCTTTAAGTTAACACTTGTCATTGTTGAGAAAGGTTAAATTGTGTGGATATTTATACCTTAACATTCTTAATTATTACATAATCATATAAATAAATAATACCACATGTGCAGTCATACTTGTAATGGAATTAAATACAAAGCCAATAATAAAAAAATTAATCCAATATCTACCTTTGCTCTTCTCATGTCCAGGCCTTCTGGGGGAGGTTTTCTGGGATCGTGTGCACTTGTCCAACCTGCAATATAGTACATTTGGTCATGTAATAATCATTGTACAGTGGCAGATCCAGAGAGGGTTGGGTAGTTCAAACAAACCCCCTCAGTAGCCTGATTATTTCATTTTCTGTGATGCAGAAATTTCATGCGCTAAACTAAAGTAGTTTTTGACTATATTCAAATGAGCAATTTGTTCTTTTCCCAGGTTTATAAACATACACTTGTATCATAATTTGCATGAATACTTCAGGTAATGTTTGAGGTTCATGAATAAGGGTTCAACAACACTGACCCACTACATATGGCATTATTCTGTGGAGAACCCTGACTAAATTAACAATTTTATTGGCTAATTGATTTTTTTGATTGACAGCGCTCTGCTCAGCAATTAGTTAACCCATTCCCATGCAATAATGCTTCTTGATGTCCTACAAGATAAAAGCTTCGGAAAATTTTGTGGAAAATGAAGAAATTGCTCGTGACAAGCAATTCCTTCATTTAGCTTAATGTTTTCTGTCCAATAAGACCAAAAAATGTAAAATTGCATTCCTATAAAATTGTCGTCTGCAAGATCTTTGAATTTAGACAACCTAAAACTTTAGCTGTCTGGTGAACTTATGGATTTAAAATTGATCAGTATACCTCCTAACTGTGTTCTAATCCAGATGTCGGATGTTTTTCGACTATCCCACGCTGACGGTGCACCAGGTTCATATGTATTGGATCGCTGCAGCTCTGGAGGTGCTGCTTTATTGCTCTTTCTGTCGGAGTCCTTCGTCTGTGGAACGGCCGACTGCGGTGTGTCGTTCAGCTGAACCAGAGATCGGATTTTCTGGTGGCCGGTATTCCTGTCCACATCCCCTCCTGCACTAACGAACCCTGAAACAGGGTCAACAATATTGTCATAGTCCCTATAAGGGGCCTCGGCCCTAAAGTCTCCTTTATCATTCCATTTCTTGAATCCTATATTCTTCAAATCTTCCTGGAATGAATCTACATCAACCTTACCAGATAAGGTTGGGAATTTCATGTGCCTTATTCGTCGTTTTTCTTCAATTTGTCGGACGGCTGAGCCACCTGCATTAGCGTCTGTGTATAGGTATGTATGGAAATGGGGCCGAGTTTTAAATGTCGAGTCCGACAGCACGGGGACGCTAGAATATACTTCAGTCATCGCGATCGGTTAATTGGCTATTCTGGATTCTATAGACTACACAATTATGCTAATCTGATGCCTGACAAAGTCATAAATAGTAGTTGAACAAGGTGTCCTAAACGTTAATTTTATCCAATTACTCCATTTTTCCGAAGTCATGTAAACTTCCTCGTTACCCTGAGACACGGCCGATAATTTCCATATATGGAAGATTCCGGAAACACTCGTTAATTGGTTAGGTGACTGGTTACTTAAATTTACTAATTGATTTGAGGTTTACAGTCGATAAAACAGGTGAACCATTCTAACCGGAAGCCGTTTACACATCAACAATGGCCGTGAGAAGACGACAAATGCAATCAAATGAACAAACAAATGGCAAATCTAGTTCTAGCAAGGGACAATCGAAGTCTAAACATGTCTCAAAGGCAAAATTGAAAGAAGAGGAGAAGAGCAGAGAGAAATTGCACTCCGTTCTCTATGTCATTCTTCTAATTGCAGTCAGTAAGTAACCCGGCAGTTATTCATCCTTCCTTCTCTCTATCCTGATTGGGAGCATTTTAACCCATTACCACACAATGTTTGACACCCCACCAAATAATGGCCATGGAAAACGTCGTGGAAAATGAAGAAGCAATTTCTTCATTTTCCACAATGTTTCCATCCCAAAAGACCTAAAAATTAAAAATTACATTCTCTTGAAATTGTGGTCTGCAGGGTCTTTGAATTTGGAACAGCCTAAAATTTGTCGCTTGGCCATTACCAGACGGCAAAATTTTAGACTGGTCTAAAATTTAAGGTGGTTGCAGATGACACAGGGTTTCCAAAAACCCCAAAATGGGGGTTTTTCACCCCCATTTTGAATTATTCAGGGTGTCCGATCACGTAGAAATGTACGTGAATCACGTAATTTGAACAATAATCACGTACTACTTTCTCACCCAAAACGTCTAAGAACGTACTCAAAATGAACCGGGCGTATCAATTACAAAAATAAGATGACAATTATCCCCATTTTTTACGAAAGAAAAAACAAGTTTGATAGCCGAGTAATAAAACCGAAACTGCCAAATTGGGTCATTCTGATCCCTCTAATTTTTCCGCTAATTGTAGTTGGCCAAGATACTGCGTTTTGGGGATTCATTCAACCAAAACGCTGTATCATCGCGAGCATCTGCATGATCATGGCATCTACTAAACAAACTGGATTTTAAAAAATTTGATCAGTCTTTAATTTCAATCAGAATCAACATAAATATAGGCGAAATGACGGAGAAAACACTCAGTCAGTACCATAATCCACTGTTGAATCTAAAATCAAAGTTCATGGCTCTGCCAGTTCGACTGGCTTTGTTCGGACATAGAAAAGGGAACGATGCAGATCTATTATTAGAGGCTCACCTGAAAACGGAAACTGCTTAATAGAACTTACTTTGGCGTCTGAAAACATTCCAATCTTTAAGTTTTCAAATTTGATTTGTAATTAAAAGAAAAAATTCTGAACAAAATGCCTCTACCCTTTCCCAAACAATACCTAGAGTGAAGAACTGTTTAAATTTAGTGTTAATTTTCTTGTACCCCCAATTTATTTTTTGTACCCCCAACTTTTACCACCAAGAGGTACAAAAACCCCCAGTCAAAATTTTCAGTGGACACACTGATTATTTACCCCCAAATTTTGCCAGCAGCCTTCTTTGTTTCTTATAGAGGGGGTACAAGCAATTTGGTACCCCCAAATTTGAAAGTCAGTGGAAACACTGCGACAATTTCAAGTGAATTAAATCACTTAAGGTAGTTCACCCTTAACCCTTTCACTGCCATAGGCGACTTTTGTCGACTATAGGGGGTCCCTGCCATAGGCGACTTTTGTCGACAAATTCATGGGGACGAAATATACGCAGTGTGTCCACTGAAAATTTTGACAGGGGGTTTTTGTACCTCTTGGTGGTTAAAGTTGGGGGTACAAAAAATAAATAGGGGGTACAAGAAAATTAATGCCAAATTTAGACAATTCTTCTATTTATTGACTCTATGATGTAGAAGTATTAAACATATTAAACAGTGGAAACACTTTAGACTTAATAATTGTATTTATATGGGTTATCATTAATTTTGTTAACAATCCATTTCCAAATTTACCACATAAAACACAGCAGGCTACATTTATTTGCTTTGAAGTTTGAATGGAAAAGCACACTGAGTTTGTTTTTATCAAATCCAAATCGCATGTTGTTAGTTGTTACCTACAAAATAAGGTTTGACTAAAAAATGAATATACATTTGCTGATTGTCAGAAGTTTCTCCTGTTTTTCTTCAATGTCAACTTAATCCAAACTAATTCATGTTTGGGAAAGGGTCTAGGTGTTTTGTTCAACATTTTTTTCTTTCAATTACCTGCAAATCAATCAAACATGGAATGTTTTCAGAAGCTTAATACAGTTTTCAACTTGGTTACAATACTGTTACCGAAACCTTTTTGAATTTGATCACAAACCAATATCCATCATCCAGTTTGTGGCTACGATCTCGCAGCTAGTTTCAACCGAGCCTCTAATATCGGCAATGTTCCCTTTTCTCCGTCCGAACTGGCTGAGCCACGAACTTTGATTTTAGATTTAACAGTGACAGAATGTTTCCTTCGTCGTTTCCCCTATTCTTTTATGTTGATTTTCTGATTGTGTGCATTAGAAAAAAAAAAAATCCTGTCTGTTTAGATGCCATGATCATGCAGACGCTTTATTTTTCAAGCGTTTTGGTTGAAAAAAAAATCGCGAAACGCAGTATCTTGGTCAACTACAATTATGAGAAAAAATAGAGGGATCCGAATGACTGAATTTGGCAGTTTCGATTTTATTACTCGGCTAGCAAACTCAATTTTCTTTCGTTGGATTGTCATCTTATTTTTATACATGATAAGGGACTCATTTTGCGTACGTTCTTGGACGTTTTGGGTGAAAAAGTAGTACGTGATTTTTGTTGATCTTACGTGATTCACGTACATTTGTACGTGATCGGACACCCTGTATACGAGTACCAACAACATAAAAAAGAAAAAAATATTGTCATTTCATAAATTACCTTTAAATTTTGGTCACATATAGGTGCTTAATTTGTCTGTATGTGCTGAAAATTTGAAAGGAATCCATCAAATGAGTCAAAAGTTATGCATGTTTTTGTGAACAGGGTATCGATTCTTGGAAATTTCTTCGAATTAATTCAGCAGTGAGAAACACGTCGGAAAAAATATTTGGCAGTGAAAGGGTTAATGAGACTGACACACGTTGTCGGAATTATTTGGGCGACATTGAAATCATTCGGCGGAGGAACGTTCCACCGCCGAATGTTTTTGAAGTCGCCCGAATAGGTTCGGATACGTAATGAATGTTAAACGACGTCGCACGAATAATTCCGACCTCACATGAATCTCATTAGGGGTGGTAGATCTATACCTTAAAGTGACATTTTAGAATTTTTTGTCATAAATTTTACTTTTACTTTATCTGAAAGGGCATATTTCCTTATGAAAATTCTGAAAATTTCAAGCCAAAATATTGCGCCGTTTACGAGAAATTTATATTTTTGTGTTCAAATTGAACAAATTGTTGTGGACAACAGTTCGGATTTATATGCAATTTATCGATTATGGCTCAACTTTAAATGCGTGTTTCTCGCTTAATGGCAATAACTTAAAAAAACTAATAGTATTTATACTCATAAGAATAACCAATCTTAGCATCAAGACATGCTTTAAAAAATTGAAATTGGAATGAAATGTCCCTTTAATATTAAAAAATATATAGTAAAATAAGAAATTTCATTTCACTTGTAACTAATTTCTGCAATTTTGCACAATGGTTTCCAGTGCCTTTATCTTCATGGGTAATTGGTTCGGTCGACACAATCCCTTCAGCCGATCAAATACATGGTCATTCATAAAGAGCGCACCTGCACTCATTTTAAGGAGGTGAAAGGTTCAGTCTTTTATCCTTAAAGCATTACCAACTTTCAGCATCAATATCTCGACGACTACGCCTGATTGTTACAAATGCGTTGGTTGTTGGAAAGTTTAAATCACATTCTTTTTAGAAAGAGTTTTGTTTTTTAATCTTAACAATGGATTTTTGAAATATTCTGCCTCAAAAATGGTATCCTGTAATGATAAAGACGGCGGAAGTACCCTCGATGAAAAATTGAAAGTGAGGCTATGACGTCATGCCAACTAATTTAATGAGTAAATTCTTATTTGTTCTCCTTTTCCCAAATAACTTGAGCATTCTCCACTTTAAAAAACTGTGGTATAAAGATGTTGCAGAAAATGAATGTTATAGGAATTAAAATATGAGGGAAAAGAAGAAAAAGTTGAAGAAAAATCATAACATTGCATGAAAAGAAAATGTTCATTATCTTTTTTTTCTATTTTCAGCAATTGGCATTGGAATTGCTCATAAGTAAGTACTACATAGAATTATTAAATTACTACAACCCCTTACCAGATGGCAAAATTTTTAATTGGTCCGAATTCAAAGATGCATCAGTCAACAATTTCAATTGAAACCATGAGAACAAACGTGTAATAATTCTTTATATTTTGTCATAATAAGAACAAATAACCCATTAATAATTACCACTCACTGACACTTTTTGATGTACAACAATTCAGATAAAAGTTAAGGAAAACTAAGAAATTGCTTATGTTGAGCAATGTCTTCGTTTCCTACAAAGTTTCATTCACTTCACTTGAAACTGACTCCTGCAATATCTGAATTACAGTCTAAAATTTTTTCGTTTTGAAAAGGGATAAAGTGACATTTGACATTAATTTTTTCATGAAGTCACTTTTATTTTCACCTGAAGGAGCAAATTTTCTTACGAAAATTATGAAATTTTCAAGCTAAAATATTGAACTGTTTACAAGAAATATACATTTTTGTGCTAATATCAAACAAATTGTTGTGGACAGCAGTTCAGATTTACATGGAATTTGTCATTTCTGTCTCTATTTTAAAGGTGTATTTTTTACTTATGAATAACAACTTCAAAAATATGTTGCATTTCTTTACATTAGGATAAACAATCTTTGCATCAAGACATACATTAAAAAAATGAAATTTGAATGTTTTGTCCCTTTAAGGCATCAAAATATTGTTGTTACAAAAAATAGACAAATCCATGTGTTACATTACATCAAGGTAGTCTACCCCTATTGACATTCATGCGACATCGAAAACATTCGCCGGTGGGATTTCCCACAGCTGAATGTTTACGATCGGGCCCGAATAAGTTTGTATACATAATGATGACGCTGGAAAAAGTCCAATGTTTTATTAATCTCAAAAAGGCCACATTACAGGTATTCTACCTAAAGCTATCTTGTTACCAATGTCTTGTCCAATTTATTTGTTGTATGATTTAAACAATTCCCACACAAGAACGCTTTTTGATGCCTCACAAGATAAAGGCTTTGGAAAGCATTGTTGAAAATGAAGAAATATGCTTGTGCCAAGCAATTTCTACATAGCTGGACACAGTATTTTCTAATCCAAAAAACAAAATATATAGAATTCCATTCATTTGAAATTGTTATCTGCAACATCTTTCAAATTGGAACAGTCTAAAATTTTGCTGTCTGATAATGAGTTAATGGTAGACTAAGGAATATCCCTTTCCCAAACGGCAAAAGTTTAGCGTGATCCACTTCAAAAACTGCCACAAATGACAAAGTGGGTGTTATAAAAGATATATGATTTGTGTAAAATATGGCACAGAAAATATTGAGACAAAAGGAGAAACTGCTGGTTATCAGCAGTTTCTTCTTTTGTTTCAGTGTTTTCCAAAGCCTTTTATATTAGGGACATCAAAACCAGGTCTTGTTTGGGAAAGGATTAAGACTGATTACAGCTGGTAAATAATTCTCTTTATGACAAAGGTTAAATCCCCTTAGGTCATAATTCATACTTATAAAGTGATCAAAGGCAGTTTAATTAAACAATAAAGCAAAAGGTAAAGTAAAAAATTGGAGAAGTCGGTTATAGAAAAAATGCTTCACTTGATAACTGATCAATCCTTTCCCAATCAAGACCAGGTGTAAATATCTCTTATAATTAAGGGTTAGGAAAACAATAGAATAAAAATAAAGAATAAAATGCTGATGATCAACATTTGCTCCTTTTGTCTCAATATTTTCTTTCCAACATGTGTAACATACAAAACTTCTGTCTGCATCAACATGCATGTCATCTTCAGGAGCTTTAACATCAATTGAAAAAGATGAAATTCAGCTACTGTATGTGTAGATATTTTCGCGTAGCAAAATTTTCGCGGAAGGGTCCCATTTTTGAGTTTTACAAATATTCACAAAACTTTGAATTCGCGGAGAGACAAAATATGAATTCTTAAATTCGTGCACAGCAAAATGAATGTAAGTGCTCGGTAAATACTCTTTCTTATTTGCAGTATCTCAAGCACTCGGGAGTATGAGATTAAACGGATATTGCACCAAAGTAACTAATTATTTTCTTTATGCATTCTATTAAAGGGTTTGTTACATGTATTTCAAACCAAACAATGTCAAACAATACATTGTCTGACAAAGTGTTAAATGTTATTCACAGTTTAATTGTTCATTTCGTTTTGATATCTTGTCACCTTCTTTATTCAACTAAATAAGTCAATAAAACGTATACATGTACAAACGGAATGTATATTCATGTAATGTAATTATGTTTATTATTAACATACATTTCAACTTACGCGAAAATAATTTAAACTATTCAGGAAGAATTGGGAGTACAAATATTTGCGCAATCATGAATTCGCGGGCCGATGGTCTAGCGCGAATATAGCGAAAATTAGAAGCCCGCGAATATTTCTACACATACAGTATTTTCTCATCCAAACAACAAGTCTTAGTTTTGTTGATCCAACAAGGAAACCCTTGACATGTGTAATTAAGGAAAGGGTAAAAAGTAATAAAGAACATGAATACAAAAGGCTAGATATTGAACATATGGGATTGTACAGAAAAGAAAAGATTTCATTATCAATAATTGATTAACCTAAAGAACCAGATAATGAAAATCTGATGGCTCTCTTTCCAATACAGGAGTTTCCCTTGCTTTCGCTAATTTTATGCCCCTGTATGGAAAGATCAGGGGCATTTTGTTTTACTTGTCGTTCGTCAGTCAGTCTGTCCAAAAACTTATTATTGGCCTTTTCTTCAAAAGTATGCCATTTCAGGGGCATTTGTGCTTCACAAAAACATCTTTTTTTTTTATTTTGGGGGGATGTCTAGGATTTCTACAAGGGGGTTCATAATTTTTATATGCCGGCGGACGTATATTGGCGTCATCTTCTCCGTCTGTCCGTCCGTCCATCCGTCCGTCCATCCGTCCGTCCGTACGTCCGTCCACTTTTCTTGTCAACGCAACTCCTCCTAAGTTTCTGGCTGGATCTTCTTGAAACTTGGTCAATGTTATCACCTCAATTGGTAGATGTGCATGAAGGAAGGATTTTATGGTTCATTGATTTTTGCCTGAGTTATGCCCCCTCAAAACTTAGTCCCTGGGGCGGCGTATATTGTGACCATGGCACTCTTGTTCAAATAGAGTTGACCCTAGGTCAGTTTAAAAATGAAAAAAATACTGATTACTAAATGAGAATAAAAAGGAGGGCGTTTGACTCCCTTGAATCTGCCAATTGGGATTATTTTGACCCCAATGCTTTTACATTAACCCTTTCACAAATGACAAAACTTTGGGGTGGTCAAATTTTAAATCTGCTGCTGTCAATAGAATAGATGATGATCAATGTCGAATTTGTGTGAATTATAGCAAAGAAAATATTGAGGTGAAAGGAGAAACTGCTGGTTATCAGCAGTTTCTTCTTTTGTCTCAATGTTTTCCCAAGACATTTCTACTAGGGATGTCAAAACCAGGTCTTGTTTGGGAAAGGGTTAAATTAAAGGGTCTTTTCCGAGGCCAGAGGTCATGTCCTTTAAACTTTAAAGCAACAGCAAAGATAAAGATTGTCCCAATTTTAAAACTGCTACAGATGGTAAAAATGGATGTTGATTAAGGTTGCACAGAAAATATTGGGGGCAAAAACAGATAAATACTGGCCATTCACATTTTATTCTTTTACCTGAATACGACCACAAATATTTTCCAATTAAGGTAGTCCACCTGTAATGAGATTCACATGACATCGGGATTATTTAGGTGATGTCATAAACATTTGGGGTGGATCTTTCCACCGCCGAATGTAAATGACCAACCCAAATAGTTTCAGAAATGTATCGACGTTGCTTGAAAATGTTCATAGTTTTATAAAATTCAAAATGGCCTCATTACGGGTATTCTACTTTAAGGACATCAGAGCATGGTTATGATGTATATGTGCTTCACAAACATATTCCGTACATTTCAGACGTCATGTTGCAGGCTTGTTTGAGAGAGATGGCCATTTCTCACATCTGTCAACATGAAATCGAGAGCTCACTTTTAGAACTTTCGAAAGGATTATGGCGTATATATGCTTCACAAACATATGAGTCAGGATCTAGAAAAAGGTCCCTTAAAGCATTTGAGAGAGCAGTGTTTCCAGATCAGCCTGTTCCTTAGTGCAGTCAGACCTCAATCAATGCTGATGTCTAACAGTTGCCACTTGTCACAAATTAGCTGGAGAACAATATGGTTCAAGATCAGACTGTGTGTATACACAGGCTGATCTTGAACGATGTTGTTTTCAAATGCCCTATGGTACATATTTCCTGATTCTGGCTCAATATTATTATTTTGTACTTTTCAGACGCCATGTTGCGGGCATGTTTGAGAGAGATCGTCATTTCTCACATCTGTCAACGTTGGAAAGAGAGCTCACTTTTAGAACAGAAATGGTGAGATTTTACAGTAAAGTTGAAAATGAGTTTAACCCTTTCCAAAACAAACCCATGGTTTTGGCATTCCTAATAGAAAATGCTTGGGAAAACATTGAGGCAAAAGAAGAAAATGCTATTGACCAGCATTTTCTCCTTTTGCCTCAATATTTTTTTTCTGTTTTAATTATAATGTACAAGAATCCTTTGCTTATCTACATCCATTTGTCATCTTCAGCAGATTTCAAATTAGAACTGTCCAGATATTGGTTTTGAGGTGCTAAAAAAAAATTATGGGCTGATAAAAATGCTGATGATCAACAGATGACAAAATGGATGTTGATATACATTAAGATTTTGCACAAGATAAGATAAGGCAGAAAGATTTGGAGCAAAAGGGGAAAAAATGCCGATTATGCTGCTTAATGTTTTTCCAAGCCTTTTCTTTTATGAATGTCAAAATCAGGTTTTGTCACGGAAAGGGTTAATGGTACTCAAAATGGTTTATTCATATGTCAGTAAAAGCTTTTATCAGACAGACTTTTGGATTGTTTTGGAAAGGGATTGAATTAAATTTGTACAGATCCTCAAAATAGTATTAGAAGGCAGAATTTAATCCTTTCCCAAATGGCACAATGCCCTAATTTGAAAGCAGATGACAGTAAATGTGAACAATTTGACACTTGCCAATATCTTTATTTTAGTGCATGGAAAGTAGTAAAAGTAAAGGAAAAATTGTTAGTTATCATAAATTTCTTCTTTTCTCTCAATACTCTTCAAAGCTGTATTGATTAGGTACATAAAATCTCTTAAAACAGCTCTGGAATGGGAAAGTGTTTAATAGGTTAAATTGAATCCAAAAGGCTTAATGTGTTTAACAATATAACGCCTCATTCAAATTTAATAGCTTAATCTTATTGTATTTTAGCCCATTGTCACATAAGGAACAAGATGAAGTCTTTGGAAAACATCATGGAAAATGAATAAATTGCTTATGACTAGCAATTTCTTCATTTGCCACAATGTTTTCAAAATCCAGAAATACCAAAAATTTGAAAAGTTAATTTAATTTGAATAGGCCTCTGAAACATATTCGTTTATAATGTTGTCGTGTGGGAAAGAGTTAAGTCCATTTTATTATTATTGCAGCAAGTTATATAGTAGAAAATGGCTGAATGTGATATTAGTACAACCTGCAGACCATCATTAAAATTTCACAGAAACTCTAAAAATTATCATGAGTTGTGTTTATCCCTTCACTAAAGATTGTAAAATATTGTGAATAAAGGAGAAAATGTTTACTACCAGCAATTTAAGTTGTGATTATTTGTCATTTGGATCATTCATAAAATTAAAAATGTCTACTTTTTCTTACAATGTTTTCAAACCTTGAAAAGGGTGCTGTAACATAACACATTGATTAGCCGATTTCAAAACTTTGCACTTTCTCCCATTGCAGGGTTTGTATTATTTGTATTACAAGTCTGAAGAAGATAAACCAGATTATGTATAGCGGACGAGAATTGAACTGGCAGAGCAGCCCATGCTAATCGAATGGAATTCTCTGCCAGGTAAATTCTGGTCCGCTATAAGATAATCAAAAGGGGTCAATATTCAGAAAAAACTTTGTATGTTTGTCTCATTGCAGGGTTTATATTATTCATATTTCAAGACGATGATAGAGTCTGGAACGTTTACAGAGGGATTAAACCAGATAATGTACGACAATGTGACGGAGTACCCACTTACAATAAATACACTTAAACGATTTAATCTGTATCCAGAGGTATGTTGTCAATGTGCATCAGCTTCTCATTTTCATTTGTCATTTCTCAGAATATTATCTGTAAATTAATAATGTACACCTCTGATAAGAATTATAGCATCAGAATTTCCAATTTTTACTTCACAATAATACATATCACCAGGAAATTCCAACCTATCATATTAAATCTTTTCATCTTGACAAAGCAGAAGTAGGCATTACAGTGGCAGATCCAGAGGGTGTTCAAACAAACCTCACTTTGTAAGCTGATATTCGAACCCATTTAACCCTTTCCCAAACAAGACCTGGTTTTGACGTCTCTAATAGAAAAGGCTTGGGAAAACATTGAGTCAAAAGAAGAAACTGCTGATAACCAGCAGTTTCTCCTTTTGTCTAAATATTTTCTGTGTCATATTTAACGCAACTCCTGTCTTTAATTACATCCATATTGTCGTCTGCAGCTCTTTTCAAATTGGACCACCCTAAAATTTTGTCGTTTGGGAAAGGGTTAACAGGAATCCTGGATCTGTAACGGGGCACTATGATTTTTAGCTCCACTGGCCCTCAGGCCAGCGGGATATTGTCATGGCGGTGTGTGCGTCCGTGCGTGCGTGCGTCTGTCCGTAAACTTTTTCTTTAAAAATCTTCTTCTCAGAAACTACTTGGTGGATTTCAATCAAACTTCACAGGAATGATCATTGAGTGACCCTCTCTCAGATTCCTTCAAAGAATTTGGATTGAATTAGAATAACCTGAGTTATCTGCCCTTGAATGTCAAAAATAGCTGGTTTTGACTTTAGTTTTACTCTAAAATCTACAAATATTTAACGATCGAGACAAAACTATGACAGAATGATGTTGACTATAGGATCTTGCCTTGATATAATTTTCAGCTTGATCTGAACTTTACATCATGAGTTATGTGCCCTTGAAATTGACAAAATTGCCATTTTTGGCTCTATTTTGACTTTGTTTTCACTCAAGCAACTACAAATATTGACCAATCAAGACAAAACTTGGATAGAATGATGGTTACCACGAGATCTTGCCTTTGTATAATTTTCAGCTTGATCTGAATTTTATGTCATGAGTTTTGTGCCCTTGAAATTGACAAAATTGCAATTTTCGGCTCTATTTTGACTTTGTTTTCACTGTAGCAACTACGAATATCAAGACAAACCTTGGACAGAATGATGGTTACCATGAGATCTTACCTTGGTATAATTTTCAGCCTGATCTGAATTTTATATCATGAGTTATGTGCCCTTGAAATTGATAAAATTGCCATTTTCGGCTTTATTTTCACTTTTACAACCATTAGTGTTTTAAAATTAATCAATACAGAATTTTCACAGAATCTTACTGACCACACGATCTTACTTGCTTGTAATTTTCAGCTCTGTCACGCAAATTCACGCATTTGCTTGTTTGTGCAGCCTGAACCTTTGAAATTGCTTTCAACAAGACAAACAGCCAGGCCTGTGGAGCGCTTCCAGACCGCCAGGGCTGTCTAGTTTGAAAAATATCCCAATAACAGGCAGACTTTAAAACTCCAAAGTTTTGCCGTCTTGTAATGGGTGAAAGGGGTCTTTTTCAAGATCCTGTCTCATTTGTATTTCTTCATGTACAGGTTGTATTGGCTGTGGGCTACAGAACCTACGAGGCCGTTAGTGAATATTTGAAGAAACCCACAAAACAGTGTTGGAAAGTAAACAGAGGAGAGGGGCTTAGTCCTGTACTTAGTTGTGAGGGTAGGTTTACTATTCAGTACATTTGCTGTCAATCTGTCCACGAATCTCTCTTGGATTTATGGCGCGCCTTTTTGTAGAATAGGGGGCTATTCTAGTCACCCAGGTGTTGGCGTAATGCTTTGACTAAGTCTTTAAGTGCAAAGTCAAATCTCTGTTTCTACTATAAATGTTATTGCTCTGAAACTTTGCACATACCTCTGTGACTATAGTATCAGCCTCTATGCAAAGATTCATCACTCTAACATTTAATTTAGCGGAATTTTTACCCTTTTGGACATAGAAATTCTTGGTCAAGTTCTTACCCGAAACTTTCGTATATCTGTGATAACCTTTTTTTTCTGTAACAACTATTGCTTTCAAATTTTGCAAATACTTATGTGACCATAATATCAGCCTCTAGGCAATATCTATTTTCTGAGATAAATTGAACTAAAATCTTCTCTTTATCAACATCAATTTTGTCACACTCAGCTGCTTTTGAACCAGACCACCCTAAAATTTTGCTGTTTGGGAAAGGTTTAATTTTTGGAAGGCAACCAACGAAATATCTCATTGTTATTGCAGGTTTAGGCAAGCTGTCCTATTTTTATACGCCTGAAGGGTCGTATTATGTTATGGCCCCGCTTGTCTGTCTGTCCCTCTGTCCGTCGGTCTGTCCCTCCGTCCGCTAGCAATTTCTTGTGTGCGCAGCTCCTCCTACAGTTTTGATCGGAATGTGATCAAGCTTGCCACAATGAATCTCTATGGTGTCTAGTTGTGCATACCGCTTATGGAATTAAATTAACTCTTTTTGTTCTTGAATTATCTGCCCTTGAATTAAAAAAAAATGCCCATTTTCTTGTGTGCGCAACTCCTCCTAGAGTTTTGATCAAACATGCCACAATGAATCTCTTTGGTGTGTAGTTGTGCACACTGCTTACGGAATTTAGATAACTGTTTTCGTTCTTGAATTATCTGCCCTTGAATTTAAGAAAAAATGCCCATTTTCTCAAAAATGCCCATTTTCTCCTGTGCGCAACTCCTACAGTTTCAACCAAAATTTAATCAAACTAGCCACAATGAATCTCTATGGTGTCTTGTTGTGCAAACAAAACTTTGATAACTTTTCATGTTTGAATTATCTGCCCTTGAATTGAAAAAATGGCCAATTTTACCGACAAGCCCCTCTCGGGCGTATATGCGCCGCTCTGCGAAGCTCTTGTTTTATTGAGCTTGTGTTCAACTTGAATGGTCTCATGATGGCAGTGTTCTTCCTGTTTGGTACTTATCTCAAATGACACTGTGTTGTAACTTGTAATATTACCAACAAGATTTTGCTGCTTTTCATAGAAAATCTCGTAACTGCAGCTTAAAACAAGCTGCAGTTACGAGGTTTTTGATGAAAAGTGATGATATCTCATTTTTGTTTCAGGGCTAGGAGAGCCGTCCTATTTTTACATTGAGTTGGTGTTCAACCTAAATGGTCTCATGATGGCTGTGTTCTTCCTGTTTGGTGCATATCTAAGGTGAGTCTGATTCACAATCTGAATAAAATCTGAGGCGCGTTCTTTAGAGCGAGATTTTTTAAGATTTCGTAAGATGTTTTTGATACAGCGTCTTTGAGACCGAGATTATAAGCGAGGTGTTCCGAATGTTCCATACTTCATACAAATGACGTCATTATGATGTCATTCGTATGAAGTATGGAGCATTCGGAACTCTGCGGTTTATGAATCATTGAGCATTCGGAACAACTCAGTCAATTTTCTCCCATATAGATTCTACAGAATTTACTGAGGTGTTCCGAAAGAAATTATAGAGCAATGGTGGCTCCCAGTGATCGTCTTAAAAGTCTTGCTCAAAGGAATGCTTTATCCTAAAACATCTTAAGAAATCTCAAGATATCTCAAGAAATCTCGCTCTAAAGAATGCACCTCTGATGTTATCTAATTTTATCTTCATTAAAATCTGACAGGCACCAATTAGAGGTTATCTCTTATGACCTATCTCCACACAAATAAAATTTTTGGGCTTCAGATTTCTGAAAGTTATTTAGGTATGCACATTACATGGCCATTGCCAAAAACAACAACAACAAATCAATCAAGTGCATTTTGCAATTTTGCAAAGGATGTTTTGGTTTGTTCACTTAAAAATAGAAACATTGGATTGACTTCAGAGCAGTGATTGACAGATATAATTGCATGTAAACAAGAAGAAAGGTTTTATCCAGATTGGCCCGATTTACACAATTCATTAGGCTTTTGTTTATTTTATTGTTATTTTTATTTTTATTTTTTTTTTTTTGGGGGGGGGGGGGGGGTTCCAATTCAAAAGCTGCTGAAGACAGCAAAATGGATGTTGATTATGATTAAATTGATGTGTGATATAGCATAGAAAACATTGAGGCATAAGGAGAAACTGCTGATTATCAGCAGTTTCTTCTTTTGTCTCAATGTTTTTTCAAGCATTTTCTGATAGGGTTGTCAAAACCAGGTCTTTTTGGGAAAGGGTTAACTCTTTTTTCAAACAAGACCTAGTTTTGACATTCTCTGAGCTTTGGTAAAACAGTGAGACAAAAGATGAAAATGTTGAAAAATGATAGCCAGCTTCATTTCAGCTTCTTTCTTCATTTCCCACAATTAAATTAAATGTGAAGAAAGGTAAAATTTTACTATGATGAAAAAACGTCTTCAACATTGCTGATTTTGAACATGCCTAAAATCTTGCTGTCTTGTTGTCAATTGAAAAATAAAGAATAAAGTTATGTTTATTAGATCATATATGTCAACCTTACAACAGAATTTTACAAGAAAAAAGATTGGAAAAAGAAAAAGAAATTGTATGCAGATTTCATGATATGCAAATTTCAACATTTCAATTGACTTCTATAGAATTTGAAGCATACAGGTATCGAAGGAACAGCAAGTTAGTGAGTAGAGTGGGTTTCTGTGAAATGGTCTGCACTGCGGGTTTTAACCATTTTCCAAATGGCAATATTTCAGACTGCTTCCATTTGAGAACAGCTGCAGACAACAGAATAGTTGTTGATGAAGAGTAGATTAAGGCATAACACTTTATAGAAAATTTTGAGAAAAATTGAGAAATTGCTGGTTGTCAGCATTTCCTCCTTTTGCCACATTGTTTTCCAAAGACTTTTCTGTTAGGGATGTCAAAACCTGGTCTTGTTTTGGAAAGGATTAATCCTTTTTCAAATGGTACCTGGTTTTGATGATTCTATGTCATGGTAGTGTAGAAAACCATGTGATTTAAAAGAATATGCTGATAAGCAGCAAGTGCTCTTTTTTCCCTCAATGGTTTCTATGCCATGAATTGTACATTTTTAACCCATTACCAAATGGCAAAACTTAAGACTGGTCCAAATTCAAAGATGTTGCAGACAAGAATTTACAGTGACTGAAATTGTATATATTTTGGTCTTTTTGTATAGAAATATTGTGGGAAATGAAGAAATTGCTTGTCACAAGCAATTTCTTCATTTTGCACAATTTTTAGCTCCACTGGCCGAAGGCCAGCGGGGCTTATGTCATGGCCCTGTGTCCGTCGTCCGTCCGTCCGTCCGCCCGTCCGTGCGTAAACTTTTTCTTTAAACATCTTCTTCTCCAAAACTACTGGACCAATTCCAACCAAACTTCACACGAATCATCCTTGCATGAATCTCTACCAAATTCCTTCAAAAGAATAAAATCTATGCAGAACTTGAATTTTAATTAATTTAATTTAATTAAATTTTCGAAAAATCTTTAAAAATTCTTCTTCTCCAAAACTACTGGACCAATTTCAACAAAACTTCACAGAAATCTTCCTTGCATGAATCTCTACCAAATTCCTTCAAAAGAATAAAATCTGCGCAGAACTTGAATTTAAATTAATTTAATTGAATTAAATTTTCGAAAAATCTTCAAAATTTCCTCTTCTCCAACACTACTGGACCAATTTCAACCAAACTTCACAGAAATCTTCCTTGCATGAATCTCTACCAAATTCTTCAAATGAATAAAATCCGCGCAGAACTTGAATTTTAATTAATTTAAATTTTCGAAAAATCTTTTAAAAAATTTCTTCTCCTAAACAACTGAACCAATTTCAACCAAACTTTACAGAAATGTTCCTTGCATTAATCTCTTCTTAATTCCTTCAAAAAAATAAATTCTATGTAGAACTTAAATTTTAATTAATTTAATTAAATCAAAAATTCGAAAAATCTTTAAAAATTCTTCTTCTCCAAAACTACAGGATCAATTTTAACCAAATTTTACAGAAATGTTCCTTGCATTAATCTCTTCTTAATTCCTTAAAAAAAATAAATTCTATGTAGAACTTAAATTTTGATTAATTAAATTAAACTAAATTTTCGAAAAATCTTCTTTTCCAAAACTACTGGACCAATTTTAACCAAACTTCACACGAATCTTCCTTGCATTTGTCTCCTCTAAATTCCTTAAAAAAATAATTTCTGTGAAGAACTTGAATTTCAATAAATTTGATTGAATTGAATTTTCGAAAAATTGTTAAACAATTTTCTTCTCCAAAAGTACAGGACCAATTTCAACCGAACTTCACAGGAATCTTCCTTGCATGAATCTCTTCCAAATTTCTTCACAATCGGATGAAAAGCATGGCCGTTGTGGGCTAGGATTTTTTTTTTTCGCTATATGAAACAGTGTAATTTTAAGAAAATTTTAAAAACATTTCTGCTCCTTAATCACTTATTTGATTTCATTCTGGTGTAGCATGAATCTTCTTTGAATAGACCTCTATTGTATTCCTTGAAGAAGTTAGTAGTCTAAATGTCTAAAAGCCAGTGGAGCGATACAGGGCCATCTTGGCCCTCTTGTTTCAAAAAGCCATTTTCTTGCGGGTAGTCAAAAAGAGTTACTGTCTGGTAATGGGTTAAATTTGTGTCATATTTGTGTTTGTTTTCAGTAACACCTTTGCATTCAGACCATCCTAAAAAAATGCCATTTGGAAAAGGATAAGAGGGTGTTTGTTTTGGATTAATCTGAATGTGGGATCTACCAAGGTTGCTTGATTTTGAAATTATGTTCACATAGGTGTGTTGTTTGTTAGAATTGCTTGTACAGGTACATGAGTACTGGTAGTTTTAATTATCTAGAAAAATAGAATTTAGCAATGGTTTTGAAACTGACTAGGTTATATCATACACAGGGATATCTAGTTAATCCTGTGATATTAAAAATGAATAAACAGTTTTTTGATAATGTTTTGTCATTGCTGTATTGCTGGTTTTTACACATTTTAAACAATTTTTGTGAGGATATATATACTGAAATTCCATGCAAATAGCATATATTTTCAATTTCTTTAAAACAATGTAATTGTTCTTCTGTTATGTCATGCTTGAAAAACTGTTTAAGAGATACCAATCCCCAATCAAACATTCAATCATTTTTGAAAGCTCCAGGTAGAATATTTTGGATAGTAAACACCAACAAATAGTAGATTTGCTTACAAATTGTCTGCTGTTTATTTCAAAATTGATGGGGTTTTTTACCATCTGTAACACCCTTGAATTGTTGTCATGGTAAAGGATAAATGTTTGCAAGAAACACATACATTTTTGTGCCCTCGTATCAAGAGATCGGCGGCATATTGTTTTACTTGTTTGTCCGTCCGTCTGTCTGAAAACTTAACATTGGCCTTTTCTCCAAAAATATTTTACATACAAAGCTCAAATGTGGTATGCAACCTTCTTTTATTGATATCTATCTATTCCATGCAATGTAACCTTCCTCAATGTCATCCTTTAACCCTTATCAACCCTTTCCACAAAAATTTAACATGAAAACTTAACTTTGCCATTTGGGGGGCATTCATATTTCACAAACACATTTTGTTTATTTATGATATATATTTAATTTGGACCAAAATAAAAAAAAACTTTTGGGAAAGGGTTTATTGTTGTAAGGGTATTTGTTTCAAACATAAAGTTTGTTTGTTTGTTGTGTTTCACAAACACAAATCTTGTTGTTTTCAGTGGGAGTATGTTTGGTGGTTTGCTCACTGTGGCCTCATTCTTCTACAACCACGGAGAGGTGAGAGTTATTGACTCTAATTTAACCCATTACCACACAGTGACTCTTTTATGACTCCCCACAAGGAATTAGCTTGGGAAAACTTTCTGGAAGATGAAGAAATTGCTTCTAAGCAATTTCTTCATTTCCCACAATATTTTCTATGGAAAAAGACAAAAAATGTAAATTTTCTTTCACTTGAAATTGTCTTCTGCAACATCTTTAGATTTGGACTAATCTGCAATTCTGCCGTTTAGTAATGGGTTAATCCTTTCCCAAAGGGCAAAATCTTAGAGTGATCTACTTCAAAAATTGCCACAAATGACAAAATTGAAGTGATAGAATTTGTATAAAACATGGTATAGAAAATATTGAGGCAAAAAGAGAAACTGCTGGTTACTGGTATCAGCAGTTTCTTCTTTTGTCTCAATATTTTCCTAAGACATTAGAATTTGTGTACAATATAGCACAGAGAATATTGAGACATAAGGAGAAACTGCTTAATCTTATGTACTATTAGAAATAGAACCTTGATACTTGGCACATAAATACCTCCGGCCAAGATTTTTCATTTGGGACCATGTGACCTTTTATCTTGATGTAGGATTTTTACCTATTTTTTGACAAGCTGCCTTATGGGCGAGCTTATGATATAATGTTGTCCATGGACACCTCTTGTTTGACTTAGATGTGCTATTTCTACTCTAATCAGTTGAATATTTTACAGGCGACCAGAGTTCAATGGACCCCACCATTACGAGAGAGTTTTGCATATCCATTCTTAGTGATTCAAATGTTTCTAGTCACTCATCTTATCAAGTGAGTATTTATCAGACAGAATCTAGTAAAGGGCTCTCCATGGCATTTTAGCCCTATATGGTTCCAGATTAGTCTTTGTCAAAGCTACAGAAAAATAAAAATATTATTGTTAATCATGCCCTATGTTATGGGTACTCATTGGAATGGTATTATCAAATGAGTACCAACATCATAGGATTTGGATTTGAAATGAGAAATTTAGAATGTCTTCACCCCATCTTATCTGTTGCTCAACCTTGTTTAGGCTCAATGTAATCAATTGTCAATCTGACTTAACCCTTTCCCAAACGACAAAATTTTAGGGTGATCCTCTTCAAAAACTGTCACATATGACAAAATGGAAGTTAATAAAGATAGAATTTGTGTAAAATATTGCATGGAAAATATTGAGACAAAAGGAGAAACTGCTGGTTATCAGTGGTTTCTTCTTTTGTTTCAATGTTTTCCCAAACCTTTTCTATTAGAGACGTCAAAACCAGGTCCTGTTTGGGAAAGGGTACAATCTGTTTGTCTGAAAAGAAATATTGATATCAGCATTTTTTGTGCCCCCATATTGTCGGGGGCATATTGTTTTACTTGTCCATCTGTCTGTCAATTCGAAAACTTAATATAGCCTTGTCGGGGGGGGGGGGGCATAAGTGTTTCACAAACAAATCTTGTTCTCACATGTCAAGGTTTGATATTTGAGACATCAATACCAGATCTTTTTTGGAAAACACTAGATGCAAAAAAGCCACACATATTAGATTTTGTGACTACGGCACTCTTATTTTACAGGTCCACCAAGCCGTCCTACACACACAGTTTCTTCATTGCCATAGCAACCATCAGCTTTATGCTTCCATGGCAGGTTTGTATATTTATATGTATTTGACTAATCTGGCTAAAAGGAAACCTTTTGGTAGTATTTCTCATTTCACGCAATTTTATCTTTTCTTATAATGATTTCATGATGTATACACAATTATTACATTTCCAATTGTAATCAAAGTACTTTCATCAAAGTACTGAAAGTACTTTTGGGAAGCAAGTTTGTTGATTCGGTACTTTGATTATCCATTTGAATACCATGAATACTTTGATTCCATGCTGGAGTTGTTGTATCTTTTTTTAGCACAACCTTCATGCATATTTATCCTTTGTGTAAATTAACTATTTATAGCTTTGAATATTTTTCATAGTTCAGTAAACTTGACTGACCCATTTACAAGGAAGGCCATTGGACTGATCTTTGAACCATATTAAAACAAATTACTATGTCTGTCTTTTCTTTGCCGAGCCCGGATAGCTCAGTCGGTTACGTCGGAGTCTGTCAATCCAGGGGTTGTGAGTTCGAACCCCGGCTCGGCCAGTATCCATTCTGACATTTGACAAAAGTCATTTGTCTCTCACCAATGGGTGTGAATCATCTATGTGAGAGAGCAGCTGGAGGCTCGGTTTGGATATTGTGGTTGTACTGGTGCGAGAAATACCAGGAACCCACGGTTAGGTGCTCCAGCCGCCGCGATATGACCCTGGTAGTTGAAAACGGCGTAAAACCCCAATAAACTCAAACTGTCTTTTCTTCTCTTAGAAACATGATTAAATGAATGTTTCATTTTCAGTCACACAGTCAATATCTACATGTATAACTTCAGACTTACATACTGAATTTTCGAATGACTGTTACCTCATTAATCTTTGCTTTTGATAGAACTATATTTATAGTGAGGAGGACCGGAAGATGTGTGGTATGCAGAGAATGGTAAAGTGCAGAGAGAGGTGGCTGCATAGAGAAGCAAATTTTGTAAAATTTACTTCCCAAAAATGCAATTTCTTCAGTTGTTGATGTGAAAATAACCTAAAATGCCTCTATTTGGTGACCATCAAGCTGTAGGCGTACTTTTGAAACTGTAGGTTTACTTGAAACTGAAGTGATGCCCCTACAGCCTTTCTGGCTGGGGAGAACACTGCGGGATGGTCTAATCTACAATAATGTAACATCTTGAGGCTTATTTAACCCTCTCCAAATGACAGTACTTAATTTGGGTAGTGCAATAAAAAAAGCTGCTGCAGACGACAAAATGAATGCTAATCAGGGTGGGATTTGCCTACAATATATAGCTAAGAAAATATTGAGGCAAAAGGAGAAAGTGCTGATTATCAGCACTTTCTTCTTTTGTCTCAATGCTTTCCCAAGCCTCACCTATTAGGGACATCAAAACAAGCTCTTGTTTGGGAATGGGTTGATATTGTCTATTTTTCAATTTGCCCAGTTTTTAGCTCACCTGAGCACAAAGTGCTCGAGGTGAGGTATTGTGATCACCTGAGCACAAAGTGCTCGAGGTGAGGTATTGTGATCGGTCTGTTGTCTGGCGTCTGTCTATCTGTCTATCTGTCCATCTGTCTATCTGTCCATCCGTCAACTTTTCACAAAAAAATCTTCTCCTCCTAAACTACTTGACAGAATTCAATCATATTTCACACATATGATCTATGGGTCATGCTTTTTCAAAATACTTCAAAGAATTTGAATCGGGGCCATAATGGGGTCAAAAAGTAGGTCACTAGGTCAAATCTTCTTTCTGCTCTAGGAGCCACATTTGGTGCTCAATTGTTGTGAAAATTTATCAGAATGTTTGTCGTGATAATATTTAGGTCATGTTAAAAAATAGGTCAAGCCAGGTCAAAAACTAGGTCACTAGGTCAAATATTGTAAAATCCATGTTTTTACACTGGAAGTGCCAATTTTGGTCCAAACTTTGTAGAAATTGTTATGAATGTTTATTTTGATGCTATCAAGGTCAAGTCAAGAAGTGGGTCATGCTAGGTCATTAACTAGGTCAAGAGGTCAAATCTTACAAAATCCTTTCTTTTGCTCTGGAAGTGCCAATTCTTGTCCAAACTTTGTCAAAATTGTCCTCAATATTTATCTTGATTATATCTATGAAATGATCAGAAGTAGGTCATACAAGGTCAAAGCTAGGTCACAAGGTCAAATCTTTTAAAATTCTTGATTTTATTCTTGACATACCAGTTTTGGCCCAAACTTTCTAAAAATTGTCCTGAATGTTTATCTTGATGATATCTATGTCATGTCAAGAAGTGGATCATGCCAGCTAGGTCATAAAGTATGTCACGAGGCCAAATCTTGTAAAATCCTCCCTTTTGCTCTGGAAGTGCCAATTTTGGTCCAAACTTTGTCAAGATTGTCCTAAATGGTTATCTTGATGATATCTTTGTCATGATCAAAGGTGGGTCGTGTAAGGTCAAAAACTAGGTCATTGGGTCAAATCTTGGTTTTGCTTTAAGAACGGAAATATATACTTAAACATTTTGAAAATTGTTCAGAATGTTTATCTTGATGAGATCTGGGTAATTTTAAAAGTAGGTCATGTGAGGTCAGAAACTAGGTCACTAGGTCAAACCTTGTTTTTCCTTTAAGAACCAACATATTTACTCAACCATTGTGAAAATATCAGAATGTTTATCTTGGTGATATGAATAGCAGGTCATTCGAGGTTAAAAAGTAGGTCACTAGGTCAAATTTTATTTTTTTGCGCTAAGAACCAGGAGCTGTGTGCGAGTTGGAGATGGTTACAGTGAGGAGTTTCATGTTGAGGTCGGTGTCCACCAGGGCTCGGTACTTAGCCCGCTCCTATTCATTACAGTGCTGGAGGCCCTCTCTCGTGAATTCCGGTCTGGTGTCCCCTGGGAGGATCTTTACGCCGATGATCTCGTCGTCATCACAGAAACACTCGAGGAATGTGTCTCCAGACTGCTTATCTGGAAGGAAGGAATGGAGAAAAAAGGACTGCGAGTAAACGCAAAGAAGACGAAGATCATGATCTGCGGAAAGGGACTGGATACTCTGGAGAGCTCTGGGAAGTTCCCATGCGCTGTATGCCGCACTGGAGTAGGTAATAACAGCATCCTATGCAGTGGTTGCAATAGCTGGCTCCACAAGAAATGCAGCGGACTGAAAAAGCTCAAAGAGGACCCAAACTTCATGTGTGCCCGCTGTATGGGAGCAGCAAGACCACTAGATGGAAGACCCCAGTCAGAGGTGCAGGTAGGACAGGACAAGTTGGAGGTGGTGGCATCGTTTTGCTACCTGGGAGACATGCTTTCGGCAGCTGGTGGATGCGACTCAGCCACCATAACTAGAGTCAAATCTGCATGGAAGAAGTTTAAAGAGCTGATGCCAATACTCACTTCACGCCACCTCACCTACCAAACACGAGGAAAAGTCTACTCAACATGCGTCAGAAGCGTCATGATTTACGCAAGCGAGACATGGCCCCTTTCCAAGCCCAACCTACAACGCCTGCAACGAAATGACCGTGCGATGATTAGACGGATCTGCAATGTACGTCCACAAGATATCTCCAACACCAGGTCAAAGGAGCTACGTGAACAGCTTGGTCTTGATGACTTAGAACCCATCTTGAGAGAACGAAGGCTCAGATGGTATGGACATGTGGAGAGATCCGACGGGGCTATAAAAACGGCACACGACATGCAGGTCACAGGAACTCGCAGGCGAGGAAGGCCCAAGATGACTTGGAAACAATTGACAGAGAGGGATCGCAGGGAATGGAATCTATCCACCATCGACCCACACAATAAGAAGGACTGGAGACAGGGAGTGAGAACAGCCATGCGTGCAGCTAGCCAGCTACCTTGAAAGGAGCCCACTGATGTGGACAGTGCTTCTACACCTGCACGTTAAATATGAAACCCGGGAGAGTAAGAACCAAAATATGTACTTTATCATTGTGAAAATTGTTCAGAATGTTTATCTTGATGATATCTTGGTAATGTGAATAGTGAGACATGCAAAGTCTAAAACTAGGTCACTATGTCAAATCTTGTTTTTGCTCTAGGAACCAAAATATTTACTTTATTGTTGTGAAAATTGTTCAGAATTTTTATCTCGATGAAATCTGGGTCATTTTAAAAGTGGGTCATGTGAGGTTAGAAACTAGGTCACTAGGTCAAATCTTGCCTTTCCTCTAAGAACCAAAATATTAACTCAATTATTGTGAAAATATCAGAATGTTTATCTTGGTGATATGAATAGCAGGTCATTCAAGGTTAAAAAGTAGGTCAATAGGTCAAATTTTGTTTTTGCGCGAAGAACCAAAATATTAATTTTATCATTGTGAAAATTGATGATATCTTGGTGATGTGAAAAGTGAGACATGCGAAGTCTAAAACTAGGTCACTAGGTCAAATCTTGTTTTTGCTCTAGGAACCAAAATATTCACTTTATCTGAAAGTTTATCGTTGTGAAAATTATTCAGAATATTTATATTGATGATATTTGGTCAATGTAAAAAGGGGGCCTTGTGAGGTCAGAAACTAGGTCACTAGGTCAAATTTTGTTTTTCCTCAAAGAACCAAAATATCTACTCAATTATTGTGAAAATTATCTTGATGATATCTTAGTGATATGACTAGCAGGTCATTCGAGGTTAAAAACTAGGTCACTAGGTCAAATTTTGTTTTTGCTCTAAGAACCAAAATATTTACTTTATCATTGTGAAAATTGAACAGAATGTTTATCTTGATGATATCTGGTCAATGTAAAAAGGGGGGCCATGTGAGGTAAAAAACTAGGCCACAGGGTCAAATCTTTTTTCTGCATTTAGAACCATAATGATATTTGAATCATTATGAAAATTGTTCAGAATGTTTATTTTTACAATATCTGGGGCATGTATAAAGTGGGTCATGGGCAGGGATGGGGTAATTAGTAATGTGTAATTAGCATTACATGTAATTAATTACTTAATTACTGTAATTGAATGTAATGTGTAATTGAACCAAAATTCAATTACATGTAATTGAAATGTAATTAATTACATTGCAAAATTGATGTAATTATCAATTACATTTTCAATTACTTCAATTACTTTTTGTGTTTTGAGGTTGTAAAATTGGATTGTGAATACTAGTTAACTGTATCATGGATATTGATAACAACCTTCTGCTTTTTCTCACTACATAATATGATTATTATATCACCTAGGAAATGGATTAATCATTTCATTTAAAATCTGTGGTTAGATATTTTTTACAAAATATTAATGTATAAAAGAATAAACAGATAACCAGCTTTTTCTCCATATCCTCAATATTTTCTTTGCTATAAAATGTACACAAATTCCAATTTAACTCCCATGTAATTGTGTGTAGAAACTTTCGAATTTGTCTAAAACTATAAAATTATAATTCAAACTATTTCAAAAGGAGAAAATGTTTTATCAACGAATTATTACTTTTCTCCATCTTTTCCTAAGCCTTGTCTGTTAGGGACTTCAAATTTAGAGCATTATTGTCTTATGGACATAATAAACACCTGTGATATTTAACCCTTTCCCAAACAAGACCAGGTATTGTCATCCCAAGTAAAAGCAGTTGGTGAAAACATTGAGGAAAGGAAGGAATTGCTGCTATTTTTATCAATTTTCCCTTTCTTAGATTATTTGTAGTGATACAATATGCAAATGTCATCAACTTTTGTTTAATCATTTGGTAAGAAGCAATTCATTTCAAAGTCTATCATTCCAAAAACTATGCCATTTGGGAATGGGTTAACCTGAGGTACCCTGCATGACAGTAGGTTATCCATTTTCACACCTTTGCCTAGGGGGATAGAGAGTCAATATTGCACCCTTTGTGCATTTTAGTTATCAACTTGAAAGCTTGATGCAAAAATATTGTAACAGCTTGAAATTTATCTGCACATAAGTTAACCTTGTCCTGAACGATAATTGTCAAGTTGACAACCTATTGGACATCAAATCGAAGTTAGAAAATTCATATTTTATTGCAAAGAAACTATTGAGGGAGAATGAAAATTTTATGATTATCAGCAATTTCTTCTTTTCTCTCGATTTTTTAATCCCCCCAACCATTTCTACTATGGATGTTATAACCAGGTCTTGTTCGGGCAATGGTTAAAATACCTTTACCCTTGGGCTAAGCTTTCGACTACTGGAGTACTGAAACAATTTCTAACTTATTTACTCTCATGTGATATATCCATTGAAATTATTTTTGTCATCTTCATTCAGTTACAAACTGGACTGTTGAGTGGACATAGATTTTAATGGAGAAAATCAATGTATTTGTTCATTTTGAATTGCATGAAAATAAATCAGGAACAATTTAGGCAAAATGAAAAAAATAGTCTAGTCTAGGCCCAAGATTTGATACATTTTCAGAGTTTCCATTCACGCAAAATTGTGCGTGAAACACGCATATTTGAAAGAAATCACGTACAAAATTACGGCCCCGTACGTGATTTCACGCACAAAAATTTGGATCAGCATCTTTAGGTGCCAGTTATTAATAGATCTAGATCTATATCAAACAATTCCGAAAGTGAAACTAACCAAGGAAACTCCGGAAACTAGAGTAAATCTGTGTTACTCATATGTGATGATTTGAGCAAGATCAAAAACGCAGCAAACACAGTCAATTGATGACGTAGTCATTCCAGTTTCAATATAACCACGTGATGTTTACGCACCCAAATAAGGTTATGTTTTACTATGATTTGTTTACAAAAGTCGCGCGCGCAACAAAGGGCGGGAAATGGGATGAAGCAATGAAAACAACACGCTATCTACGAAGTAAATACATTGACGTTAGATGGTTGTAGCACCGACGCGTTGTCTCTTTCTTTCATGCTGCCACGCGATTACACAAATTGACTCTTGATTACACAGATGAATTCTGTCTACATATTAAACTGGTGTGCTTGCTCGACCATTTAGACAGCAAATCTAGCTTTCGAATTATAAAAATAAAAAAGTAAGTGTTGCCAGTAATGTAAATTGGCGATTGATTTATCATTTACAGTAAATGATGGAGTCAAGTCTGAGCCACATTCGATTTTTGACCCACTTTTTTAAAAATATTTTTTTATTGTCGCCTTACTCGCTTATGGCTTTTGAAGACGAAGTGGCGATCGCCAGTGCGTACCCTGTCTGTCATTTATACCGAAGAAACAAAACAAAAATACAGTTTTTTGTGTACTTTGATATAATTTTCGGAAACTACCGAAGATTCCCAAAAAACTGATATTTCCAAATTGTACCACGTCGGCGAAGGATATCGGAATATAGCGATAATTCCGCGCAACACTTTTAATAAGCGTGCATTGCAAATTACACACATATTTCATTGTTTTATTGGTTTTACCCCTATTTTCTGTCCCATACCCCCATTTTTCAATGACAGTGCGTGCAAAACCCCTAAATAAAAATCTGAGTGGAAACACTGATTTTCCAGAACACCAAATTTTAGTCTGATCCAATTCAAAGATATTTGTAAATACAATTTCAAGAAAATGAAATTTAACATGTTCATGTCACATGGTAAACAGTCAATTAAAGCAACAACAAAATCATCAAAGCAACCTTTTGCCTCAAAACTTTCCAAAGCATGAACTTCCTGGTTATCTAAATATCAGCTGTTTCTTCTTTCTCACAGAAGGTTTTTATACGCCGCCGGAGGCGGACGTATATTGGCGTCATCTTCTCCGTCTGTCCGTCCGTCCGTCCGTCCGTCCATCCGTCCATCCGTCCATCCGTCCATCCGTCCGTCCGTACGTACGTCCACTTTTCTTGTCAACGCAACTCCTCCTAAGTTTCTGGCTGGATCTTCTTGAAACTTGGTCAATGTTATCACCTCAATTGGTAGATGTGCATGAAGGAAGGATTTTATGGTTCGTTGATTTTTGCCTGAGTTATGCCCCTTAAAAACTTAGTCTCTGGGGCTTATTGAAATTGCAGCCTTGTCAACGCAACTCCTCCTAAGTTTCTGGCTGGATCTTCTTGAAACTTGGTCAATGTTATCACCTCAATTGGTAGATGTGCATGAAGGAAGGATTTTATGGTTCGTCGATTTTTGCCTGAGTTACGCCCCTTAAAAACTTAGTCTCTGGGGCTTATTGAAATTGCAGGCTTGTCAACGCAACTCCTCCTAAGTTTCTGGCTGGATCTTCTTGAAACTTGGTGGATGTTATCACCTCAATTGGTAGATGTGCATGAAGGAAGGATTTTATGGTTCGTCGATTTTTGCCTGAGTTACGCCCCTTAAAAACTTAGTCTCTGGGGCTTATTGAAATTGCAGGCTTGTCAACACAACTCCTCCTAAGTTTCTGACTAGATCTTAATGAAACTTGGTCAATGTTATCACCTCAATTGGTAGATGTGCATGAAGGAAGGATTTTATGGTTCGTTGATTTTTGCTTGAGTTATGCCCCTTAAAAACTTAGTCTCTGGGGCTTATTGAAATTGCAGGCTTGTCAACACAACTCCTCCTAAGTTTCTGGCTGGATCTTAATGAAACTTGGTGGATGTTATCACCTCAATTGGTAGATGTGCATGAAGGAAGGATTTCATGGTTCATTGATTTTTGCCAGAATTATGCCCCCTTCAATCTTAGTCTCTGGGGCTTAATGATATTTCAGCCTTGTGAATGCAATTCCTTCCAGGTTTTTCACTGGATATTTATAAAAACCTTTTTGTGAACACAATTTTTTAAAGGTTTTTCAGTGAATATTTATAAATCCTTGTCAATGTCATTTTTTTGTCTCAAGTTTTATAAGTGGCGGCGTATATTGTGACGATGGCACTCTTGTTAAACTATAATATTATTCTACGGAGTCACCAAAGCTAAGTCTTGTTTTATCCAAATACCAAGTTCTAGAATGGCTCCATTTTAAATGCTCTACAAACAACAAAGTGAATGTCACAAGTGGATTTGTTTTGTATTACATCAAATTATACAATACAGATGGAAAAGAAGAAAATATTGATTGTCAGAACGTTCTTCTTTTGTCTCAAAGTTTTCTAAAGTAATGTGTAATTGTAATTAATTACATAGGCAAAGTAATTGTAATTAATTAATTACATTTGAAAATGCATGTAATGGTAATTGTAATGGTAATTGAAGATTTTCAATGTAATTGTAATGATAATTAATTACATTGCAATGTAATTGACCCCAACCCTGGTCATGGGAGGTCAAAACCTAGGTCAAATTTTGTTTTTGCTCTAAAAAAATCAAAATATTTATTCATCATTGTGAAAATGGTTCAGAATTGCTTATCTTGATGATAAATGGGTCATGTAGAAAGTGGCTAATGTTAGGTCATAAACTAGGTCAAAAGGTCAAATTTTGTTTTTGCTTTAAGAACCTAAATATTTACTCATCATTGTGAAAATTGTTCAGAATGTTTATCTTGATGATATCTAGGTCATGTAAAAAGTGGGTCATGCGAGTTTGAAGTTTGCAAGTTGTTTGCCTCAAAGTCCTCTCAGGTGAGCGATGCAGGGCCATCTTGGCCCTCTTGTCCTTATTGTCTCAAACTGTTGCCATGTTTGCCACATGTGTTGCTACAGATGATAAACCATTTATTAGAGAACATTATGGATCTTGATCAGACTGTGCATATGTACAGGCTGATCTGGATCCATGGTGATCTCAAATACCATGGGAGGCCACGGCCATTGCGCAGTTGGTAGCGCATCTGCCTCCCACTCGAGAGGTCAAGGGTTCGATTCCCAGCCGCCGCAAATATCCTTTCTGAAAAAAGGATACCCACCAATGGTTTGATAATTGTTAACCTATGTGGGCGAGCTGCTGGAGGCTCGGTTAGGATGTTGTGATAGTACTGATATGAGAAACTACAAGAATCCATGGTTAGGTGCTACAGCTGCTGCGATATGACATTAGCAATCGAAAGCGGCGTAAAACCACAATGAATCAAATCAAATACCATAAGGTACTATCATGAAGATCATTTGAAATTGTCTATTTTCAGTTTGCCCAGTTTGCCTTGCTGACTCAGACTGTCGCCATGTTTGCCACATATGTGCTTGGTTATATAGGATCACATAAGATGAAGATATTCCTTGCTGGCCAAGGGGTGAGGATGATTAAATTATTTGGTCGCCAGACTGTTGGTCTTTTGCTGCCAAATGCTGCAGTTCCAGACCAAATATTTGTATTAGAAGGATAATTGCGGAAAAGATATAAACAAAAATAATTCTTTCATAAGCTAAAAGACCATTTTTTAATCACAAAAGAATAAAATTTAAAGGGCTAATCTTCTTGTTGTGTCACATATCCTGTGTTATCTTTCACAATTGTGATAATTGTCACTGAGATTTGAAATGAGACTGACCTGTCGGTCCTGCATCTAGGGGGTCTATCCAAACCTGACCAAGCAACAGGCAGGTAATGTCTTTTGGGCGTTGGTTAATGTTGATCCCTGACATTGAAGAATTCTGTGGAAGAATAGATGAAGAAAAATGGATATGCATATCTTTATGAGCTTGACACCTATAAAAATTATACCAAAATTTTAACCCATTCCCACAATTGACACGCTTTTTCATGCTTCTGGAGAAAGACTTTGATAAACATTGTTGAAAAAGAAAATAAATCGCTTGTGACACTCAATTTCTCCATTCCTCACAGTTTTCTACCCAGACAGACAAAAAATGGAAAATTTGATTCAAATGAAGTTGTCATCTGCAGCAGCTTTGAATTTTAACTAGTCTAAAATTTTGCCGTCTGGTAATTGGTTAAGATGAGCAATTTCTCAATCATTACTATGGTGGATACTAACTTGAATTGTGTTAACCCATTACCAAATGACAAAGTTTTGGACTGTGCCAATTTGAAAGATGATGCAGATTGAAATCAAAAGATAGTGAAATTATAAGAATTCTTGTATTTTGGGTTGGAAAACATTGTGGATAATAAAGAAATTGAGTGTCAGGAGCAATTTTCTCATTTTCTATCATGCTTTCTGAAGCCTTTTTCTTGATGGACTCCGAAAACATCATTGTTAGGGAATGGGTTACAGATGATTATGACAGTACTGACATACAAAAATGTTTGACTGATATGTATTTTAGGCTGGGTTTCTGGTGAGTTTTGTGCTGCTGTTTGGAAACGAGATGTTGTTGACGTCCTTCTTTTTCTCAGGTCTAGTCACCATTAGTGTAAGTAGTTCAAAATTTGTTGTTTTACCTGCAACAATTTTTAGGCTCTCTCTTATGAGAGAAAGAAAGAAAGCGAGAATTTGGATGAAGCAACTGAAAGTGAATTTTTATATTTCATGGAAATATCTGTTTAATTACTGCAACCCTTTCCCAACCAAGCTCTGATCTAGATGTCCATGAAAGAAAGGTCTTTAGAGAGCTTAAAGAGAACCAGAAATTCCTCATTTTCCCTCCTCACTTTTGAAGTCATGAAATACACATGAATTAGAATTAAATTTAATAGTTTTGTCATTGGCACGGTGGGGATTGTGCATGCTGGGATGGGTAAATCTACGGACAAATTTGCCTCGCTTCAGGTAAGACATTTTGCATTAACTTCCTTATTTCTGCGTCAATTCAAAAACGGTTTGTTGCATGTACCCCGCCTTACTGAGCTCTTTCCTCTGATGTATGCTTTACACGAAACCTTTTTGTACTTTTTGCGAAAAGTGATCCCAACCGACCAGAAAAACGACAAAAAATCTGATTGTTTTTCAGGTCAGTTGGTATCAATTTTTGGGAAAAATATGGGGAGTTTTAAGTAATACACCTGAGGAAAGCGCTCAGTAAGGCGGGGTACATGCAACAAACCGCTTGAAATTGCACAATTTCTTACTTGAAGCGTGGCTTATTTTGCTGTAGTCGTTATCATTTCGTTTTCTGGCCAGTTGGGATCAATTTTTGGAAAAATTAAAAGGATACCACAAATAACCCATGTATCCGAGGAAAGAGATTTTTTAGGCGGGGTACATGCAACAGACCTTTTGAAAATCGACAAAGAAATAAAGGAGTTATTGCAAAATATTTGACAAGATTCGAGATTATTTTTATACGCCGCCGGAGGCGGACGTATATTGGCGTCATCTTCTCCGTCTGTCTGTCCATCCGGACGTCCGTACGTACGTCCACTTTTCTTGTCAACGCAACTCCTCCTAAGTTTCTGGCTGGATCTTCTTGAAACTTGGTCAATGTTATCACCTCAATTAGTAGATGTGCATGAAGGAAGGATTTTATGGTTCGTTGATTTTTGCCTGAGTTATGCCCCTTAAAAACTTAGTCTCTGGGGCTTATTGAAGTTGCAGCCTTGTCAACGCAATTCCTCCTAAGTTTCTAGCTGGATCTTAATGAAACTTGGTCAATGTTATTACTTCAATTGGTAGATGTGCATGAAGGAAGGATTTTATGGTTCATTGATTTTTGCCAGAGTTATGCCCCTTTAAAACTTAGTCTCTGGGGCTTATTGAAATTGTACCTTGTCAACGCAACTCCTAAGTTTCTGGCTAGATCTTAATGAAACTTGGTCAATGTTATCACCTCAATTGGTAGATGTGCATGTAGGAAGGATTTTATGGTTCATTGATTTTTGCCAGAGTTATGCCCCCTTAAAACTTAGTCTCTGGGGCTTATTGAAATTGCAGCCTTGTCAACGCAACTCCTCCTAAGTTTATGGCTGGATATTAATGACAATTGCTCAATGTTATCACCTCAATTAGTAGATGTGCATGTAGGAAGAATTTTATGGTTCATTGATTTTTTCCAGAGTCATGCCCCCTTAAAACTTAGTCTCTGGGGCTGATTGAAATTGCAGCCTTGACAACACAACTTCTTCTAAGATTCTGACTGAATCCTAATGAAACTTGGTGGATGTTATTACCTTAATTGGTAGATGTGCATGAATTAAGGATTTTATGGTACATTGATTTTTGCCAGAGTTATGCCCCCTTCAACCTTAGTCTCTGGGGCTTAATGATATTTCAGCCTCATGAACGCAATTCCTTCCAGGTTTTTGACTGGATATTTATAAAACCCTTTTTGTGAACACAACTTTTTACAGGTTATCCATCCCAGCATGCACAATCCCCACCGTGATTGCCATCACCTGCAAAATTTAACCAGGCTGTAATATTGTCATTTAGGAAAAACCTATAAGGGTTAAAAGTTCTTCTTTTATCAGATTGAAAATGTTTGAGCAAAAAGTAAAGGAAAAAGTTATGAAAATATAATGTTTTCATACATCTGTGTCAAAGTGTGGTTTGTTGAAGAACCATGTTAATCTCTGAAAGTTGCTACAGTTAATGAAGGAGCTATTAAGCCTCTCTTACAACTGGTCGTACGTGCTCCTGCGTGCGGTCTGCATCTAAAAGGTAGGCGAAGTTGTGCGATGCACACACGTGCAACATACGATTTTGGTGGACGCAACCACGACGCAGACTGCGCGCAGCAAATAATTGACCGAACAATTCTTCAGCCTCTCTTACAACCCATCGTGCGTCTTTATAAATCATGCGTTTAAAGATGCACGATTTATAAAGACGCACAACAGGTTGTAAGAGAGGCTTGTGAGAACAACATGAATCTAAATCAGACTTGTATAATGCACATAAAGCACAAACTGATATGGATCCATGCTGGTTTCAAATGCAAGAAGGGCCCTTTTTCCAGATGCCAGACTCCAGCTCCAGAGCAACAAGTAACAAATAAGAGAAATAAGAAGACATTCTAAAATTGTAATTTCAAATCCAAACCCCTATGTTGTGGGTACTCATTGGCATTGTCTGGACGAGACAATTCAAATGAGTACCCATAAACCCATAACATATGGTTTGTTGAACAATAAAGGTAATATTGTGTTGCGAAAAGCTTTCACTCCCTCTTATCTGTAGCGCAGAGCTCATTTCTTTTTTTGTTTTGTTCTTTTCAGACTATTGTTTTACTAGAATCTTTGATAGAAAAGATTAGAATTAGAATATTGATATGGGTAAGTAAGATTTCTTTTCATCTTTTTCTGTGAAGTTTATTTTGATCTAACTTTTTAGCTCACCTGAGCACGAAGTGCTCGAGGTGAGTTATTGTGGTCACTTTTTGTCCGGCATCCGTCCGTCTGTCAACATTTGGGGTGTTTACACTCTAGCATCCACAAAAATTAGGCAATCTTGATCAAACTTGGCTAAAACAAGTAGGATCATAAGTTTTCGGACAAGTTCGATTATGGGCCTGATCGGACTGAAAAGTGTGGAGTTATCTGCCCTTGAATGTCAAAAAATGCTGTTTTTAAGTTGGTTTACACTCTATCATCTACAATTATTGATCATCAAGACAAAACTTGGACATAATGTTGGAGACCATACGATCTCGGATGAGTTTGATTTTCAGTCTGATCTGACCAGAAGGATGAGAGTTATGTGCCCTTGAATTGGGCAAAATTGCCAATTTTGGCTGTTTTCAACCTTGTTTACACTCTAGAATCTACAATTATTAATAAATCAAGACAAAACTTGGACACATTGTTGGGGGCTATAAGATCTTGCATGAGTTAGATTTTCAGTCTAATCTGATTAGAAAGTCCAGAGTTATGTGCCCTTGAATTTGACAAAATTGCCGTTTTCGGCTGTTTTCGACCTTGTTTACACTCTAGAATCTACAATTATTAATCAATCGACAAAACTTGGACACAATGTTGGGGCCCATAAGATCTCAGATGAGTTTGATTTTCAGTCTGATCTGACCAGAAAGATGAGAGTTATGTGCCCTTGAATTGGGCAAAATTGCCATTTTTGGCTGTTTTCAACCTTGTTTACACTCTAGAATCTACAATTATTAATAAATCAAGACAAAACTTGGACACAATGTTAGGAACCATAAGATCTTGGATGAGTTTCATTTTCAGTCTGATCTGTTTAGAAAGTCGAGAGTTATGTGCCCTTGAATTTGACAAAATTGCCGTTTTCGGCTGTTTTCGACCTTGTTTACACTCTAGAATCTACAATTATTAATCAATCAAGACAAAACTTGGACACAATGTTGGGGACCATAAGATCTCGGATGACTTTGATTTTCAGTCTGACCTGACCAAAAGATGAGAGTTATGCGCCCTTGAATTGGGCAAAATTGCCCCTTTTGGCTGTTTTCGACCTTGTTTACTTTCTAGAATCTACAATTATTTATAAATCAAGATAAAACTTGGACACAATGTTAGGGACCATAAGATCTTGGATGAGTATGATTTTCAGTCTGATCTGTTCAGAAAGTCGAGAGCTATGTGCCCTTGAATTTGATAAAATTGCAGTTTTTGACTGTTTTCAACCTTGTTTACCCTCTAGAATCTACAAGTATTGACCAATCAAGACAAATCTTGGACACAATGTTGGAGACCATAAGATCTCAGATGAGTTTGATTTTCAGTCTGATCTGGCCAGAAAGACTAGAGTTACGTGCCCTTGAATTTGATAAAATTGCTATTTTTGGCTGTTGTCGACCTTGTTTACACTCTAGAATCTACAATTATTAATCAATGAAGACAAATCTTGGACACAATGTTGGAGAATATAAGATCTCAGATGAGTTTGATTTTCAGTCTGATCTGACTAGAAAGACGAGAGTTATGTGCCCTTAAATTTGATAAAATTACCATTTTGGGCTGTTTTCGACCTTGTTTACACTAAATTATTTAAAGAAAACAATGTTGGGCACCATAAGAGCTTGGATGAGTTTGATTTTCACAACGTTATTGACCATAAGTTCATATTCAGTCTTAAAGTCATAAATATCAATTGAATTGAACATAAGTGTTGCTCATATCATTATGGTTCAGGTGAGCGATATAGGACCATCATGGTCCTCTTGTTCCAAAACAAGATCTGGTTTATTATGCTCCCCGAAAAAATTTCGGGGGAGCATATAGTCGCCACGCTGTCCGTCCGTCCGTCCGTCCGCTCTCACTGAGTTGACGGTCTGGGTCGATTCATGAGTACAGAGAAGGTTTACGGGTTTTTTTTGCGTAAGGGGTGCACCCCTTAAAAGATTGATTAAAAACGTGTTGCATTGGTCCTAAAACCCCTGTAAAACAAATATCACTAAATCACCCCAGACCGTCAACGGACACTCTCTGCCGTCCGTCTTTGACGGCTGAGATTATAAATTTTCCATTTTGCTTTATTTTGTAATCGCACATGCGCACTTGTCTCTTATGGCTATTAATAGTAACAGGGGATTTCCACAACACTTGGAACGTGTCATTCAAAATGGCGGACTTACTACCGACCAACTTTCAAAACAAATCTTCCGATGAAAAAATGGCTGGTATTTCGTCAGATTCCGAAGAAATTCATTCTCAACCAGGTTAAAGAGATATTATTAAAGCTGATTTCAATAGAATCGATAGGTGAGTCGTAATTATTAGAATTGCCCTTGACAAGTATGCGGAAGATCGATCCGAAAATTCGTCTGCCCGAAAATTCAACTCACCGAATTTTCTCAATCTTTTCGTCGCCAAGGAAAGTTTGTCACCATGTAAAACGAAATCAATCATCATTTAAATGATATTTGGCAAACATTGTATGGAAATAACACTCTATGATTAATAATCGGGCCGAAATCTTCAACCAACTCGCCAATAAAAATGAATTAATTAGGTCAGCTTAACCCTACTCTTTAGTTCATTTATGTCACGGGTTAGTTTTTTGCATCTTACGTTTTTTTACCTTGCCAATAAAGAAATCCCGATCAGAATGGGACAACAAAACCCTGAAATAAGGTTTTTGTATTTTGTCACACCTGGACAGGTAAACTAACAAGAAAGTGACAGGTGAATAACGAAATGTCAAATGAAAATGTGATGCATCCAGTCTTAGTGAAAGAACCATTTCACTGTTTAAGCATACTAATTTTACCCTATTTACAGTTTGTTTCTCTGCAGAGACTTCTATACGAAATTGTTTTCTATAACCAGAATTTAATTAGAAGAATTGTTCAGGGGTGATCAGGAATTCCGGATCTAGAGGCCCCCAAAAAATCATTCTTGAGTTCAATGCAAATCTGAGGAGAAAGGGGGGGATGGAGTTGAATCGGGAGAAAACTGAAAGAAAAACATAGCTTTTGAGAGAAAACACACAGAGTCTGGAAGTATGTATCCTTTTTATATCTATCTAAGGTTAATTTAGGAGGAAAGGTTGTGCATTGGACGCTGACACTTAGTCAAGACTCTTTTAGTCGATATGAGCCACTACACTTACCCCACCTTCCCTCTTTCTTCTGTCTTGCCCATATCTTTAAAACGCCTTGGTAAAAAGAAGAAAATACAAAAAAGGGGGGAACCCCTGCCCAATTTTTTATGCTCCCCCAAGGGAGAGCATATAGTCGCCGCTTCGTCTGTCCGTCCGTCCGTCCGTCCGTCCGAAGCGATTTCTCTATCACCCTTGGGCCAAATCAAATGAAACTTACCATGTGAACTCCCTATGACATAATGCCGATGTACTTTTCCCAGTTTTTGGATTTGAGGCCTCGTCATGGGAAAAGGGGACTTAAGGTCAAATACACTTTTTCTCTAATTTCTCATAGTCTAATGGTCAGAATTTGATGAAATTTCATATTTGAGTAGCAAATCAGATGCCCTTGACAATAAACTACTTGAAATTTGCGTATAAAAAGTATGTCATGGAAAAAGGGGGCTTATCGTTTGTTAGCTTAATCTTAGCTCTGTATGGCATACATTTATTGTGACAAAGCCTTATTCGGGGAGCATTGTCCGTCTCTGACGGCTCTTGTTTTTTAGTGTTGTTTTTTTAGGGGGGGGGGGGGGGCATTTTAGGTTGGTAAAATAACACCTTTAGACATTATTGTAGAGTGATTTTTTTAAGGGTTTAAAATCACTGATATTCATTTTCGGCCGAGGGCTTCACACCCCCCCCCCCCCCCCCCCCACCCGGGTCCCCATTCTGGGGGCGCTGCCCCAGACCCCTTGCTTCTTCTGATTGGGATCTTCAGCCTGTTATCACCCCTGATAGTTCTTACCTGTGATTACCTGAGGCTCAGACTTGATCTGCACCGCTTTTAAATTTGGATATTGATGGTTTATGGTGGAAATCACAAGACAACGCAAACAAATATCAGAGTTTTTGTTAGTTTTATTTTACCCCCCAAATTCAATTTGGGGGGTATATAGGAGTCAGCTTGTCTGTCTGTTGGTCCGTTGGTCTGTCTGTTGGTTTTTTAGCTCACCTGAGCACAAAGTGCTCGAGGTGAGGTATTGTGATCGGTCTGTTGTCCGGCGTCTGTCTGTCTATCTGTCCATCTGTCCATCTGTCTATCTGTCCATCTGTCAACTTTTCACAAAAAAATCTTCTCCTCCTAAAGTACTTGGTAGAATTCAGTCATATTTCACACATATGATCTATGGGTCATGCTTTTTCAAAATACTTCAAAGAATTTGAATCGGGCCATAATGGGGTCAAAAAGTAGGTCACTAGGTCAAATCTTCTTTCTGCTCTAGGAGCCACATTTAATGTTCAATCGTTGTGAAAATTAATCAGAATATTTGTCTTCATGATGTTTAGGTCATGATAAAAAATAGGTCAAGCCAGGTCAAAAACTAGGTCACTAGGTCAAATATTGTAAAATCCATCTTCTTACACTGGAAGTGCCAATATTGGTCCAAACTTTGTAGAAATTGTCATGAATGTTTATTTTGATGATATTAAGATTAAATCAAGAAGTGGGTCATGCTAGGTCATTAAGTAGGTCAAGAGGTCAAATCTTACAAAATCCTTTATTTTGCTCTGGAAGTGCCAATTCTTTTCCAAACTTTGTCAAAATTGTCCTCAATGTTTATCTCGATTATATCTATCAAATGATGGAAAGTGGGTCATACAAGGTCAAAAACTAGGTCACAAGGTCAAATTTTTTAAAATCCTTCATTTTGGCCCGGACATGCCAGTTTTGGCCAAAACTATCTCAAAATTGTCCTGAATGTTTATCTTGATGATACTTAGGTCATGTCAAGAAGTGGATTATGCCAGGTCATAAACTAGGTCACGAGGCCAAATCTTGCAAAATCCTCCCTTTTCTTTTGGAAGTGCCAATTTTGGTCTAAACTTTGTCAAAATTGTCCGAAATAGTCCATGGGCCCATAACCGAAACCCTCCCCCCCTAGTGGGATTTTTGAAGACCTATATTTTCCTGAAGCTTATGATGTATAGTAATGAATTCAGGTTGTTGTTCAATTTAAAAGTGCTGGATAAGCAAATGGCGGGCTCGTTACCATGGCAACCGTCCATTTTTCTACAATCCAGCGCTTGGATCAATTAATTGCAATAAAATTACTTATTTTTGTCATAAATCTTTCAAAATAGTTTTAAATTATTACCAAGATATTTCTCTCACAATATAGATATTTTTAGCTCACCTGAGCACGAAGTGCTCAAGGTGAGCTATTGTGGTCACTCAATGTCCGTCGTCCGTCAGTCCGTCCGTCCGTCCGTCTGTCTGTCCGTCTGTCTGTCCGTCCGTCCGTCTGTCAACAATTTGGTGTTTACACTCTAGCATCCACAAATGTTGGCCAATCTTGATCAAACTTGGTCAAAGCAAGTATGGGCATAAGTTCTCGGATGAGTTCGATTATGGGCCTGATCGGACCAGAAAGTGCGGAGTTATCTGCCCTTGAATGTCAAAAAATGCTGTTTTTGACTTCGTTTACACTCTAGCATCTACAATTATTTATCAAGCTGGACAAAACTTGGATATAATGTTGGAGACCATAAGATCTCGTATGAGTTTGATTTTCAGTCTGATCTGATCAGAAAGACGAGAGTTAAGTGCCCTTGAATTTGACAAAATTGCCGTTTTCGACTGTTTTTGACCTTGTTTACACTCTAGAATCTACAATTATTGATCAATCAAGACAAAACTTGGACGCAATGTTGGGGACCATAAGATCTTGGATGAGTTTGATTTTCAGTCTGATTTGATCAGAAAGACCAGAGTTATGTGCCCTTGAATTTGACAAAATTGCCATTTTCGGCTGTTTTCGACCTTGTTTACACTCTAGAATGTACAATTATCAATTAATCAAGACAAAACGCGGACACAATGCTTGGGGACCATAAGATCTTGGATGAGTTTGATTTTCAGTCTGATCTGATCAGAAAGACCAGAGTTATATGCCCTTGAATTTGACCAAATTGCCATTTTCGGCTGTTTTCGATGTTGTTTACACTCTAGAATTTGAAATTATTAATTAATCAAGACAAAACGCAGACACAATGTTGGGGGACCATAAGATCTTGGATGAGTTTGATTTTCAGTCTGATCTGACCAGAAAGACCAGAGTTATGTGCCCTTGAGTTTGATAAAATTACCATTTTTGGCTGTTGTCGACCTTGTTTACACTCTAGAATCTACAATTATGTATCAATGAAGATAAATCTTGGACACAATGTTGGAGAATGTAAGATCTCAGATGAGGTTGATTTTCAGTCTGATCTGACCAGAAAGACGAGAGTTATGTGCCCTTGAATTTGATAAAATTGCCATTTTTGGCTGTTGTTGACCTTGTTTACACTCTAGAATCTACAATAATTTAAAAAAAAAAATGTTGGGCACCATAAGAGCTCGGATGAGTTTGATTTTCACAACGTTATTGACCATAAGTTCATATTCAGTCTTAAAGTCATAAATATCAATTGAATTGAACATAAGTGTTGCTCATATCATTTTGGTTCAGGTGAGCGATATAGGACCATCATGGTCCTCTTGTTTAGAAAATTTGCTAATTTGCATATTCATGAATATTAATGAGAAAGTAAGAAAATGTGTTTAATTTGCTAAAAACAAGACTTTACTATTGAACTTAAACCTCCCTACCAGGTAGGATTTTTGAAGATCTATATTTTCTTGAAGCTTATGATGTATTTCAATACATTCACTTTGTTACTTGATTTAAAAATGCTGGATAAGCAAGTAGTTGGCTTGTTACCATGGTAACCACCCATTTTCATTCGTTCCGGCGCTTGGATCAATTAATTGCAATAAAATTACTTATCTTGGTCAGAAAACATCGAGGCTAGTTTTAAAATGTTGTCATTACATTTCTCTCACAACCAAAAGATTTTTCAGAAATTTTGCTAATTTGCATATTCATGAATATTAATGAGATTGTGGAAAATATGTGTTTAATTTGCAAAAAGACGACTTTACTAGTTTACTAGTGAATAGAAACCCTTCCCACCATGTGGGATTTTTTAAGACCTATATTTTCTTGAAGCGCAGGAAACATATTAATGAATTCAGGTTCTTGTTTGATTTAAAAGTGCTGGATAAGAAAATGGTAGGCCTGTTACCATGGCAACTGCTCATTTTCCTACGTTTCAGTGTTTGGATCAATTTATTGCAATAAAATATTTTAAAATACTTATTTAAGATATATACTTATTTTGGTAATAAAATATGAGACTAGTTTTAAACTTTTAAATAGACATTTTTCTTGAAATCATTTTTATTTAGCTAATTTGCATATTCATGAATATTAATGAAAAGGTAGAAGTATGTGTTTAATTAGCTAAAACAAGGCTTTTCTATGGAAAAAATATGCTGAGGCGATACGTTTTTATAATGCGTAATGTTTCAAATGATTAGGAACACTAATAGATCAATAATAAGTTCATGAACCATTCATCAGCTACACAGAACAAGCAAATGCGGGCTTATTCGCATTCACAATTATTTGCATACTTTTCTCTAAATGTTAAATAAATTTTCAAATATTCTCTAATAATGTTAGTGGCTTTCATTTTTGCATCTTTTTCCCTAAATTGTTTACTTGTTGTGTTTGAAAACTAAAATTCCATGATTTATCCATTAAAAGAGAGAATCTTAACAATATATGCTCTGAAAAATTACCGTATAAATGGCAATAAAATTCTATTTAGCGCAAAAGACATGCTGAAAACTTTAACCTGCTTTCTTTGATTTTTTTCTATGTGAAATACAGTTTTCTTTTACACAAGAAACTTTATTTTGTAAAAGTTAAGTACTAAAAAGCGTTTTAATAATGAATTCCCATTGGAGTACATGTATGGTCACCTTTGATTTATACCATTTTTGCCTTGTTATGCATGCTTTTTTACACTTTGCTCCAAGCTCAAACTTAACAATACTATTGGCGACATGCTGTGCAATAGAGAAATCTTCCAAACCACTTCTATTGATTGGAATGCTATGTTACAGGAACACAGTTTACCAAATATATTCTAATAAGCGATAGTTGAAACTGGTCAATTTCAACTGAATTATTCATTTCTTCAAATTGCATTCCAGTGGCATCGTTTTACACCTTTATAATTCAGAATACTTATATGCGATAATATAAACAGTTATAAATTGTACATATGTACCTTATTGGTTGGATACCAGTACATGTAGACACTTGATTTGTGAGGAATCCTCGTATTCGTGTAACAAAATGTTGTTTTGAAAGATTTAGTTTAAATAGCAAACGCAATTTCTGTTGATTATGATGAGAGGGAAACAAATCATATTCCAACTTCTAGTGTTGTAATATGTCGCTTGCCGAAGATTTGAAATCCTTCGTTTTGTTATCAGTTTTAAGATATGCTCGTGCATTTCTTAATTCATTTCAAACATCTCCAACACAAATTAGTTTTTGGAATTCTGACTTTTGTGGAAGACAACAAGCTAACCTCAGGATGAGGTAAAATCCATAAAACACAAGAGCTAGCTATGAATAACACATATAAGCATTTCCAATCAACCAAGGAATCCGCGATTTATATATGTCATTATATTGGCACAAACTTGTCTAAATATACGGTTATTAGAAAGCCTTTTCACAAAAAAGGGAGAGCCTGCTATGGTTCGACACTTGTATTGAAAAGTGACTGAGGGTAAAACATTACTGGTCTTCTGTACCATCTTATTCTCAAGTAAAATATCGTGGTGGGGGGGGGGTTATAACGCGACAGAGAAACTTAAGAAGATGATGCTCGGTCTGAAGGCAAAGTTGCAACCACTGTCGATGGTATGTGTCATAAATTCACAGATCTGATATACTTGCTGAGCGAATTAAAGTAAGAAATTGTCCATGCATTATCTTTTTCAAGATATTGCTTGATCGCAAAAGGATGCACAAACTAACAGACTGTTGGGTCTAAAATTCCAAAGAGTACATTTTGCATTCTCATGAACGAAAACAAGGTCCAGGGGCCTGTTTCATCAAAACATTTAAGTCGTATTTTTGACTTACCGACGACTTACGACAAGTTTAGGGTAAGAAAAGTGTACCGCCATTCTATCAAAAGCTGGGTTATGCGATTGTTGTTTTAAGCGAGTTTTAAGACATTGGTAAGTAAAAAATACGACTTAAATGTTTTGATGAAACAGGCCCCAGAGTCCTAGGTACGTTGGTATGGAATCCTAAGGGCCAAGAAAATTATTCAATGTTTTACAGACAAGGTTCAGTATTCAATGTTTTGGGACAATTGGGGGTTGCAATAAAATATTTTGTTGGACATATTACCCAAGAAAGGTACAATTAACGAAGTATACTATGCCAAGTTGCTAGACAATCTGAAGCAGACCATACGTGAGAAACGTAGCGGCAAACGCTCAAAATGTGACCGCTGCTTGCAACTGAAAATTACATTAGTACACAATTGCCAAAGTACAATGGATGCTGTCGAGAAAAATGGGTATCAATTTAGATCACACCCTTCCTATCCAAATGACCTTGCTACTATCGACTTCTTTCCTAAAAAGGACACGAATGGTTGCAATTTTAAGTCTCATGAAAGAAGTTATTGATGCAGTTTAGGTGTGCTTCTTTGGAAAGTTCTCAGACTTCTTTACTTCTGGACTGATGTCACTTGACCACCTTTAACGTTGATTAATTTGAGTTTAACTTCTTTTTCAACTGCTAGGGTCATATCGTTTGGTCAAAGCGCATAGGCCTGGGTGGAAAGTATTTCAAGAGAAAAGATGTCGATCTAAACATAAAAAGTTAGGTCAGTTATTCATTGATCCATGCTCATATTTGAGCATTTCGGCAGATTACATAAAATACATATTATTGTATTTTATTATATGTCATGTAAATTAACAGTGAAGAAGCCATTTTTAGCGTGGCAAAAGTGTTGATATTGGTGTTTTGTATTAAACATATCCACCCCACAAAAAAGAGCTTAAACGCTTATGACCAAAATAAGCCTTAATTTCTTTATACCCTCTATAACACCTATTATCCAAAGCGTCCCTTGTCCATGTAAGACTTGAAACCTTCATGCAAAAAGATACCAATGATGTATTCCAATGTGGACTCATTATCAAAGAATCGGGTGCATGGTTTCTGTCAAAGAGGGAAAATGATTATCTCTCCTAGAAAATAATCAATTTGGATTTTCTTCAGTACTTAATTTATGGGATTGGGGATTTATTACCATTTGTACGGTAATTAGGACCGTTCTGGAAATATATTTTCAAGGTTATGTCATTTATTTACTTGTTGAATCATGTAGTTTTAATAAGAAATTGAAATACATTTGAAAATACAATATTACGTGCAGAAGATTTGCAGAAATGAAAAACATGTAAAAACATTTTTGCATATTTGAGATTTTGGCGGCCATTTCGAAAATAAAAAAAATGACAAAAAGCCTATCATAAGCATGGCAGCACTCTTTTAGATTTAATATACTCAATTTTCCTAAGAAATGATCTCATTTACATACAGAACATGATAACAAATTATAGGGCCGTGATATTTCTATATTTAGTCAAGTGGTCATTTTGCGGCGGCCATCTTGCAAAATCATTTGAAATGTCGAATATATCCTAAAATGTCGATAGTCAACAATTTGAATTTTATTACAAGTCATCTAATAAACACTTTAAAACAAATTCTAGCAATTATTCGCTGTGGAAATGATTTACAAATGCAAAGTAAATATAAACAAAGGCAATATCTATACTATTTTTCTCTTGTTTTACATATTCAAGGGGCATAATTCGTGCTAATTTTGGTGTGAAATTATCTTTTACTATTTAACTATATGAATTGATAAAATCTATAATCATTTTGGTCATTTGCGCTTAAATTTGGGTTATTTTGGATCCCATGAATGTGTATAAGGTGAGTTATAAACAAGTATTTTTTGTAATTCAAGGGGAGATAATCAATCGTTCCGCATATGCTTATCCAGCACTTATATATCAAACAACAAGTTGCATATGAAAGGGAATTCATCAAGCTTTACAATGATATAGGTGTCATAAAATCCCGGTAGGGGGGGACCTAGGTTGTAGCCAGCCCACGGACTAAAATGTTTATCTTGATGATATCTTGGTCATGGCCAAAGATGGGTCATGCAAGGTCAAAAACTAGGTCACAAGGTCAAATATTACAGAATCCTTCCTTTTGCTCTAGAGATGCCAATGTTGCCCTAAAACTTTGTCAAAACTATCCTAAATACTTATCTTGATATCTAGGTAATGTAGAAAGTGTGAGTCATGTAAGGTCAAAACCAAGGTCATTGGGTCAAATCTTGGTTTTGCTTTAAGAACGGAAATATATACTCAAACATTGTGAAAATTGTTTGGAATGTTTATCTTGATGAAATCTGGGTCATTTTAAAATTAGGTCATGTGAGGTCAGAAAATAGGTCACTAGGTCAAATCTTGTTTTCCTCTAAGAACCGAAATATTTACTCAATCATTGTGAAAATTCAGAATGTTTATTTTGGTGATATCTTGGTGATATGAATAGCAGGTCATTTGAGGTTAAAAACTAGGTCACTTGGTCAAATTTTGTTTTTGCTCTAAGAACCAAAATATTTACTTTATCATTGTGAAAATTGTTTAGAATGTTGATCTTGATGATATCTTGGTGATGTGAAAAGTGGGTCATGCGAGGTCTAAAACTAGGTCACTAGGTCAAATCTTGTTTTTGCTCTAGGAAGCAAAACATTTACATTATCGTTGTGAAAAATGTTCAGAATATTTATCTTGATGATATCTGGTCAATGTAAAAAGGGGGGGGGGCATGTGAGGTCAGAAACTAGGTCACTAGGTCAAATCTTATTTTGGCATTTAGAACCATAATGATATCTAAATCATTGTGGAAATTGTTCAGAATGTTTATTTTGACAATATCTGGGGCATGTATAAAGTGGGCTATGGGAGGTCAAAATATAGGTCAAATTTTATTTTTAATTTTGCTCTAAAATATCAAAATATTTATTCATCATTGTGAAAATTGCTTATCTTGATGATAAATGGGTCATGTAGAAAGTTGCTAATGTTAGGTTTAAAACTAGGTCAAAAGGTCAAATCTTGTTTTTGCTCTAAGAACCTAAATATTTACTCATCATAGTGAAAATTGTTCAGAATGTTTATCTTAATGATATGTAGGTCATGTAAAAAGTGGGTCATGTGAGTTTGAAGATTGCAAGATGTTTGTCTCAAAGTCCTCTCAGGTGAGCGATGCAGGGCCATCTTGGCCCTCTTGTTCTTCAAACATCTTCTCCTCCTCAACCACTGGGCCAATTCTTACCAAACTTGGCAGAATTGTTCCTTAGGTGACACTTGTTCGTGAATTTTTGATTCGTCAAAAATTGTGGGCGTGGCAGGGCTGGGCTTATCGGACTTAGAGAAATCATGTGAAAAGTCTTAAAAAATCAATTATCAGGCCAATTTGAACCATACTTGGCAGGATTGACCCTTGAGTGATTGTATTCAATGTATGTTCATGATTTTTCCATTTGTCAAAAAATGTGGGCGTGGCAGGGCGAGGCTTATATGACTTCTTCAAAAATCTTCTCCTCCTTAACCATTGGACAATTCTTACTAAACTTTGCAGGATTGTTCCTTTGGTGACTCTTTTCAAAATTTGTTCGTGAATTTTCGATTTGTCAAAAATTGTGGGCGTGGCAGGGCGGGGCTTATCGGACTTGGAGAAATCATGTGAAAAATCATTCAAAATCAATGCTTTGACCATTTTGAACTTAAGTTGGCACTAATGTCCCTTGAGTGATTGTATTCAATGCATGTTCATGAATATTTGATTCGTCAAAAATTGTGGGCGTGGCAGGGCGGGGCTTATCCGATTTTGAGAAATCGTCAGATAATTCTTCAAAAATTTTCTCCTCCTTAACCAGTGAGCCAATTCTTACCAAACTTTGCAGGAATGTTCCTTGGGTGACTCTTTTCGAAACTTATTCGTGAATATTTTATTCGTTTTTTTTATCAAAATTGGCAGGAATGTTCATTGGGGGACTTATTTTAAAATTTGTTCATGAATTTTTGATTTGCAAAAAATGTGGTAAGTGCAAGGCAGGGCTTATCAGATTTAACGAAATCATGAGAAAAAAAGCAATTAAACAGTAAATTTGAACCAAATCGTACAGGAATGTTCCTTGATTGACTGTCTTCAATGCATGGTTGTGAGTTTGTGGTTCATTGAAAAATATGGGCATGGCAGGGTGGGGCTTGGGGATTGTTAAATGTGTTGTTTGGTCTGTTGATTTTTTGTTCGCTCTATTTCCCAATTGATCAGCTCACAGTTCAAATGAAATCAATTTCTCAAAATGCACAAAAACTGCGCTTTTGGGGGTATGATCACTTTCAGTGATATTCTAGTTACTCTCAAAACATAGCTTAATAGTTTTGTTACATTTACCTGTTTTTACCTACAGTTTATTAGGTAACAAGTTTCAAAAAATACTTTTTCATATTACAATCATAACGTAAAAAAGTGTACACCTTTCCAATGATATATATTATATAACATTACAAAATTTCACAGAAACAAGCTTAAATACAAAGGCTCTAAAGTTAAATAACCATAATTTGCAATTCACTCAAAAAATATTCAGCTAACACTACTGGCTCTATATAGAATATACAGCATGACAAGGGTTAATGTAAATTACTTCCAACATAGAAAATAAGTTATTTTTCAATTCAATGGTACAGTTCCATTTTTTTAGCTGCTTAACCCATTACTGCTCAGACAAATTTTGAACTTTTTTGAAACTTCAAAGGATTTACAGAAGACACAATTAAAACTGTAAACAATTTATTCTGATTTTCTGATGGGATAGAAAACATTGTATGAAAGGAGAAATTGAACAGAATTTTCTCCTTTTCTCACAATGTTTTCTCAAGTGGTCAGCTGCAGACCAGTAAAAAGAAGGCATTGACTGGTAAACTTTTAAATACCGAAGATCACAGTTTTGAAAATATGGAACAGGCAGTTTCAATATGGAAACATAGGAGGTTGCACTAGGATGTCTTTTAAACTTGGTTGCAGGAGAAGCCCATAACTTAATTATATTCATGCCCCACAAGTTAACTGGTCCAATATTTTGGTTATTTAACCCCAGAAAGATACAGTTGTAGTATAATTGTCATTGTTCCCATAAGGTTTAGACATTACATCCCACAATGGTATATTCCAGTATTTTGGTTATTTAACCCCAGAAAGATACAGTTGCAGTATCATAGTCATTGTTCCCGTAAGGTTTAGACATGACATCCCACAATGGTATGTTCCAGTACTTTGGCTATTTAACCCCAGAAAGATACAGTTGCAGTATCATGGTCATTGTTCGCATCAGGTTTAGAACTTAAGACATTACATCCCACAATGATATGTTCCAGTATTTTGATCGTTTAACCCCAGAAAGATACAGTTGCAGTATCATGATCATTGTTCCCATAAGGTTTAGACATTACACCCCACAATGGTATATTCCAGTATTTTGGCTATTTAACCCCAGAAAGATACAGTTGCAGTATCATGGTCATTGTTCCCATAAGGTTTAGACATTACACCCCACAATGGTATGTTCCAGTATTTTGGTTATTTAACCCCAGAAAGATACAGTTGCAGTATCATGGTCATTGTTCCCATAAGGTTTAGACATTACACCCCACAATGGTATGTTCCAGTATTTTGGATATTTAACCCCAGAAAGATACAGTTGCAGTATCATGGTCATTGTTCCCATAAGGTTTAGACATTACACCCCACAATGGTATGTTCCAGTATTTTGGTTATTTAACCCAAGAAATATACAGTTGCAGTATCATGGTCATTGTTCCCATAAGGTTTAGACATTACATCCCACAATGGTTTATTCCAGTATTTTGGATATTTAACCCCAGAAAGATACAGTTGCAGTATCATGGTCATTGTTCCCATAAGGTTTAGACATTACACCCCACAATGGTATGTTCCAGTAATTTGGTTATTTAACCCCAGAAAGATACAGTTGCAGTATCATGGTCATTGTTCCCATAAGGTTTAGACATTACACCCCACAATGGTATGTTCCAGTATTTTGGTTATTTAACCCCAGACAGATACAGTTGCAGTATCATGGTCATTGTTCCCATAAGGTTTAGACATTACACCCCAGAATGGTATTTTTCAGTACTTTTGGATATTTAACCCCAGAAAGATACAGTTGCAGTATCATGGTCATTGTTCCCATAAGGTTTAGAGATTACACCCGACAATGGTATGTTCCAGTATTTTGGTTATTTAACCCCAAAAAGATACAGTTGCAGTTTCATGGTCATTGTTCCCATAAGGTTTGGACATTTCATCCCACAATGGTATAGTTAATGCATTCTGACAATTGAAGCCCATAAGTTAACTGGTCCAATATTTTGGTATTTCAACCCCGGAAAGATACAGTTGCAGTTTCATGGTCATTGAACCCCATAAAATTTTGGACATAATACCTTACTATTGTTTAGTACATGTAGCACACACAAATTCAGTTTAGAGGCGCCACCTCTGTCGCCGGTATTTATCTTACTGAAGACACATATTGCATTAAATTTTGATGGTACAGATCACTTCACAACTTTGTTAAACATTTCAAGAAAATTGAGAGACTTGTTTCTTCAAAATATCAAAAAATAGGTCGTATTTTTAAATTTCCGTTATGTCGCCAGACGCAGTAGAGTAAATAAATGTGGTACTTTAATTCTCACAAATAGATACATTTTATCCATTGTATATGCATTTAAAAACATCCGTCAATGAACTTAAGTAGTTTTTGAAAAGTACCTCTTTTGTTATTTGTCCGTCATAAAAACAAAAATAATTAAGGTCAAGTAAGTGTCGCCAAAGTTCCAAAGATTGAAGAAATGTCCGTTACCTTAATTTGACACTTGATTAAAACACAGTTTTTTCCGATAGATTTGGTTGTCATTTTCTTTACACTTTGATTTATATTATTATTTTTTGAGAATGACATAAACAAGGTTGATATTTTACGAAATAAAATTGCTAAATTCTGAAATAGCGAGGTACCCCTCACGAAAAGTAAAAACATGAACTTTCCGTTATACTAAACTAAGTGTTCTTTTGGCAATATGGTTTGATAATTCATAGATTAAAGTGTCAGTGCTATCAGGGAAATGGTATACTGCTAAAGTATTTGTACATAATGGCAATATAATAGAAAACACAGGACAAAATGTGACAAATTTGAAATTTCCGATACCAAATTTATGATACCATTTTTGAAATTTCCAATACCAAAATTAAATTTGATGGAAAACAGGTGCGCAATTTGGTGCTAATGATCTATAACGTAGTGTATGATGATCAAATCATTGAACTAACAACATAATACTGTAAACGCAGTTCAGTGTTCATGTTTGGAAGACGTATTTCATATTTAACACATAACCACACAATGACTCCTTTATACTGCCCACAAAATAATGGCCACGGAAAACATCATGGAGAAAGAAGAATTTGCTTGTGACAAAATTAGTTTCTGTGTTTTTTGAAAATAGATAAGATCCCAATGTAAGCATGCTTGGATGAAGCTTCATAAGCAAGGGACCAGAAAGATCTGCAAATTGATGGTTCATTATACTAATTTTAATTGTTAATTCTTAATTATTTGTTAGTAAATTTTAAAGAATTCCAGTTATCTGTTTCTCGAAAATCTTAATAAAAGATTACAAATAAACCAAATGTATTGTATGTATTGTTAATTAGCCCACAAAAACTTATGACTGTTTTCACCTCATATGCACGGACAAAACTGCAACCCATAAACTTTTGATTGTTTTCACCTCATATGTACGGACAAAACTGCAACCCAGAAATGTAGCTTGTACTCCGCACCCCATATGCAAATGTTCCCACAAGTGTATACTTCAGGGAGTCCGTCCGTGCGTCCGTCCGTCCACAGCCATATCTCAGCAACCCTTGGACCAAATTCAATGAAACTTCACATGTGAACTCCCTGGGTCAATACCTAGGAACCTTTTCTCCGTTTGTAAATTTAAGACTGCATCATGGAAATAGGGGCCTTAGTGTAAAAATTAGTTTTTCTCTTATTTCTCTTCATCTAATGGGCAGAATTTAATGAAATTTTGTGCTCATGTAATAAATAGGATGTTCTAGACCATATTCTATAAATAATGTGTGTACAAAAAAGCTGTCAAGGGAAAAGGGGGCTTAATGTATGATAGTTTTTATTTTGTGACAAACACTTATTCAGGGAGCATAATCCGTCTGTGACAGCTCTTGTATAAATTTGATGCCCCCATTAGAAAAGGCTTTGGAAAGCATATAGACAAAAGAAGAAAATGCTAATAACATTTTCTCCTTTTTTAGCTCCACTGGCCTGAAGGCCAGCAGGCTATTGTCATGGCGCTGTTTCCGTCGTGTGTGTGTGCGTCTGTCCGTTTCTTTAAAAATCTTCTCAGAAACTACTGGATGGATTTCAATCAAACTTCACAGGAATGATCCTTAGGTGGTCCTCTATCAGATTCCTGCAATTACTTCTGATTGAAGCAGAAAGTCTTGAGTTATCTGCCCTTGAATTAAAAAATGGCTGTTTTGACTTTGTGTTCACTCTAGCACTTACAAATATTGACCAATCAAGACAAACCTTTGACAGAATGATGGTGACTACAAGATCTTGCCTGGGTTTAATTTTCAGTTTGATCACAATTTTACATCATGAGTTACGGTATGTGCCCTTGAAATTGACAAAATTGCCATTTTATGCTCTATTTTGACTTTGTTTTTACTCCAGCAACTACAAATATCGACGAATCAAGACAAAACTTTGACAGAATGTTGGTGACTGTAAGATCTTGCCCTGGTATAATTTTAAAGATTGATCTGAATTTTATATCATGAGTTATGTGCCCTTGAAATTGACGAAATTGTCATTTTCGGCTTTATTTTGACTTTATTTTCATTTTAGCAACTACAAATATTGACCAATCAAGACATCACGTGGACACAACATTGGTGATTGTAAGATCTTGCAAGAGTGTAATTTTCAGATTGATCTGAAGTTTACATCAAGAGTTATGTCCCCTTGAAATTGACAAAATTACCAATTTTTGACCCTATTTTTACTCAAACAACCATAAATATCTACCAATCATCATGAAACTTTCACATAATCTTACTGGCCATATAGATCTTGCATGGGTGTAATTTTCAGCATCATCTGAATTTTAAAAGAATCTCAGGCCTGTGGAGCGATTCAAGACCTCCAGGTCTTCTAGTTCCTAAATATTTTCCATGGAATAACAAATATTTTTGTACTTTTCACATCAACTGTTTTGGCTTTTATGACTTTTTAAATTGGCTGTATATGTTATGATGGCATCGCTCTTGTGATTTGTACTTTCAGGGTGTACAGGGTATATTGTTGTGTACAGGAACACTTGGGTTTAAGCTGTTCACATCCAAGGCCCTTAGTATAGCAAAAAACTGTGTATATTATGTGTAAATGGCACTCTTTGTGATTTGTACTTTCAGGGTGTACAGGGTATATTGTTGTGTACAGGAACACTTGGGTTTAAGCTGTTCATATCCAAGGCCCTTAGTATAGCAAAAAACTGTGTATATTATGTGTAAATGGCACTCTTTGTGATTTGTACTTTCAGGGTGTACAGGGTATATTGTTGTGTACAGGAACACTTGGGTTTAAGCTGTTCATATCCAAAGCCCTTAGTATAGCAGATGATGTAAGTCAGAATTCTCCATTGATCTTAAGGTAGAATACCCCTATTGTGGCCATTTTGAGATTCATAAAACATCAGACTTTTCCAAGAGGGGTCGTTACATATCTGTACCTATTCGGGCAGGGTCGTAAACATTCGGCGGTGGAAAGTACCGTAAAGGGGGGGGGAATCTCATTCCTTTAGAAAAAAGTTTTTGACAAGAAACTTTAAAGTGTTTTTTTAGTAAAACAAAGCTTCCTTTATTAGATTTATTTCATTTTTAGCTCGACTTTTCGAAGAAAATGAGAGCCTATACTGTCACCCGGGCGTCGGCGTTGGCGTTGGCGTCGGCGTTGGCGTTGCAACCAAGGTTAAAGTTTTTTCAAACATCAATAACTTCCATACTATCAAAGGGATTCAACCCAAACTTGGAATACTTATTCACCATCACACCCTCTACCTTACTATCAGGGCCCATGACCCTGGGACCACTCTATTTGGAGTTATGCCCCCTTTATACTAAGCAACTTAGAAAGTCGAGCGCGCTGTCTTCGGACAGCTCTTGTTATTAGTGTTGTTGATGCATTCCTTTCGAATGACTATTGAGAACACATTGTCAAACATGCACTTATTAATCATGACATGACTTATTTTGTTCTTGCATTACAGGCTCATATTGGTGATATATTCAGAAGTAAATTCACAGATTATAAAAACTTCCATACAATGTTATATACATGTGCAGCTGAATTTGATTTCATGGAAAAAGAGGTAAAGATAAGATTTTTGTAGTTATCTTAACCCTTTCCCAAACAGCTGAATTTTATGTTGATCCAATTCAAAAACTGCCAAAAATGACAAAATGAAAGTTATTAAGATAGGATTTGTGTAAAATATGGCACAGAAAATATTGAGACAAAAGGAGAAACTGCTGGTTATTAGCAGTTTCTTCTTTTGTCTCAATGTTTTCACAAGCTAATTCTAATAGGGGCGTCAAAACCAGGTCTTGTTTGGGAAAGGGTTAAATCATTCTTGTACATGCTATTATGATACTCTAAATTCTCTCCTTTTCTAGAGTTCGACACTTATTGTTTTTAGCAGGTATCTAGCAGGATTTCACTCTGTGTCAGGGTGCCCTCGTTACAGTCGGGGATCCCTCCCATCTTGATGTACAATTTACACTTGCTGACTTGTTAACCCTTTCCTAAACAGCATAATTGTAGGGTGGTCTAATTTGAAAGCTGCTGCAGGCCACAAAATGGATGTTACTTGATGTAAAATGTGTGAATACTATATCACAGAAAACATTGAGGCAAAAGGAGAAAATGCTGATTATCAGCATTTTCTTCGTTTGTCTCAATATTTTCCCAAGCCTTTTCTAATAGGGACATCAAAACCCGGTCTTGTTTGGGAAAGGGTTAACCAGTTTCCACAAAGTGAGGCTTTTCTGCGCCTCTCACAAAAATGCTTTGGAAAACATTGTGAAAAATGAAGAAGCTGCTTGTTACAAACAATTTTTTTTATTTTCCGCAATGCTTTCTAACCAAAAATTTAAAGGTTTTAGAATTTCATCAATTTGAAATTCTTGGCTGCAACACAATCCAAGTTCGAACAGTCCAAATTTTTTCTGTCTGGTAATGGGTTAATCAAATTGATCTAACAGAGCTCACTCTGAAAAAATGGAAATCGGATCTTCCAAAGTCAGGCATCCCTCCGAAATTTTGCGGTCCTTAGTGTCAAAGGCTGCTCTCTAGCCACCCCTTTCATTGTCCTTCATGTACATTTTGTTATCCATCCTTTATCAATCCCCTTAGTCATTATGCATGTATAGGTAAAATGGATAAAAAAATTGTTGGAAAAAGAAGAAAGTACTAGATGCCATGATGATGATGGGAATGTGTCTTTCTTTGAGAAGGAGGACCATTTGAGTACCATTTATTCTGGTACATCAAAGGTCATTGTCATAGGTTCAGTTTTAAAAATTGACATATTATGTGACCCATCACGCTAAAAGGGACCTTATCCGAACACCAAAAATCCAAATTTTGACAAACTTGCCAGACCCAGCAAAGGTCAACCAGATCTTGTATGCAAAAAATGGACATATAGTAAGATAGGGAAAACATTCTGGATATAGAAAATTACAAGCAAGTGAAAAGTGTCGGCCCTAGTCTGGCTGCGCGGACTGTGCAGACTGACTAGGGTCGATATTTTTCACACATCCGATAAGGTCCCTTTTAGTGTGATGGGTCACATATATTTGAGATTTGTTATAAGTTGAACTTTTCTATGCTTAAATCTGCTTTGTCATCTGTATTGATTGTAATTCATTTTTAGCTCAACTTTTCGAAGAAAATGAGAGCTTATACTGTCACCCGGGCGTCGGCGTTGGCGTCGGCGTTCCAACAAAGGTTAAAGTTTTTTCAAACATCAATAACATCCATACTATCAAAGGGATTCAACCCAAACTTGGAATACTTATTCACCATCACACCCTCTACCTTACTACCAGGGCCAATGACCCTGGCTCCACTATATTTGGAGTTATGCCCCCTTTATACTAAGCAACTTAGAAAGTCGAGCGCGCTGTCTTCGGGCAGCTCTTGTTTCACATGCAATAGCTTTGAATTTGGACTAGCCGAAAATATTGCCTTCTACAGGTGAAAAGAATAATGCTTAATCTTTTATCTCCCCACAGACACCTGTGAAGTTAACCAAGACATTACTGGCCCCAGCTGTTATCATTGTTTTGATTGTAGTCATCTTTATGGTAAGTCTATATAGCTACGAATAAGAGGGGGTGAAATCATTCTGAACTTGTTATTTCAAATTCAAACCCTATGTTGTGGGTACTCATTAAAATCGTCTCGATGAGACGATTTCAATGAGTACCCAAAACATTGGGTTTGATGAACAATTAATGAAATAAATTGCATTTTGCAAATCGATCACCCCCCACTTATCTGAAGCTCTGGTATATTATTTCCTATGAAGTTAACTAAGACGTTACTAGCCCCTGCTGTTATCATTAGGTGCGTTCTTTAGAGCGAGATTTCTTGAGATATCTTGAGATTTCTTAAGATATTTTAGGATAAAGCGTTCTTTAGATTAAGATCTTTAAGACGCTCAATGGGAGGCGCCATTACACTATACTTTGTGCGGAACCCCTCGGTCAACTCTGTACAAACAATATAAAAGAGATTTGACCGAGATGTTCCGAATGCTCCATAATTTAGAAAGCGCGGTGTTCCGAGTGCTCCATATTTTATACAAATGACGTCATGATGATGTCATTTGTATAAATATGGAGCATTCGGAACAATTCGGTCAAAGTCTCGGTCTTAAAAATGCTTTATCTTAAACATCTTAAGAAATCTTAAAAATCTCGATCTAAAGAACGCGCCTATTGTTTTAATTGTTGTCATCTTTTTTTTTTTTTTTCACGCTAAAAGGGACCTAATCAGAAGTAAAAAAAATCCAAACGTTTGTTAACTTGTCAGACTTAGTACAGGTCAACCAGATACCGTATGTGAAAAATGAACATATAGTAGGATAGGGAAATCATTACAGATTCAGACAATTACATAAAAGTGAAAAGTATCGGCCCTAGTCTGGCTGCGTGGACTGCGCATACTGACTCGGGTCGATATTTTTCACACATCCAATAAGGTCCCTTTTAGCATGACATATCATTGCTACAGATAAGAATATGTGGAGGCTTCTCAAAATGCAATTTTTCACCAAGACAATTCTAATGAGTACACACAACATAGGGTTTGGATTTGAAATTACAATTGTAGAATGGTTTCAACCCCTGTTATCTGTTGCTCTAGCATGATATTATTCAGGCAACATTCTCTTCATTTGTCTCAATGTTTTCCAAGAACTTTTATCAGAGAGAAAAATTCAGGGTTTACTTGAGATTAGGATATGGTACTGTAGGAGGTGAAACATACTGAATGATACAATTGAGCTGGGATCTCATAAAAGGTCCCTTATGGGTCTAGATAAGACTGCCCAGTCTGATCAGGACCCGTGTTTTTAGCTCACCTGAGCAAGAAGTGCTCAAGGTGAGCTATTGTGGTCGCTTTTTGTCCGTTGTCCGTCTGTCCGTCTGTCCGTCTGTTCACATTTTGTTGTTACCACTCTAGCATCCACAAATATTGACCAATCTTGACCAAACTTGGTCAAAACATGTATGACCCTAAGTTCTCGGACGAGTTCGATTTTGGGTCCGATCGGACCAGGAAGTCCGGAGTTATGTGCCCCTGAATATCAAAAATAGCTAGTTTTGACTTTGTTACCACTTTAGCATCTACAAATATTGACCAATGAAGACAAAACTTGGCCACAATGTTAGTAACCTTAAGATCTTGGATGAGTTCGATTTGCAGTGTTATCGGAGCAGGAAGTCTGGAGTTATGTGCCCTTGAACGTCAAAAATGGCTAGTTTTGACTTTGTTACCACTCTAGTATCTACAAATATTGACCAATCTTAATCAAACTTGGTCAAAATATATATGACCATAAATTCTCGGATGAGTTTGATTTTAAGTCAGATCAAACTAGGAAGTCCGGAGTTATGTGCCCTTGAACGTCAAAAATCCTTAGTTTTGACTTTGTTACCACTCGAGCATCTACAAATATTGACCACTCAAGACAAAACTTTGCCACAATGTTGGTAACTATAAGATCTTTGATGACTTCGATTTTCAGTGTGATAGAAGCAGGAAGTCTGGAGTTATGTGCCCGTGAATTTGACAAAATTGCTGTTGTCGACTTTGTTTACACTGCGGCATCTACATTTATTTACTAATCAAGACAAAACTTGGCCACAATGTTGGTGACCATAAGATCCTTGATGAGTTAAATTTTCAGCTTGATTTGGCCAGAAAAACAAGAGTTATTGGCCCTTTAATTTTATAAAATTACCGTTTTTGACTTTATTTTCTCTCTAACAAACAAATATGGACCAATCAAGGCACAACTTGGTCGCAATGTTGGTGACCATAATATCTTAAATGTTTTAATTTGTCAGATTGATTGGACTAAAAAAGTTGTGTACCCTTGACGGTTACAAAATTGCTGTTTTCGACTTTGTTTTCTCTCAAACAGCAATGAATATTAACCAATAAAATAAACTTGGACATAATATTGATCATGATGAGAATTTCTTTATCAGAACAGAGTTATGTGCCCTTTACTGTTACAAAATTGTTGTTTTCTTCCACTTTGTTTTTACTGTAACAGCTACAAATATTGATCATTCAAGATTATGAAAGCAGTTTTCAGCTGGATCATAATCTCGCATCTTAAATTATGTGCTCTTGAACTTGACAACATTGGGACTTTCATTCTATCTAGGTGCAGGTGAGCGATTAAGGACCATCATGGTCCTCTTGTTCTCTAATAGTTCTTTTGTGACCTGTAGAAACTTTATAATAGCAGCATGGGTTCTTAACCCTTCCCAAACAAGGCATGGTTTTGACGTCCCTAATAGAAAAGGCTTGGGAAAACATTGATACAAAAGAAGAAACTGCTGATAGCCAGCAGTTTCATCTTTTGTCTCAATATTTTCTGTGCCATATTTTACACAAATCCTATCTTTAATAACATCCATTTTGTCATTTGTGGCAGTTTTTGAAGTGGGTCACCCTCAAATTTTGTCTTTTGGAAAAGGGTTACAAGACTGCCTTTGACCACAGAGTTGTCTTGAAACAGTGTTGTCTAAAATGCTATAAGGGCCTATTTTCCAGATCCAGGCTCAATTTCCTTTGTAAATTTCAGTTACTAAGAAAAGAGATACAGACCTACAGTGCTAGTAAGGATGGATCACCAAAAGAGACAGCCGAAGACAGAATTCATCGAAGTAAACCACATGCAGAGGTAGTTATTAACTCTTTCCAAAACAGCAATATTTTAGGTTAGTCCCAATTGAAAGGGAAGAGCAGGTGATAAGTGTTGAGCATGTTGGCCCTATAACCTGGTGGTCATGGGTCTGGTCGGGGTGTACCCTTTGGCAAGATACTTAACCCTTTTCCAAATAAGACCTTGTTTTGACGTCCCTTATAGAAAAGGCTTTGGAAAACATTGAAACAAAAGAAGAAACTGCTGATAACCAGCAGTTTCTCCTTTTGTCTCAATATTTTCTGTGCCATATTTTACACAAATTCTATCTTTAATAATATTCATTTTGTCATGCGTGGCAGTCTTTGATGTTGATCACCCTAAAATTTTGTCGTTTCGGAAAGGGTTAACAGACTTTTACCTCTGTTTAACTAGCTGTAAATTGGTAGCAGTGAATTAAAATCACTGCCTCTCTTCTCGCTTCATAAAAAAAGGAAAGTATATGTGGGAAAGTCATTGTAAATAGATGTGTGTAATGGAGTTACATTGTAAGAAAGAGAACATTGATGGATGAAAGAGATTACAGTTGACAAGTACATATGACAAATTTTATAAAATATGAGTTCTATCATGGCCATGCCTCCACAATGGTGTAAAATACTCATGAAAAGCTAACATTATTTAGAAAATCTTCAGTTCTGGTATGTACTAGTGGCTAATACAAGCAAACTTACAGCATTTCTGATCTTCAAATTTGCTACACTGATATTTTCTTGATCCACCATGCAATTCTTACTTAAGGTAAGGCCTGCGTAATGCACTCCCTATATAATAGTTATATTTCAACTTACATTTGTGACGTTTTTAAGTCCGAGCATACACCGAACAATTCGGATAGCGTTCGATGGTAGTTCCCTTCTTTTAAAAGTACCGTTAGATGCAATATCACCTGTTTCCGTAACAACGGAAATAATTGAGCTTGTTCAGATTCTATTCTATACAATTTTTGTGAAAATGTTTCTAGAATGTTTGAAGAGTAGGCAAATCCCCAACAAAAGTTCAAAATGTTGACAGCAATGTAAATTGCCTCTCATTAAAATTTATTTGCGCCATACATATTTCGTTTCATAACTGGTCACATATCCCATTACACAGACCTTACCTTAAATAAAAAAAACAAAAAAACATAATTGTACATTTCAAAAACCTCATTACATTCAGGATATCAATTTCACAATGTTCTCAACTGTACCATAATTCTTTAATTTTCAGGTTGTATATCACTTGTTCCAGTTAGCAGCTTTCTTCATGATGGCATTAATAATAATGAGATTAAAACTGTTCTGGACACCACATATGTGTCTGGTTACATCACTTCTTGCTTCAAAACATGTAAGTAGGAGTTTCATTTTTAGTGTTGGATTTTCTTTATCAAATGATCCAGTAAGCAGCTTTCTTCATGATGGCAGTAATAATAATTAGATTAAAACTGTTCTGGACACCACATATGTGTCTTGTTACATCACTTCTAGCATCTAAACATGTAAGTTGGAGTTTGTTTTTAGCCAGACTATTGTGGGTTGTTCTTGTCATGCAGGTGCTGACGTTTTTTTGGTAAAATTCTAATGTGCAAATGTCAAATCTGTGTTTCTGCAGATGCTTTTGCTCTGAAACTTTGCATATGTTTCTGTGACCATAATATCAGGCAAGCATTCATTGCTCTGACATTTAATATAATGGAATTTGAACCTTTTTGCGACCTAGAAAATGTACTTTTAGACTTTGCACATGTCTCTGTGACCATGATATCAGCCTCTAGGCAAAGATCATTGCTTTGGCATTTAATCTAGTTGAATTTTAACCCTTTTGGGACTTAAAAGAGATTTTGCACTATCATCCAGTAATTGATAATCACTCTTTGCTGTCCTCTAATAGCTTTTGTTGTGAGTTGTTAACCCATTACCAAACGACAAATTCTTGGCTATTCCAAATTCAAAGATCACGCAGATGACAACTTCAAGTGCATGAAAGTTTACATTTTTGGGTCTTTTTTGGTAGAAAACGTTTTTGGAGATGAAGAAATTGCTTGTCACAAGCAATTTCTTCATTTCCAACAATGTTTTCCAATGCCTTTTTCTTTAGGGGAGTCAAAAAGAGTTAATGTTTGGGAATGGGTTAACATAATTTTGATAGAAAAAACTTGGGAAAAGATTGAAGCAAAACAAGAAAAATCCAATTAATAACTGTGATACCTTACACAAATCCTATTTTCAGTTTATTAACATTCATTTTGTCATTTAAAGCAGCTTTCAAGATACGAAAGTGTTAGCTTTGGCTAGTTTTGGGAAACAGTGCAAACTTTCAAATTTGAATGCTGCAAACTTCCAAATTGGAACAGTGCAAACTTCCTAAATGGAATATTACAAACTTTAAATTTAGAATGGTACAAATTATTATTTGGAAAAATGCAAAACTTTGACTTGGCACCATGCAAACGTTCATATTGGAAAAGTGCAAATTTTCTATCGGGAAGAGTGTAAACTTAAAGCATTTTGATAAAGAGTTAATTATGTTTTCTATTGCAGTTTTTCGGCTGGCTTGGTGGAAGAGAGAAACATTATGCGATCATCACAGTTATTCTGGCATGTATGTCATATCAGGGTATCGCAAACTTACAACACCAATGGAGCATCATGGGAGAATTTAGTAACATTCCACAGGAAGAACTTGTCGAATGGATTAATGCCAAAGTACCCAAAAGTATGAAAACAAGTTGATTTCACCATTTCCCAAACAAGACCAGGTTTTGACGTCCCCATTTGAAATGAATTTGGAAAACATTCAGGCAAAAGAAGAAAATGCTGATAATCAGTATTTTCTCCGTTTGCCTTAATATTTTCCGTGTTATAATTTGCACAAAACCAATCTTTATCAACATCTATTTTGTCGTCTGATGCAGCTTTCAAATTGGAACAACGGAAATTTTTGACGTTTGGGAAAGGGTTAAATGACAATTATTAGGTCAGGGTATGGAAAAAGGTCCCTTATGGTATTTGAAACCAACATGGATCTTGAACAGCCTTTGCAAGCACTCTGAACTTTTTAAAAGCAGAATTGATCCTGATCAGACTCCACTTGAGCATTGGCAGATTAGAGGTGCATTCTTTAGAGCAAGATTTCTTGAGATATCTTGAGATTTCTTAAGATGTTTTAGGATCAAGCGCTATTTTGAGCAAGATTATTAAGACGATCACTGGGAGCCGCCATTGCTCTATACTTCCTTCGGAACCCCTCGGTAAATTCTGTAGAATCTATATGGGAGAGAATTGACCAAGTTTTTCCGAATGCTCCATGATTCATTAATCGCGGAATTCTGAATGTTCCATACTTCATACAAATGGCGTCATCATGACGTCATTTGTATGAAGTATGGAGCATTCAGAACACCTCGCTTATAATCTAGGTCTCAAAAACGCTGTTTCATAAACATCTTAAGAAATTTGAAAAAATCTCGCTCTAAAGAACGCGCCTCTGGAATCAAAGTAGTGTCAAATACAATATCAACCATATTTCCAGACTCGGTTTAATTTATGAAGAAGAGTATTGTCACATGCTTGTAAAAACATATCTGTTTCCTAACAAGCCAGTGCCTTGACATCTCGCACAGAGTTTTTTGTCCCTTTTGTTTCTCTCAGACTACATTTGTTTATGGGCAGAGGTATTTAATATCCAGTCTATAAGTGCATATCCAATATTAAAGGTCTTGATAAATGACCTGGCAGAGCATCTCTAGCTATTAGCTAGAGAACCTCTGTCAGGTCATTTATTAGGACCTATAGATATGGCTCATTGTTTTGTTTAACCCTTTCCCAAACAAGACCGTGTTTTGATGTCCCTAATAGAAATGACTTGGGAAAACATTGAGACAAAAGAAGAAACTGCTGATAACCAGCAGTTTCTCCTTTTGTCTCAATATTTTCTGTTCCATATTTTACACAAGTACCATCTTTAATAACATCCATTTTGTCATTTGTGGCAGTTTTTGGAGTGGATCACCCTGAAATTTTGTTGTTTGGGAAAGGGTTAAGTTCTCGCCCATTTTATGGAGTTCTGATATTGTCGCAATATTCTATTGAGAGGTAAGGTCACATTTAGCTCATTTAGCTGATGTTGTATGCTTATTCAAGGTTCATAAGGACTAACATTTAACTTATGTTGTATATTTTAGATGCTGTGTTTGCCGGTCCCATGCCCACTATGGCTACAGTAAAGTTATCAACAGGCCGTCCTATAGTTAACCATCCGCATTATGAAGATGCTGGCCTCAGGTAAGATGGGAGTTGCTCTCAGGGTTCAACATTAACTTTATTGGTTGCCAGACAATCTGTCTTGTTGTCAGGGGTTTCAATAACTTTTTGGCCACCTTGGTCATAAGCCAAAGTAGGCGGGAGATTTTCTATGTATTCCCTATTAACCCCATATAAAATTTTCAAAAGTAGCAGGGGTATTGTACTCAAATTCAGTCAAATGGGAGGGGGAAATTCCCCCTGCCTCTTAATTATACGCCAGAAGGGTCGTATTATGTTATGGCCCGGTCGTCCATCTGTCTGTCCGTCCGTCTGTCCTTCCGTTAGCAATTTCTTGTGTGCACAACTCCTCCTACAGTTTTAATCGGAATTTGATCAAACTTGCCACAATGAATCTCCATGGTGTCTAGTTGTGCACACCACTTACGGAATTAAGATAACTCTTTTCGTTCTTGAATTATCTGCCCTTGAATTTAAAAAAAAATGCCCATTTTACTGACAAGCCTCTCTCAGGTGTATATGCGCCGCTCTGGGAAGCTCTTGTGAAAAACCCCTGTGTTGCTGCCAGATGCTGCAGGCCCAGGACAAATGTTCACTATTCCTGACCAAACATTTGAGCCAGGATCTGGAAAAATGTCCCTTATAGCATTTTCAAAAATTGAGTTTGAAGATCAGTCTGTTGTCAAATGCAGTCCAATATGCATCCATGCTGCTCTCTTTAAGCTACTACAGGTCACGAAGAAGCTACTAGAGAACAACGTGGATCCTGATCAGACTGTGCGTATGAACAGGCTGATCTGGATCTATGTTGGGCTCAAAAGCCTTAAGGACGTTTTTCCAGATCCTGGCTCAATTTTGTATTTGAAGGATAATTATGGAAAAGATGTAAACAACAATACTCCTTTCAAAGCTAAAAGGCCAGCTTTGAATCAAACAAATGAAAATTCTGTCCATATTTAATAAACTCTTTCCCAAACAACAGAATTTTAGGGTAGCCTGATTCGAAAGCTGCTGCAGACGATTAAGTTAATGTAAATCAAGCTTGGATTTGAGTACAATAATAGCTCAGAATATTGAGGCAAAAGGAGAAAGTGCTGATTATCAGCACTTTCTTCTTTTGCCTCAATATTTTCCCATACCTCATCTGATGAAAACGTCAAATCCAGGTCTTATTTGGGAAAGGATTAAAGTGACATTTCAGAATTATTTTACAAAATTTTTACTTTTATCCTATCTGAAAGAGCATGTTTTCTTATGAAAATTCTGAAAATTTCAAGCCAAAATATTGAACCGTTTACGAGAAATATATATTTTTGTGCTAAAATTAAACAAATTGTTGTGGACAACAGTTCAGATTTATATAGAATTTGTCATTTCTGTCTCAACTTTGGAGGCGTATTTTTCGCTTATAAATAACAACTTCAAAAAACTGATAGCATTTCTACGCATTAGAATAAACAATCTTTGCATCAAGATATACTTTTAAAAAATGAAATAAATGTGAAATGTCACTTTAAGGAGTAATCGCCCTTTTTTGATTTTCATACTTAATTTTTGTATGGAGCATAACTCAAAAAAGTGTCTTTGATTCTTACTGTCTATACAAGTAAATGTTCTTTTCAAACTACATTAATGAGTCGGGATCTGGAAAAAAAGGGCCCTTATAGCATTTTAGACTACCATGTTTCTAGATCAGCTTGTGCCTAAGTACAGTCTGACCAGGACCCATGCTGCTGTCTCACAGATGCTTCAGGTCACCAAGAAGCTATTGGAGAACAACATGGTTCATGAACAGACTGCATGTAAACGCAGGCTGATCTTGAACCATGTTTGGCTCAAAAGCCTAAAGGGACATTTTTCCAAATCCTGGCTCATTTTTATGTCTTTTTTCTAACAGAGAGCGGACAAAACTAGTATACAGTATGTACAGTAGAAAACCTGTGAAAGAAGTTAGAGACAACTTGAAGCAGTTACAAGTGGATTATGTTGTACTAGAAGATTCTTGGTGTGTGAGGCGAACCAGGTAACCAATAAGATAAATGCAAAATTGTTGTAAATATCCTTAAATTCTATATCTACTAACAGTAAAGCAATATCTTGAAGCAGTTACAAGTTGATTATGTTGTACTAGAAGACTCTTGGTGTGTCAGGCGTACAAGATAATGGGGGAGAGATTATTGTAAAACTGTTGTAAATTTGTATAATTCTATAATGTACACGTATTTTCAATAGTTTTGCACTAAATAGACAACTTGAAGCAGTTACAAATCGATTATGTTGTACTAGAAGATTTTTGGTGTGTGAGGCGAACAAGGTAACCAATAAGATATGTTCAGAACTGTTGTAAAAGCATAATTTCTGTAATGTACTTACAATAGTTTTGCAATAAGAAGATATCTTGAAGCAGTTACAAGTTGATTATGTTGTACTAGAGGACTCTTGGTGTCTGAGGAGAATGAGGTAATCAATAAGATAAGTGCAAAACTGTTGTAAATCTTTAAAATTCTATAATCTACTAACAGTAGTTTTGCAATAAAGTGATATCTTGAAGCAGTTACAAGTAGATTATCTTGTACTAGAAAATTTTTGGTGTGTGAGGTGAACAAGGTAACCAATTAGATTAGTGCAAAACTTTTTAACCCTCTCCTAAACAAGACCTGGTTTTAAATACCCTAATAGAAAAGGCTTGGGAAAACATTGAAACAAAAGAAGAAACTGCTGATAACCAGCAGTTTCTCCTTTTGTCTCAATGTTTTCTGTGCCTTATTTTACACAAATCCTATCTTTAGTAATATCCAATTTGTCGTCAGTTGCAGCTTTTCACTTTGAAAACCCTAAAATTTTGCCGTTAGGGAAAGGGTTAAATCGTTGGCTATGTTTGTAAATGTTGTAACTACAAAACCAACGAAATGATTGTAATTCTATAAACAATTACCCATAGTTCGGCAATTGATAAAGTATTTTAACCCTTTCCCAAATGGAAAAATTTTAGAGTGATCCACTTCAAAAACTGCTACAAGTTACAAAGTGGATGTTTTGAAAGTTCTGAATTATGTAAAATATGACACAGAAAATATTGATACAAAAGGAGAAACTGCTGGTTATCAGCAGTTTATTCTTTTGTTTCAATGTTTTCCCAAGCCTTTCCTATTAGGGACGTCAAAACCAGGTCTTGTTTGGGAAAGGGTTAACCATAGTTCAGCAATTGATAAAGTATTTTAATCCATAACCACCTGCCAAAATTTAAGACTTGTCCAAATTCAGATATTGCAGAGGACAATTTCGAGTGAACGGATATTTACACTTTGTCGTCTTTCTTGGTAGAAAACATTATGGGAACTGAAAAATTTGTCTCAATGTTATCCAAAGTTATTATCTTGTGGGGTGTCAAATGGCATCATCATGTGGGAAAGGGTATGGGAACGTATGCATAGAAGATATGATGATCATTATTATAAGAATCGTAAGACATGTCACTATTACTAATATTTCATTGGATGAATCGTTCAATGTATTTCAAACCTGGATGCAGCATGCCGCAGATTTGGGATATTGAAGATGTCAAAAATAAAAATCAGACAAAACCAAGAAAATGTGCTCTTTCAAATATAAATAAAAGAAAATTTTTAAAAAAATATGTATGAAATGTCTCTTTAATGCTTTTCAGACCTGGATGTAGCATGCCGGAAATATGGGATATAGAAGATGTCAAAAATAGAAATCTGCCAAAACCAATGTGTGTTTCTAGGTAGAAAACATTGTGGGAAATGAAGAAATTGCTTGTCACAAGCAATTTCTTCATTTTCCACAAATGTTTCCAAAATCATGTATCTCATGGGGTGTCAGAAGGCATCATTATGTATGAAAGGGTGTTGGAAAGTATGCTGCGGTGGATTCAGGATTTCTGTGAAGGGGGGTCAAATATACAAATAGGGGGATTTTTTTCCTAGTTTTACGCAATTTTGCCTGGATCCGCCACTCGTATGCATTATAGATATAGTGATCATAGTTATGAGAATAAGACACGTAGAGGTCACATTCATTGTAAGAATTCTAAGACGCAATTACTAATTTTTCATTCAATGTTTTTCAGACCAGGATGTAGTATGCCAGAGATTCGGGATTTAAAAGATGTCAAAAATAGAAATCATCCAAAACCAAAAAATGTGCTCTTTCAGATAAAAATAAACGAAAAATTTGAGAAAATATCTATGACATGTCTCTTTAATGTTTTTCAGACCAGGATGTAGTATGCCGGAGATATGGGATATAGAAGATGTCAAAAATAGAAATCAGCTGAATCCAATGTGTGTTTCTAGGTAGAAAACATTCTGGGAAATGAAGAAATTGCTTGTCACAAGCAATTTCTTCATTTTCCACAAATGTTTCCAAAATCATGCATCTGGCCATGGGGCGTCAAAAGGCATCATTATGTATGAAAGGGTGTTGGAAATTATGCTGCGGCGGATCCAGGATTTCTGTGAATATATACAAAAAGGGAGATTCTTTTTCCTAGTTTTACACAATTTTAGTGATCATAATTATGAGAATGGTAAAACACATAGACTCATAGAGGTCATAATTGTAAGAATTTTAAGACACTATCACTAATTTTTCATTCAATGTTTTTCAGACCAGGATGCAGTATGCCGGAAATATGGGATATAGAAGATGTCAAAAATAGGAACCAGCCAAAACCAACGTGTACAATTCTTAAAGAAAATCCGTCCCCACATTTTAAACGAGTGTTCAAGAATAATGTGTATCAAGTTTTAAAAATTGTGTAAAGACAAATATCATCGCTTTTTAACAAAGACCTCGTAGCTGCAGCTTAAAACAAGCTGCAGTTACAAGGTTTTTGTCGAGCCCGCTTGCGGTGAGCTCGACATAGTTGTCACAATGGCGGTTCGGTGTATGTGCGTTAGTGCGTTAGTGCGTTAGTGCGTTAGTGCGTGCGTCCGTCCGGATGGAGCTTGTCCGGGCCATAACTTCACCATGGATGGAGGGATTCAGAAATAACTTGGCACAAATGTCAAGCTCAGTAAGGCGGAGTGTCGCGTGCAAGAACCAGATTCCAAGCTCAAAGGTCAAGGTCAAACTTGGAGGTCAAATGTCAAAAATGAGAAGATTTTTGCTTGTCCGGGCCATAACTTCACCATGGATGGAGGGATTCAGAAATAACTTGGCACAAATGTCAAGCTCAGTAAGGCAGAGTGTCGCGTGCAAGAACCAGATTCCAAGCTCAAAGGTCAAGGTCAAACTTGGAGGTCAAATGTCAAAAATGAGATGATTTTTGCTTGTCCGGGCCATAACTTCACCATGGATGGAGGGATTCAGAAATAACTTGGCACAAATGTCAAGCTCAGTAAGGCAGAGTGTCGCGTGCAAGAACCAGATTCCAAGCTCAAAGGTCAAGGTCAAACTTGGAGGTCAAATGTCAAAAATGAGATGATTTTTGCTTGTCCGGGCCATAACTTCACCATGGATGGAGGGATTCAGAAATAACTTGGCACAAATGTCAAGCTCAGTAAGGCGGAGTGTCGCGTGCAAAAACCAGATTCCAAGCTCAAAGGTCAAGGTCAAACTTGGAGGTCAAATGTCAAAAATGAGATGATTTTTGCTTGTCCGGGCCATAACTTCACCATGGATGGAGGGATTCAGAAATAACTTGGCACAAATGTCAAGCTCAGTAAGATGGAGTGTCGCGTGCAAGAACCAGATTCCAAGATGAAAGGTCAAGGTCAAACTTTGAGGTCAAATGTAAAAAATGAGTTGATTTTTGCTTGTCCGGGCCATTCCTTAACTTGGCACAAATGTCAAGCTCAGTAAGGCGGAGTGTCGCGTGCAAGAACCAGATTCCAAGCTCAAAGGTCAAGGTCAAACTTTGAGGTCAAATGTAAAAAATGAGTTGATTTTTGTAGAACCAGATTGCTAGCTCAAAAGTAAAGGTCAGAATTTTAGGTCAAATATCAAAAATGAGTTGATTTTTGTTGAGCCCGCTTGCGATGAGCTTGACAAAGTTGTCACTGTGGCAGTTTGGTGTATGTGCGTGTGTGCGTCTGTCCGGATTATGCTTGTCTGGACCAAAATTTGGTCATTACTTGGGGGGAATTAAAATAATTTGGCATGAATATTAACCATCATGAGGTGGAGTATCTCGTTATAAATACATAGACATGTAATATTTTGTGAACAATAAACTGTCTCACCATGATCCCCATCATTCCAACTTATTTTGTCCCCACTTTTACAACGCCATTGTAATGACAGCTGTAGACATAGGTATGGTCTTCTTTCTTCAAAATGAGCGGGCTCGACATGTTGCCCTTCGGCATCTAGTTATTGAAAAGCATCAATATCTTTTTGTGTAAATGTGGTCCCTTTCCTAAATAGTCAAATTTTGACATAGTGCAATTTGAAATCCATTCAGATGAAAAAATGATGGTGCTAATGGAATGTAGAAATTGGAAGTTAACCCATTACCAAACGGCAAAACTTTAGGCTGGTCCAAATTCAAAGATGTTGCAGACAACAATTTCAAGTGAATGAAATTTAACATTTTTTGTCTTTTTATGTAGAAAACATTGTGGGAAATGAAGAAATTGCTTGTCACAAGCAATTTCTTCATTTTCCTCAATGTTTTCCAAAGTCATTATCTAAAAGGGTGTCAAAAGGCGTCAATGTGTGGGAATGGGTTTTAAAGAGAGAAAAAAATGAGAAAAAGGGGGAACATGTTGAGATATCAGCAATTGCTTTCTTTTCTCTCAATGCTTTTCTTAAGCTTTCTGTTTAATGTATTTGAAAAGCATATGCTGTTTGGGAAAGGATTAGATATCCAAAAATGTGTTTCTTTTGTGATTTTTATGCTACTATCAATTTTGTAAACATGAATCCTTTACCAAACAAGACCTGGTTTTAGTGACCATAAATGGAAACTCTTGGAAAAAACATTGAGCCAAAATCTGCAATTTCTAGTTCTGCCTCAATATTTTCTGTGCTATAGTGTACACTATATCTTATTGTTATCAACATTCACTTTGTTGCAAATGATGATGTTCCAAGTGCATGCTGTTTGGGAAAGGGTTAAAACCATCATGAGTGCACATGATATGCATTGACAATGCTTTAGCTTTAAGGCCTGCTTTAATGCCCCATTTACTTTTACAAATAAAGCCTGTTTCGACAAAAGGATAAAAAGAAAACTTGGGAAAATTTTAGGCTAAGAAAAAAATACTGATAACCACATTTTTATGCTCCCCGAAAAAATTTCGCGGGAGCATATAGTCGCCACGCTGTCCGTCCGTCCGTCCGTGTGTCCGTCCGTCCGTCCACAGCCATATCTCGGTAACCCTTGGACCAAATTCAATGAAACTTCACATGTGAACTCCTTGGGTCAATACCTAGGAACCTTTTTCTCCGTTTGTAAATTTAAGGCTGCATCATGGAAAAAGGGGCCTTAGTGTAAAAATTAGTTTTTCTCTTATTTCTCTTCATCTAATGGGCAGAATTTAATGAAATTTTGTGCTCATGTAATAAATAGGATGTTCTAGACCATATTCTATAAATAATGTGTGTACAAAAAAGCTGTCATGGGAAAAGGGGGCTTAATGTACGATAGTTTTTATTTTGTGACAAACACTTATTTGGGGAGCATAATCCGTCTGTGACGGCTCTTGTCTTTCTTTGTCCCAATGCTTTTAAAGTTGTAACAAAAACATTTAGTCCTGTTAATGAATAATTTCAGATCAGCCTTAGATTTTGTTGTTTGAAAAAGTGTTAAATAAAGTAACCTTTCCATTAAAAACCATGTGATGAATTTTGTGTTTAACAGCGTCTCATTGTTTGTATGATTGTATCCTCGAAAACCCAGGATTTCCTCATACACTACATAAACTCTTTGAACAGTTAGCTACTAAAACTTTAGAGGCACTGTGGAAAATTGATATGAAATATATTAGCCAATGGTCCTTGGGCCTACCTTATAAGCGTTATCTAAAACCCCTGTCACACTTGGGTTGTGATCCCACGCCGCTCCCTTGGCGATATAAAAATTTCCAGAGCTCTGTGAGGACGTCATTACATCGTCATCGCCATGATAGCAACAGGACGGCAGTGGGAGCGCTGTACAGTCACGCAGTGGGGCAAGGGACAGTGTGCACTTTGGACATGCACAAAACAATCACCTTGGGAGTGCGGTATGATAAGTGCACAGTAGGAATTGTGTGCAGTCGCCTTAGCAGCGTCACAAGGTATCCTACAACGCCATAAGAGCTCCGTTATAAGCACAGTCAGAGCTCCATGGCAGACAATGGCTCTTGCAAGGCGACTATACCATGTTCTATGCACATCCCCTTGGTCTCGGCTTTAGAAGTGTAGTCAACCGCTGTAGGAAGGTAATACGTCCCTGTAGAATCTCTCAAGGAGAGCCGTAGCATAGCTGTGTATCTCTATTTTTCAGAAAATTATTGATGATCCCACGGCGCTCTGAAAAATGCTAGAGGGCCATGCAATCCCGGTGCAAATGCCATGTAGTGTGACAGTGCCCCAAATAGACATAGGGAAGATACTAATTAAAGATTATGTCATTTTGAATTGACCATCAGAATTTATCATCGAACCAAAGAAATGACAGCACTTCTTTAAACCTTTCCCTAACAGGAAAAAATAGAACTGTTCTGATATGGACTCTTTTGCAGATGACAAAATCCATTTGATAAAGATATGATTTATGTACAAAATTCAGGCAAGAAGAGAAAATGCTTGTTACCAGCATTTTCTGCTTTTGCCTGAATGTTTTCCTAAGCGTTAGCATTTGGGATACCAAAACCAGGCCTTGTGTAGGAAAGGGTTAAGAGGTTATGTAAGAGAAATTCAATTAATTGTTTTGGGGTTATGAGGACATCCAGAGTTTCTGATGATAATTTACCCTTTCCCAAACGACAAGATTTTAGGTTTATTCACTTCAAAAATTGCCACAAATGACAAAATGGAAGTTATTAAAGATAGGATTTATGTAAATTATGGCACAGAAAATATTGAGACAAAAGGAGAAACTGCTGGTTATCAGCAGTTTCTTCTTTTGTTTCAATGTTTTCCCAAGCCTTTTCTATTAGGGAGGTCAAAACGTCTTGTTTGGGAAAGGGTTGAATGAGAGAAATTCAATTTATTGTTCTGGGGTTATGAGGAGATCCAGAGTTTCTGAGGATAATTAAAATATAATTTTGGTTGAGGGTTAAATGAATGTTTTTTTTTAGCTCACCTGAGCACGAAGTGCTCAAGGTGAGCTATTGTGGTCACTCAATGTCCGACGTCCGTCCGTCCGTCCGTCCGTCTGTCCGTCCGTCTGTCCGTCTGTCTGTCAACAATTTGGTGTTAACACTCTAGCATCCACAAAAGTTGGCCAATCTTAATCAAACTTGGTCAAAGCAAGTATGGTCATAAGTTCTCGGATGAGTTTGATTATGGGCCTGATCGGACCAGAAAGTGCGGAGTTATCTGCCCTTGAACGTAAAAAATAGCTAGTTTTGACCTTGTTAACACTCTAGCATCTATAATTATTGATCAATCAAAACAAAACTTAGACATAATGTTGGAGACCATAAGATCTCAGATGAGTTCAATTTTCAGTCTGATCTGACCAGAAAGACAAGAGTTATGTGCCCTTGAATTTGACAAAATTGCCATTTTTGGCAGTTTTGGACCTTGTTTACACTCTAGACTCTACAATTATTAATCAATCAAGACGAAATTTGGACACAATGTTCTGGGATCATAAGATATTGGATGAGTTTGATTTTCAGTCTGATCTTATCAGAAAGTCGAGAGTTATGTGCCCTTGAATTTGACAAAATTGCCGTTTTTGACTGTTTTCGACCTTGTTAACACTCTAGAATCTACAATTATTAATCAATCAAGACAAAACTTGGACACAATGTGTGGGATCATAAGATCTTGGATGAGTTTGATTTTCAGTCTGATCTAATCAGAAAATTGAGAGTTATGTGCCCTTGAACTTGACAAAGTTGCCGTTTTTGACTGTTTTCGACCTTGTTTACACTCTAGAATCTACAGTTATTGACTAATCAAGACAAATTTTGGACAAAATGTTGGAGACCATAATATCTTGAATTAGTTTGATTTTCAGTCTGATCTTACCAGAAAGACGTGAGTTATGTGCCCTTGAATTTGATAAAATTGCCATTTTTGGCTGTTTTTGACCTTGTTTGCACTCTAGAATCTACAATTATTAATCAATCAAGACAAAACTTGGACCCAATGTTGGGAATTATAAGATCTCGGATTAGTTTGATTTTCAGTCTGATCTGATCAGAAAGTAGAGAGTTATGTGCCCTTGAATTTGATAGAATTGCCATTTTCGTCTGTCTTTCGACCTGTTTTACACTCTAGACTCTACAGTTAGTAATTAATAAAGACAAAACTTGGACACAATGTTTGGGACCATAAGATCTCAGATGAGTTCGATTTTCAGTCTGATCTGATCAGGAAGTTGAGAGTTATGTGCCCTTGAATTTGAAAAAAAAAACCCTGCTTTTTCGGCTGCTTTGGACCTGTTTTACACTCTAGACTCTACAATTAGTATTTAATAAAGACAAAACTTGGACACAGTTGGGCACCATAAGATCTCGTATAAGTTGGATTTTCACAAAGCTTTTGACCATAAGTTCATTCTCAGTCTTAAAGTCATAAATATTAATTGAATTGAACAAAAGTGTTGCTCATCATTTTGGTTCAGGTGAGCGATATAGGACCATCATGGTCCTCTTGTTGTTAATTTAATTTGTTAGGTAAGAGGGCTAGATTTTATTTTTGTTAAGTTGCTGAAAGTTGTTATTTCATTTTTAGTTAGATCTTTATTGTTTATTTTATGTTTTTCACGAATGTTAAGTGTGTTACATAGATAATTTCAACCCAGTTTGCATTTTGGATGATAATTGTTCAGAAATATTTTTTTAAGAGTTCCCGCCAATTGCATTTTGATTTACTTTGAAATTTGTGATTGATTTATGTTCTATGCATAATCATTAACATATAAAGCCTTGAATGAATGGGAGAAAATGCTAAATTTATGCATTTTCTTCTTTTCTGACAAATTCACATGCTTTCATAAGAAAATTAGTGAATAGTGCTGTCACTATTACTTGTTTTGGAAGTGATTGACCCTTTCCCAAAAGGGCAGAAACTTCGACTGTTCTAGTTTGAACCTGCGGAAGAATACAATATTGAAGTTGATTAAGATAGGATTAATCCACTTAAAAGAACAGAAAATAATGAGGCAAAAGGAGAAAATGCTGATTATCAGCATTTTCTCCATTTAGCTCAATGTTTTCTCAACCATTCTCTTTAAGGGACGTCAAAGCCATGTCTTGTTTGGGAAATATTAGGAGATGATAATTATTGTTTAAATCATAAAGGGTTTTAGATCTAGTCACTGTTTATAAGCATGCCATAAGACTTTCCCAAACTACGATACGTTTTAACAAACCAAATACAGATAGATAATTTTGGAATACCAGCTTTTTCATCTTTTGCCTCAATATTTTTCTTCACTACCATAATTATTTTTTGTAACCAAATCATAGCTCAATATCTGAACTCAATTCGAAATTCAACATCTAAAATTGTGCCATTTTAGAAAGGGTCATGCACTTTATTTGAATGCCATCTTGCTTTGAATGAATTTTTTTTTTTTCATAAAGGTTTTGATTTCTGTGGTAGAAAATATTGAAAGAAAAGAATATTTTACCAATTTCTAGCAATTACTTCTTAATTCTAAATGTTTTCCAATATTATCTAATCTACCAAGCTAGTGAAAACCAATCATGGTTTGGGAAAGGGTATGTTTTATTTTAGTATGTATAGATATGTGATCCATCTTGCTTAAATGGGCCATTTCAAAAAAGTGCATAAAACATTTGTGACCCGTCACACTAAAAGGGACCTTATAGGAAGTGTGAAAAGTATCAACCCTAGTCAGCCTGCGTAGTCCGCGCAGTCAGACTAGGGCCGACACTTTTCACTTTCATGTAATTTTCTAAATCCGGAATATTTTCCCTATCTTACAATATGTTCAATTTTCGCATACGGGATCTGGTTGGCCTGTGCTTGGTCTGACAAAATTGTTAGAATTTGGATTTTTGTAGTTCGGATAAGGTCCCTTTTAGCATGACGGGTCATATTTTTGAAAATCAGATAGGATCCAGTAGAGGCCATCCATTTGAATACAATGTATAAAGCAAAAGCTCTTGATCCAGAAAATTATCTGAGAGTGAAAAGTTTTGACCTTAGTTAGTGCGCTGGTCGCGCAGACTGACCAGGTCAATACTTTTCATGCTTCTCAAATTGTCCCTTTTAGCAATATGTGTCACATAATATTCAATTGATATGGTTATCACAGCTCATTAAAAAGATCTGCAATATACAATATATTTGTTTGTTTTATTTTCATATATCCAAGGGCCTGTTTCATCAAAGTATTTAACCCATTACCAAACCTTCAAAATTTTAGACTGGTTTAAATTCAAAGATGTTACAGACGACAATGAAATAGGTATTTTAGTCTTTTTGAGTAGAAAACATTGTGGGAAATCAAGAAATTGCTTGTCACAAGCAATTTCTTCATTTTCCACTATGTTTTCCAAAGTCATTATCTTATTGGGAATCAAAAAGTGAATGTGTGGTAATGGGTTAAGACATATTTTTATGCCCCCGTATCGAGAGATTGGGGGCATATTGTTTTACTCGTGTCTGTCTATTTTTCCTTCCGTTTGTCTGTCCATCCGTCTGTCCAAAAACTTAACATTTTGCCTTTTCTCCAAAAGTATTCAACATGCAAAGGTGAAATATGGTATGTAACTTCCTTTCAATGATATCTATCTGTTCCATACAATATGACCTTCTTCAAGGTCATTCTTTAACCCTCATCAACCCTTTGCTCCACGAAAACTTAACAATTTAGAAAAAAAAGGCCATTTTGGAGCTTAAAACAACAGTTAATGTTATGTGTTGATAAATTGGTGAAATGTGATTCTTGTTCTAAACGTGTAGTAAGTCACTGATCAGTGAGACAAAAATATGTCTTAACCCTTTCCCAAACGGCATATTCTAAGGGCGATCCACTTCAAAAACTGCCACAAATTACAAAATGGAAGTTATTAAAGATGGAATTTGTGTAAAATATGACATAGAAAATATTGAGACCACAGGAGAAACTGATGATTATTATCAGCAAGTTTCTTCTTTAGTTTCAATGTTTTCCAAAGCCTTTTCTGTTAAGAACGTCAAAAGCAGTTCTTGTTTTGGAAAAGAGTTAATGTTTTAACGAGATTGGACCCTGGTAAACAATTGGTTTATTGGGGTTTTACGCCATTTTCAACTGCTATGGTCATATTGCGGCAGCTGGAGCACCTAAGCATGGATTCCTGTTGTTTCTCATACAATTACTACCACAACACCATAACCAAGCCGCCAGCTGCTTGCCCACATAGATTCAAGATATCAAACCATTTATGGGTGACATTTTGTCAAAGAGGGTATTTGCCGGAGCCGGGTATCGAAACCAGGACCTCTAGAGTGAGAGCCAGATGTGCTACCAACTGCGCTATGGATGCGGCTGGTGATCAATTAGACTTGTTCAATATGAAAACTACTGCAGACAACAAAATGGATGTATTGTACAAAATAGTAAAGAGATATTTATTATTGATATTATTGATATGTTTAGGGAAAAAGAGAGATCACCGATTACTAATAACACATAGTAGTATCCGCTTTTGCCTCAATATTTGTAAGCTGCCACAATTTCTATTCAGAATATCAAAACTAGGTTTTGTTTAAAGAAAGGAAACAAAGTATACAACCAAGCCGTGCTTGACCACTATTGTGACTCATTGGATGAAACAAAAATGACCACAGAAAATAAAATAGTATTCTTAAATTGAAGAATTTTATTTCAAATTTATAATGAAAATGAAAACGTCTGTGGCAGAGAGAGATCTTATTTGTGGGCGGAAAATCTCTGTGGAAACCCTTAGCCTTGCTGGCTGCAGCTAACATGATACTAACCCTTTCCCAACCGATAACATTTTAGGGAAGTTCAATTCAAATGCTGCTGCAGACGACAAAATAAATGTTGACAGAAAGAGGATTTGTGCTCCAAATAACTCAGAAAATATCGAGGCAAAAGGAGAAAGTGCTGATTATCAGCACTTTCTTCTTTTGACTCAATGTTTTCTTAAGCCAATTCTCATAGGGACATCAAAACCAGTTCTTGTTTGAGAAGGGGTTAAGCAAGTAGGACCCAAACCACATGTTGCGCCACCAAATGCCCGCTCCTACATGCTATCAACTACCCGAACAACAATCAATTTGGATAGTGTTGAGAGACAATATATTCAATACTATATGATTCGTATTTAATGTAAAACAAGAGTTGTCCGCGGACAACATAGTTCGCCTATACGAGAGCTTGTCACAAAAAAAAGGAGTTCAAGGTCACTAAGTCAAAGGTCATGGTCTCAAGGTCAATGTCATGACATGAGGTATCCATATGTGAAATATCAAGGCTCTATCTGTAATAGTGCATGAGATATAGGTCAGGTTAAAGTTTTTTTAAAAGTAGGTCAAACTCCAAGGTCACTAGGTCAAAGGTCATGGTCCCAAATGAAAGGTCTTGGAAGGAGGTATCCATGTGTGAAGTATCAAGGCTGTATCTCTAATAGTGCCTGAGATATAGACCAGGTTAAAGTTTTTGAAGACGCGACGCCGACGCCAACACTAGGGCTCTGACATTATCTCCCCGGACATAAAGTCCCGGCTCGCTAAAAAAGTTTTCTCTCATCATCAATAGCCTTTAGTTTGAACTAGAATTTCCAGAATATTTTAAATGTTTAAAGACTTTCCGTTCAAATATTTATTCTCTTGAAAAACATTCTATAAAGTAAATTGTTCAACAATTTCCAGTCATATCGCAATGGATTCTTACCATGAATACCAGCACAAATTCAACGTCCCATCCGAGCCATTAGCTGCTAATCTCACTAAGATAATTCATAAACAATTCATCCATTGGCAAGAAACATGTGACTTGTCAAATGTACGATCAGCAGTGATTTAAACCCACTATACCAAAGATTCGGAAAGTATCGACGCAAAAGAGGAAATGGTTGTTTTTTAATCTTTTCTTCTTTTTCTTCAATGTTTCCAATGCTCTCTGCGTTTGGCTGTTAAAGTAGGACATATCAAATCCAGTCTTGTTGGGTAATATAGACATATTTTGACAAACCACAAAACAAATGCTTTGGAAAGCTTCTTGGAAAATGAAGAAATTGGATTGTGACAAGCGATTTTTAGCGAGCCGTGACTTTATGTCCGGGGTGCTAATGTCACAGCCCTAGTGTCTGCGTCCCGTCGCGTCGTGTCTTCAAAAACTTTAACCTGGTCTATATCTCAGGCACTATTAGAGATACAGCCTTGATATTTCACACATAGATACTTCTTGACAAGACCTTTGATTTAGGACCATGACCTTTGACCTAGTGACTTTGACCTTGGGTTTGACCTACTTTTAAAAAACATTAACCTGGCCTATATCTCATGTACTATTATAGATTGAGCCTTGATATTTCACACATGGATGCCTCCTGCCAAGACCTTTCATTTGTGACATTGTGACCTTAACCTTGGAGTTTGACCCACTTTAAAAAAATTAGCTGTTTTTGTGACAAGCTCCGGTATAGGCGAGCTATGTTGTCCGTGGACAACTCTTGTTTTGTGACAAGCTCTAGTAAAGGCGAGCTACGTTGTCTGCAGAAAACTCTTGTTTCATTTCCCAAAATGTTTTTTCCCAAACAATCTTAATTTCATGCACTTGAAATTGTCGTCTGCAATATCTTTGAATGTGGAGCTGTCTAAATTTCTGACATTTTGTAACAGGTTAAAACTTCACTGCTGTTACCTTCTTCCAAATGCAAAGCCAAGGGCAAAATGCCCCTGCAACTCTGTGTATTTCTGAAATAAAAACAGTAGTCCCCCTTTTTATTGCCCTAATAAATTACTGGACGGATTCTATATTTCCATGAACTGAGTTTTTCCATGAACTGAGTTGTCTTCACTGATGCTATCTTTGTCCAAATGCAAAGCAAAGAGCAAATGATTCTGCGACAGCTATCAGTACCTGAAAGTATTTCTGAACATTTAACCCTTTCCCAAACAACAAAATTTTAGGGTGATCCAATTTGAAAACTGCTGCAGACGGCAAAATTGAAGATAATAAAGATATGATTTGTGTAAAATATGGCACAGAAAATATTGAGACAAAAGGAGAAACTGCTGGTTATCAGCAGTTTCTTCTTTTGTTTCAATGTTTTCCCAAGCCTGTTCTATTAGGGACGTCAAAACCAGGTCTTGTTTTGGAAAGGGTTAATAGAGTAGACCCCTTTTTTTTGCCTTAACAAGTTGATGGATTCTATAGGCCCTATTTCCATGTTTTGTGTCCTCTTCAATGCAACCCCTTTTTATTGCCTTAATCCATTACCACACAGTGACGCCTTTTGACTCCCCACAAGATAAAGGCTTTAGAAAACATTGTGGAAAATGAAGAAATTGCTTGTGACAAGCAATTTCTTCATTTCCCACAATGTTTTCTATACAAAATGATCAAAAATGTAAAATTTTATTCACTTGAATTTGTCGTCTGCAACATCTTTGAATTTGGAATAGTTTAAAATTTTGTCGTCTGGTAATGGGTTAACAAGTTGATGGATTCTATAGGCCATATTTCCATGTTTTGTATCCTCTTTGATGCAGCTATCTTCTCTCTAATGTAAAGCCAAGAGTAAATGCTCCTGACCTACGACAGCAAAGAGTACTTGAGTGTATATCTGGACAGAAGACAGAATCATCCCCCTTTTTTCCGCCTAGTGAGTTGTTGGACAGATCTTTAGGCCCTATTACCATCTTTTGCATCCTCTTTACTGTGGCTATCTCCTCCCAAATGCAAAGCCAAGAGCAAATGCTCCTGCCACAGCAAGTAGTACCTGAGTGTATTTCTGAACATAAGACAGAGTAGTCCCCCTTTTAATTGCCTTAATGAGTTGATGGGCGGATTCTATATTACCATCTACAGCGTCCTCTTCAGAGTCTGTGTTGTGGCCTGCATAAAAATCACATATCCCCGTCTGAAAAATAAAGTTGCAAATTTAGACTGATAATTGCAATTTAAGGTAGAATACTCGAAATGTGGCCATTTTGAGATTCATAAAACATCCGATCTTTTTGAGCAGCGTCGTTATGTCCATGAACCTATTAGGGCGCGGTAGTAAACATTCGGCAGTGGAAAGTTCCACTGCCTAATGTTTTCCACTTTCCCCAAATAATTCTAACTTCGCGCGAATCTCATTATGGGTGGACTATCATAACCCGTTACATGACTGAAATTTTTTAAGTTAAAGATGTTGCAGACAAGAATTTCAAGCAAATGATATTTTGGTCTTTTTGGCTAGAAAACATTGTGGGAAATGAAGGTAGTCTATTGCTTTGAAGGTAGCCTATTGCTTTTCTCAGCTTTATTTTTGGGGGCCTCAAAAAAGTGGCAATATGTTGGAATGGATTAAATGATGCTGCAGATGATAAAATAGATCTTTATCAATATAATGCTGGTTCACATTAGCCGTGTACGATTTAGGCCGGTAGAGCTCTTCTAGAAAAAATACAACGTAGTGTATCAGAGGCAGGAACCAGACTAGCGCTACCACTTCTAGAAGAGCTCTACCGGCCTTATTCGCATGCGGCTAATTTAACACAGAAAGTATAACTTAACCCTTTACCACACAGTGACACCTTTTGACTCCCTAACAAGAAAAGGCTTTGGAAAGCATTGTGGAAGATGAAGAAATTGCTTGTGACTAGCAATTTCTTCATTTCCCACAATGATTTCTACACAAAAATACCAAACAATATTAAATTTCATTCACTGGAAATTGTCGTCTGCAACATCTTTGAATTTTGACCAGTCTAAAATGTTGTCTTTGGGTAATGGGTTAAGACAAAAGAGAAACTAGTATCCCTATTGATAACTATAATATTCTCAACTAGTCTGAAAGGCTGATTGTGACCCATGCTTTTCTTAAATGCTTGAAGGATTTTTTTGCCAGATTTCCAATGAAATTATCGATGAGAAACCTAGTGGCATCTTAGTAGTTGTGAGAGGTTTTAAATATCATACCCAGCCACCTTCCTCTTGGATCCATCCATCTACATGTGCCGCAAAATACTGTACAACCCAATCTAGGATATCATCCGTTGCCCTGCTATCTTTGTGGAACGAAACTGCAACATCACCGAGGAAACATATGGCAGCAATTACACGACCCCAATTCATGTCTTCCTTGAACAGTTCGTTGAAAATTTGTGACACAGTAGACGCACTGATATCTTGTGGGTTTAAGTATCTGTCAATTTGGTGGCCCATTTCGGAGATATACCTTCTTTCAAATTCTGTACACAATTCTCGAACATTTTGGAATAAAGTAACTCGCTCGTTTGATTCGTGTCGAGTATTGAATTCGCAACTCAAACCAGACGTTTTAAGTTTGTAACACATAAAATCCTCAAGAATGTCACGAGATGTTGTGAGAGAATTAAGTCCCCTATTCTCTGATTCCTCAAGTGTCTCGTAAACTCCATCTTGGTGTGTGTCTTCAAGAATATCCTTGAATGTTTCATAGCCGGTCATCCCCTGCTTTCTTACCTCTGTAAAGATCATTCTGTTTTTCTCCGTTGTTGTCGTTTGTTCCTGTATTATAATAAAAGATCTACAGTTTGTCTTAAATTGAAGGCAGTTGCTCCTGGGGATGTACCCTTTTCCAAAAAGCAAGAATTTTGACTATTCCAATGCACAGCAGCGAAAATTGCTGCAAGTGATAAAATAGCTGTTGGCAAAGATTGGATTTGGATACAATACATGTATATGTATATAGACTTTTATAACATAGGAGAAAAATTACATTAAAAGAAGAAAATGATATTTTAACATAGTTTTCTATTTTGCCTCAATGTTTTCCCAAATCTTTTCCATTACGAAAATCAAAGAAAAAAGTCCAGTTTTACCGACAATCTTTATATATAAGCTTATATTTTTGTGTGAACTGTAAGATGACATCTGATTTAACAAAAATCAAGTTGGGCCAATCAGATTTGTTGTTACAAATAGTCACACAAAAAATAATTGTTATGAAAACGGGCCCATTGTCTTTTTTAAGGAGGAAATGGTTAATGGAAACATAATATTTTCATATATAATTACTTATCAGTGGCGGATTTCTATAAGGGAATTTGAATATACACATGGGGGGGGGGGGGGGGTCATTTTCCTATCTTTACACGATTTTGACTGAATTTCTGCATAAAAATGAAATAATCAGGCTACAGAGGGGGGGGGGGTCATTTGATCCCCCCCCCCAACCCACTATGGATCCGCCTCTGCTTATAAGGGTTCTTTTCTTGCTACCTACCCTAATGTCTCTAATTCTACAACTATGTATAAAATCTTCTTCCTCAAATCTATCCAGTGTTACTTGAGGATCAAGATCATCCCGGATTGTCTGTTGACATGATTGAAGCGTCTTCTCACATACTCTTGGCCAAATATCTGAATAAAAAGTAGTTGTAGATGAAAAAATATTTGAAGTCAAAAGTAGGGTAAAGCAAAGAAAATATTGAGGAAAGAGGAGAAAACATTGATTATCAGCAATTTCTTCTTTACTCTATAAAGAATGAGTGAAATGAATAGAACTTGTTCGATTCATGGAATGAAAGATTTTACACGGCGAATTTATCCTTTTTAGCAGGTATATGCCGCGATTTGAGTTTCTCCAAAACGGTAGGGTCGATTTTCCTGAAATCTCCAAGAATCGTTAGCCGCAACCTCCATCTAGGTCTCCAGATAGGTGTTATATCTGGGAAAAATCTATTTCTAAATATATTTAATTCACAAAGTGCAGAATGCATCTGCACCTATACCGGACATTCATAGTTACCGGACAAATTGACGAGACGTGATGAGGTGGTTACAAGCGTTGTTCGGTCAAAGAATGGCCGTGAAATTTGTCTTTTACATACATTTTGTCAAAAGAAATATTTGCATTTCTTTTCTTAACGCAGGAATTGGAAATTAATTGCTAAAAGCGAACACGAACGATCGCTATGTTTGCGGGTGTCACTTTATGTCATCCGTTTGCGTCACGCTAAAAAGCTGTTGGCCGTACTTGATTGGACATACGCCGTTTTCATTTTGAAATGTGAAGTCAAAGCAAGCGTGTTTGGGTTCTGACCTAAACTGGTACCCCGTCTCCTCTATGTATGGAGACGGGTCGGGGACAAATTTTCCTGTGATCTGATTGGTTGATTAGATTTCCCATCATGCATTTCAATATCCGTCTGTATCCCGATTAAACTGGTGCCAAGTAAAATCTTACAACACCGGAAAAAATCTCATCATTCATTTCAATAAGACAACAAATATTTTGTCATCTGCTGCAACTTTCAATCTTGTTGAGTCGTGTGTAAAATAATGTCAAGAATGCCACAAAGACTGCGTTGTGGATGGATGTATGACGACGTTGGGCCTTATATAAATCGACTAATTGCCAATGTTTCTTTTTTCAATTCATATTTCATAGATATAGATCTAGTATATCACAGTTCATTTTTTTTATTTTTTGTAGGCCTAAAGAAAAATGAAAAGAAATGACGGCCCTTTTCCGGGAACTTTATCAGATCTAGAATTTTTCTGTTTGGAAAAGGGGTTTAATCCATTATCGCACAACAACGCATTTCGTTGCCCAAAAAGAGAAAGACCGCGTAGAACATTTTGGAATTAATTTCTTCATTTCCGAAAATGTTTTCTACCCAGAAAGACAATTTTATGTTATATATCACTCATTTTACGCTTTTGATAGCAATGTAACTTTTCGTCTGCAACTCCAGTGTGGAGTTTAGAAAGAGTCAAAATGTGGGAATGGGTTAAGGGCAATAAAATCGATCTGATCCTTTGTTATAGGCTACTATCCGTCTTTGATGTACTGTAACAGAGTGTGTCCAATTATTAGATAAACAATTAATTTTAAAAAGTAGTCTACCATATACATGTTTATCCCTTAACACTGAATACCACTGCGAGACAATTTTAATACAAATTAACTACCTATTATTCCCGACTCAGAATCTCGTGAAGTGATTCTTTTCTATACTGAAGCCAAACAATTTTGATGAAATTATGATTAAAAAAAAGAGAAAAAAACTTTTTTTTAGAATGGTTAAATAGATCTAATGGGTTTTGATGCACAAAACTACATTTTTTAGAAAAGGTAGAAACGACAAAGCACTTTTTTCCATAATTTGAAAACGATAATTTGATATTAAAGTCTTATTCTTAGCTTTGAGGTCAGGTTAAGACATGTAGGCCTATATGAATTAAAAAAAAAATACTTCTCATTTCCTCTCTCCTTTTAACAAGGAAATTTTGATACCAAATTGCCATTAATTAAGATATTTTTTACTTTTAATTGTGTCCTCAATATCGTCGATGTAGCCTAAATGCAAAACCTCGTTTGTCCATTTTTGGGATTTTCAAAGTAAAATTTTATATGTCCGATTTAGATGATTCTTTCAGGTTTTAGGATATTTTGATTTAACAATATTAATGACATATTTTATGTGAACATTTTGTACGAATTTCAAGGAAAACCTTTCAGTTTCGGAAAAGTTATTAAAAATCTTTCTACCCCTTAAAACTTTCCAAGAAACGAGATACGAGGTTTTGCATTAACACCGACGATATGCTTTTCCTCTCCCAAACCAGAAAAAAAAGATAGACTGATCTAATTTCAAAGGTGCTGCAGAGACAAAACTGGTGTTGATCTATGCTACAATTCGGTGTACAAAATAACATGGATATCATTGAACCAAACGATAAAATGCTGATCATCATCATTTTTTTCTTCTTTTTTTCCTCAATGCTTTCCAAACCCCTTTCTTCTAGAGAAGCCAATACCACAAGTTGTTTGGGAAAGAGTTAAGTCATTCTCTTTATTGCAGGTCCACGCATTCAACCGTATCAGCTTATCTAGCTTGAAATCGTCGTCTGCAAGTTTTCTTTAGCGTCTGCGAAACGCTTTACATATTTGCGGAAGTGATCATGGTTAGCAGACGATTATATACCATTTATTTTATACAATACCAGTCCCAATATGATCGATAGATCTAGGGGCTGGGTACCAGTCTAGTTCTGACCAAGATGATTATTGCAGAATGCACCATTACAAAATCGCTGAATAACATGCCAAATACATTTGTTTAGCTTCTTCATTAAAAATCTGGCGTCTTTTCGGTTCTAAAAAGTATTCTGTGTCAACGGAGTAGCCCAATCAAGTTCGCCTAAAGTTCGTTCAAGATGAGTCAGACTGAAGTGTTGTTGGTTTTTTTTTCGCTGGATAAAGAAATTTTCAAGCAAGAAAAAATTGTGTGGAGATGGTTTGATATTTTGGTTGATATTGAATTTAATGTGAGATGCATTGATAAACTGCAGTGACAGAATAAGTGATTATTTGTGAAATGTCATGAGTTTTCGACCCCGATGCCATGATGCCAAAATTTGATGAATTTTGCTGAATCATGTGAATGGCGAGATTCACTAGACTCTGATTGCAAATCTAAACGAACATAAGTTAACAAGGTAAGTCAACTCATGTTTTAATTCGTTGCTTTTTGTGTCCCGTGCATAGTTACAATTTTTATGTGTCTTCAAAAAAGATAATGGAAATAAATTCTTGCCTCGAACCCCCCCCCCCCCCTCCAAAAAAAAGCAGCCCCCTGATGTAAGTAGAACAAAGCTGAAAATGACACTATGAATGATAATAAACATTATGGGATGTAAGTGTATCATGCTCAGATTTCTTTTGAACCCACCGTCTGGATCCGCCAGTGTAAGAAATTATAATTATTACACATTTTTACAGAATTTCTGCATGAAAATGATTTTACTAGGCTACAGAGGGGGATTCGTTCGAATCCGCGAACCCCTCTGGATGCACCATTGATACATGTCCTTATTAATGTCCATGTCCATTTTAATAGCAAACGATCCTTTGACTCATTTAGAATCATCCATGTGATGGACTGATGGTGTCAGTATGAAACAAGATATAAACACTTTGTGAACAGCAGGGGTTCGGGGGCGCAGCCCCCGACATAAGACTTAACAAAGCCATTGGTCCTTTCCCACACAACATTTTTTTCTGGTCTTAGGGCCATTTTAATCTAATAAATTCATTTTTGCATGTAAACAAAGAAGAGCCAGGAATCCTAAATAGACTGGTTTAGAGTTGTTAGCTCACCTGAGCACGAAGTGCTCAAGGTGAGCTATTGTGGTCACTTTTTGTCCGTCGTCCGTCTGTCCGTCTGTCTGTCTGTCCGTCTGTCCGTCCGTCCGTCCACAATTTCGTGTTTACACTCTAGCATCTACAAATATAAGCCAATCTTGATTAAACTTGGTCAAAACATGTATGGCAATAAGATCTCGGATGAGTTCGATTATGGGTCAGATCGAACTGGAAAGTCAGGAGTTATCTGCCCTTGAATGCGAAAAATACTTAGTTTTGACATTGTTTACACTCTAGCATCTACAATTATTGATCAATCAAGACAAATCTTGGACATAACATTGCAGACCATAAGATCTCAGATGAGTTCGATTTTCAGTCTGATCTGACTAGAAAGACAAGAGTTATGTGCCCTTGAATTTGACAAAATTGCCATTTTCGGCTGTTTCTGACCTTGTTTACACTCTAGAATCTACAATTATTCATCAATCAAGACAAAACTTTGACACAATGTTTGGGACCATGAGATCTCGGATGAGTATGATTTTCAGTCTGATCTGATCAGAAAGTCGAGAGTTACTTGCCCTTGAATTTGACAAAATTGTCATTTTTGGCTGTTTTCGACGATGTTTACACTCTAGAATCTACAATTATTGATCAATCAATCCAAAACTTGGACACAATATTGGATATCATAAGATCTGGGATGAGGTTGATTTTCAGTCTTATCTGATCAGAAAGATGAGAGTTATGAGCCCTTGAATTTGACAAATTGCCGTTTTTGACTGTTTTTGACCTTATTTACACTCTAGAATCTACAATTTTTGACCAATCAAGACAAATTTTGGACACAAGGTTGGAGACCATAAGATCTCATATGAGTTTGATTTTCAGTCTGATCTGACCAGAAAGGTGAGAGTTATGTGCCCTTGAATTTGATAAAATTGCCGATTTTGGCTGTTTTTGACATTGTTTACACTCTATAATCTACTATTATTTATCAATTAAAACAAAACTTGAACACAATGTTTGAGACCATAAGATCGTGGATAAGTTTGATTTTCAGTCCAATCTGATAAAAAAATGGAGAGTTATGTGCCCTTGAATTTGATAAAATTGCCCATTTCGGCTGTTTTTGACATTGTTTACACTCTATAATCTACTATCATTTATCAATTAAGACAAATCTTGGACACAATGTTGGATATCATAAGATCTCGGATGAGTTTGATTTTCAGCCTGATCTGACTAGAAAGTCGAGAGTTATGTGCCCTTGAATTTGACAAAATTGCTGTTTTCGGCTGTTTTCGACCTTGTTTATACTCCAGAATCTACAATTATTTATCAAACAAGACAAATCTTGGACACAATGTTGGGCACGATGAAATCTTGGATGAGTTCGATTTTCACAATGTTATTGACCATAAGTTCGTTTTCAGTCTTAAAGTCATTAATATTTTTTGAAATGAAGAAAAGTGTTGCTTATATCATTTTGTTTCAGGTGAGCGATATAGGACCATCATGGTCCTCTTGTCCATTTGACAATGTCAGTTTGCGACAAGATACAAACACTTTGTAAACAGCGAGGGTTATGGGGCGCCACCCCGACATAAGACGTAACAGTTACACAGGCGTTAATCCTTTCCCAAACAGAAAACAGCAAAATTTTTGGATGGTCAAATTCAAAAGCTGCGGCAGACCAAGACATGAATATTGATAAAAATAGGCTTTTTGAATAAGGTATCCAAACCCATATTAGCACCAAAGACCCAGATGCGAAATTTGAAAAGTGCCAGTAATTCCTAAACTGTCACTATGTTACATTTACATTCCAAATACAAACATAATGGTAAAGCCAGTCTATTTTAATACAAAATTCTTTGCTATTGTAGGAAAGTAATGTAAACACTCAGGGATTTTTTTGGCAATTTTGGGAAGGGGCCCTGGGGCCTTTTGAATTGGGAAAATTAGTGGAGTTAATGCTGATATTGGGAAATTTTAAACATTATACACTTACCTCATATAAGGTGTTATATTAAGTGAAATTCATTTAAAAACAGAATAGATCAATATATTGCTATGGATATTGAGTAGAGAGCCTTAATTTGTTCTCAAATGACTTGTAAAAGCAATTTTACCGGTGTTTTGTTAATTTTGAAATTTTTTTCTAAATTGTGATTGGGAATTTTTTCTTCAGATTGGGAAAAAATTAGGCTAAATTCCATTGGGAAAGGGGCCGAAATTCGGCCCCTGAGACACCAAAAAAAAATCCCTGACACTATACACATTAAACAACAACTAATTACATATATGTTCTTAAAACGGTGCCATGGCGCAGTTGGTAGCGCATCTGCCTTTCATTCGAGAGGTCCCGGGTTCAATACCTGACCGCGGCAAATACCCTTGCTGACAAAAAAGTCACCCGTCAATGGTTTGATATCGTGAACCTATGTGGGGGAGCAGCTGGAGGCTCAGTAAGGGTGTTGTGGTAGTACTGGTATGAAAAACGCCAGGAATCCATAGTTTAGGTAGGTGGTCCAGCTGCTGCAATATGACATTAGTAGTTGAAAACGGGGTAAACCCCGTAGTTGAAAACAGGGTAAAACCCAAATAAATCAAATCTTAAAACGGTTTTGCAATGACCCGTGGATATGCATTATGTATTTTTCTTACAACCAAGGCAACACTTGTAAATGAAAATGAACACTGATAACTGGATAATATCATACACAGTCAGTGATTTTGTTACAAATTTATGCGGAAGAGTCCTGGCACCCACTTGTTCCCAAAACAATGAGTCCAATATTGAAACATATGAGTCTTTGAAAGACAATGTCGATTACACATTGAAAATGTTAGCATTCTGGGACTCACTAAATATTTTTCAATGAGTCCTGAGAAAAAAATGTGAGTCGGGGACTCGGGACTCGCAGGTAACAAAATCCCTGCACAGTATCAAAGCTCAAGGAGAACACTTTTTAGTTTAAATGTTAAAATGCCAGGGAAATTGTGAGTTCTGAGTATGAGTCTCGGCAAGAGTAAGATTGGGAGCTATACGTTCATTGCTGTTTGATATCAATTGTTTACCAGTTTTTATTGATTTTTAAGTTTTAACCCTTTCCCGCACAAGGACGTTTTTGATGCCCCACGATATAAAGTCATTTGAAAACATTATATGAAATGAAGTAATTTTCTACAAAATAAAACCAAAAATTTTAAAATTGGCTTAAAGTGTCTACTGCAATTCCTTTTAATTTCGACCACTCACCAGTCGAAAATTCTACTGTTTTGTAATTGGTTAATGTGATGATAGTGTTTGAAACTGAAGCATTTATTAAGGTAGTCCAACCCTAACGAGATCCATGTAACTTTGTGATTACTTTTTAGTGACATTGTAAACTTTTGGTGGTGGTAAATGTCTTTTTCTTACTCATAATTGTGTGGACATAGATCAGATTTGTAACAAATGATTGCAACGACACACAAAAAATCCGATGTCACATGAATTTCATTACATGGGTGGTTAACCTTAATTCAAACTGTTAAAGCATTGAGGTAAATGATGAAAGTTTTGAAAACTAGCATTTCTCTTTTCCCTTCAATCTTATAGGATCAGACTGGTGATGAAAAATATGGAATAGTTTGTTAGTTAGATTCTACATACATAACATAAGAAGCTTTTTACTCTGTCCCAAACAAGCCCTATTTGACATGTCAATTTTAGAAGACAGTGGGGAATCACATGACACAATTTAACCAATTCAGAAAGTCTTCAATAACTATGATAATGAAGGGTTCTCCCCCGAATAATTTGAAGTCGTAGTGGCAAATTATAAGTGGTAAACCTTGAAATACAATTAGTTCAGGCAAAATAATTGTGAACAAAAACATAATGACAAAAGAAGGAATTGCTCAAATTGAGCAATTTCTTCTCTTGCCAATATGTTTTTATACAGAATCATTACATTTCATATTATAAAAATACATTGTTTATTACTTTTTTGACATAAAATGTCTACGAATTCCCCTATTTGGTGATCTTTTTGAAGGAATTAAGCTGTAGGGGAACTGTTGAAGCTGTAGTGACATAACATTGATTACAGGAAGCTGTAGTGGGGCCCATACAGCTTAATGCATGGGTAAAAGTTTTCAGGCATATGCCTGAAGTTCAGGTTTTTGAGTAATCCAAAATGCCCCATTTTCTCGATTTTTACTATATAAATACAGACTTTTCCAGGTTTTCAGGTTTTTAAAAAATTTCAACTTTTACCCCTGTTAATGGATTGGGGAGAACACTGTAATATCCAATATGAATTTGGTCAGAAGCAGAGTTCAGGTCTGAAAATGCGGGGAATAAGCTGCACATGGTAAATCTTTTAGAACTCAGCTGATAGAAAATCATGGACAACCAACTAAAAGTTTGGTCTGTCATCAATAACTTTTTTTTATTTTCTACCATTGTTATATCACATGATTCCCCACCGTGTTAGAATCGGCTTAGGCAAACATTGATACAAAGGAAGAAAATGTAACATTGTTGATGACTAGCATTTAATCCTTCTGTCTTGAAATTTTCAGACTTCTGAAGTATAATGTACACAAATATCATTTGCCTTCCATTTTGTTGTTTGTAGCAGTTGTTGAAGTTAACCACCCTGGCCTAAAATTTTAATGTTTGGGAGAGGGATAAACATATTTATTGAAGGAAAAATACTGATGATCATCAGCTACATTTTTCTGGTTTTCTATCAATATTTAGGGATAATGAGATGAAAGGGGGAGTACTTGTTTATCTGATTCGACTTGCAGAGTACATGATGCCCTGGAAATACTGAGGGAAAGAAAAAATTATCAAGAACCTCATGTCATGTCATAATTTTGTTAACCCTTTCTAAAACAACAAATTTAATTCTAATTCAAAACCTGCTTCAGATGACAAGTGGATGTTGGTGAAGATAGACTTTGTGTACTATAATGCACAGAAAATATTGAGGTAAAAGGAGAGAATGCTGGTTATCAGCATTTCCTTCATTTGCATCAAAGTTTTCCCAAGACTTTTTTTACAAAGGATGCCAAAACCAGGTCTTGCTTGGGAAAGGGTAACAGTTGAATGATACCTGACCGATTTGAAAATGGCTCAAAGTAGAGAAGACAAAACAAGGCCAGTTCCACGCATGTTCCGGATGTGATAGATCTTTTAAACACTCCTGATGAAAATGTTATTTCATTTTGATTGTTAAGACAATCTCTCATTGTTTTGACATTCCTAAGAGGAAAGTCTTGGAAAAACTTTAAAGCAAAAGTAGAAAAAGCTTATCAGGGTCTCCTTTTTATACGCCCGAAGGGTCGTATTATGTTATGGCCCCGCTCGTCTGTCTGTCCATCTGTCCGTCCGTCCGTTAGCAAATTCTTGTGTGGGCAACGCCTCCCACAGTTTTGATTGGAATTCGATAAAACTTGCCACAATGAATCTCCATGGTGTCTAGTTGTAGCAGCATACGGCTTACGGAATTCAATTAACTCTTTTCGTTCTTGAATTATCTGCCCTTGAATTAAAAAATGCCTATTTTCTTGTCAGCGCAACTTCTCCTACAGTTTTGGTCAGAATTTGATCAAACTTGCAACAATGAATCTCCATGGTGTCTAGTTCTGCACACGGCTTACGGAATTCAGATTGCTGCTTTCGTTCGTGAATTATCTGCCCTTGAATTTAAGAAAAAATGCCCATTTTCTCAAAAATGTCCATTTTCTCCTGTGCGCAACTCCTACAGTTTCAACCTGAATTTAATCAAACTAGCCACAATGAATCTCTATGGTGTCTTGTTGTGCAAACAAAATTTTGATAACTTTTCATGTTTGAATTATCTGCCCTTGAATCGAAAAAGTGTCCAATTTTACTGACAAGCCCCTCTCGGGCGTATATGCGCCGCTTTGCGAAGCTCTTGTTCCTCAGTAGTATTTCCTGTGCCATATCATGCAGTAATCCCTAATTTATCAACATCCATTTTGTCATTTGTAACTTCCTTCAAATTGGACCACACTTAAATATTCATATTTACAGATACTGACTTATTTTCGGGGTAATTTTCAGTAGAAAATAACTGTACATGATTTAAATATGGCATTTAATAAGTCTCTGTCTCTTGGTAGACCAAGATTGCTGGACTGAGCTGCTAAAAGTCCAAGCACAGTGACCAAGTAGTGAGTTTGGCGTTTTATCGAGGTTTGCGGGCTCTGAAAGCGCTTTCTGTACAGATTCGGGTTCCGACAAACATCAATATTTGTAAGTTTCTTTGTTATACACCCCTCCCACCCAAATCTTGGTAATGTAATGTGGCACTAGGAATTTGTCTCTGTAGAATAAGCAATTTTTTTCACCAGTTTGGTGTTTTGATTGCTTCTGTTTTGAAATAGACTGGAACACATGGTAAGCTGAACCAACTGCCACATCAATTTGGTGCCACAGACTAAAATTCCTTAAAAATGCTGTGGAATCACTTTTTATCAAAAGATTAAAATTCACAAAAGTAGTCATTTGGACTAGTTTCTAAGAAGAAAGGGGCAATTGGACCTATTGCTTAGTGCAAAGCTTCATTTTTCTCACTTACAAGGACCAGTAATGTGTATGTTTTGGCATGTACATCTGAATATGCATAATTTGTCTAAAAACTTGACTTTGAAAGCTTAAAGGGACCCCAAATGGCTTAATTATAGAACTGGAGGATTGCACATGCAATAGGACTTTTCATTGGTATAATCCATCAAAAACTTTGGAGAACTCTTCGACTCAAAATATCGCTTTGAATTGGTCGAAGCGGTGTTCCGGACTCGCAATTCAGTCGTGATACCATATTTTTGGATCATTTGATGCCAGCAACTTTTTTTATTGACTGTTAAAATATTGTTATATATGCACATTTCTATTGTATTAGGGCTAAATCAAACAAAAAATATCACTTTTGATACATTTGGGAAAAATATCTTCTCATCTAGGAGTAAGGTCACTCGGAGAAGTCCTTCCGGGCCATGGGGTGCTTAAATAGTTCTTTAAAAAATATTGGCCTCTTTTCTGATGATGCCTTGCTCTCTGCATGAATGATTTTGAGATTAGCTTTTCATTGGATGCTTTTCAGTGACATGTTTTCTCATTTCTGAGCCAGAATCCATCTTTGTTTCCAGGACTATTTCGTGTGTTTGGGTGCAGGTATACATGTGACCCCTATTTCCAGTGTTTCTATTTTGGCGTGGAAAAATACACGGTATGTATGTTTGAGTAAAAATTGTGAAAAAATGAATCACATGAGGTGGGTCCATTAGCTGAAAATTTTGCAGGGGAAGGATGGATCTGCGCCATTTTAGGCAAAGCTTTGCTTCTTTTCATTTTGGAAAAGGTGTAAAAATTTTACATAGAGTTATGAAGGAGCCAATTTGGGTGACCTTCCCCCAAACATGGCCGCGCCCTGTGTACTATCAGATGTAAGGAAGTTTTCATAAAATAGCTGATCATGTGTATCAAATAGGAAGAATCAGCCAAGATTTAAACACTTAATTAGACATGTTGAAATTGAATTTTAATGATTATGTCGAATTATAAGTATTTCACAGTATGACCCAACTGATCATAAATTCAGATAATCTTAGATTTCGGATACTTTGTTTTGGATTTTTTAAAATTTAAGCCGAGTTTGTCAGATAAGAAACGCAAATTATATCTAGACTATTTCTGCTAAATCATAGATATTTATAAATTTATATCTGTGGCTAATTATGTCATTTATTTTTAACATTTTGCTGTTATAGTTACTATAATCCGAGGTTTCTCTGATGAAATTCACTCTTTGATATGTTGGTGTCGCTTCTTTACATCAGAGCACACTACCATTCAAAAACATAGGAAAGTAGGTCAATATAGGCCTAAAACAATGGCTGTTCAGGTGAGGGTTGTTGCAAAACATTGCCTGTAAACCTTTTAGAAAGACTTTTTGGTCTTGTATATCGTTTAAGATCGGACAGTGAACAAAGCGCCACAACTTGTGTCGAACTATTGAAAATATTTACTCTTTCGTCTACTAATTATAAATTCGGAAAATTAATTTCAGATATTAGCTATCTATTTTATCAGTTAATTAAAAAAACATACAAATCCAGGAATCTAGGGTATATTCCTATTACATTTTATTATAACTACATTGTACTTTTATGTCCGAAATCTGGCGACAATGAGTTGGTGGAATCCAATGATACCCCTGCCATTTGAGCAGATAATACTTCATCCTTCGTGTAAATTGTTGCATGAACATGGAGGGGGACCAGAACCCATGGACATAGATGTATGTAGGAACATCTCTGAATTATTAACTTAACTTACAGTGGCGTAGGAAGGTTTGTAATATTGGGGGGCCAAACATTCTAGTAAATGGAAAAATGGTTGTTTTATGGGAGGGCCATACGGGGGGCCAGACCCCTTTTTCAAATTATTGGGGGGGCCTGCCCCCCTCTTCCTACGCCTATGACTTAATTTCTGAAAGTTACTTTGGAAATATGTATGGTTTGCCATGATTAATCATAGGATCTACCAAGGCCATATGCCTGAGTGGTTTATTTAACACATCTGAACGAGCATCCGTGGTAAATCCTATGATTAACCATGGCCAAACATACATGTATATCATTTTCCTTCTAACATGTAATTACTTGCGTTTGGGACAATTTTTTAATCATTGTTAGCGACACAGTAAAAGAATTTTGTATTGGAAAAGATAACAGTAAAAAGGCATTATTCCATTTTTTTCACAAGGATCTTGTGCCGTTTACGGACAGACACAGACTTGCAGAACACTAAAACACATTTGTTTTTGTAGCTAAGATGTTCTTGTGGGTCCATAATGATCTGTATTTGGAAGGTACCAAAAGCATGGTTACTAGTTAGCTGTAGCTTCATGGTAAAAGGAGTAAGTGATCTTTGGTTAGACCCGAGTGATGCGTCTAAAGTGCTCTTATTGTCACTGTAGTTGTCGGAACGTACAATGATGGTCAGAAAATATTGAGGTTAAAGGAGAAATTGCTTGTAACCAGTTTTTTTTTCCTTTTTTAGTAATGTTTTCTATTAGACACATCTAAACCTGGTCTTGATTGGGAACAAATTAACCCATTATCAAACAACAAAGTTTTTAGGCAGTCAAATTTGAAGATCCTGCAGAAGACAATTTCCATTGAATGGAATCTCCAATTTTTTGGTCTTTTTGGATGGAAAACATTGTGGGAAATGAAGAAATTGCTTGACACAACCAATTTCTTCATTTTCCGCAATATTTTCCATGACCATTATTTTGTAGGGAGTCAAAAGAGCCATTCTGTGGTAATGGGTTAAAGAGTAATGGAAAGCCAAATAACTGTATGAAAATGTAGAGATACGTTGTTCTTACATCTCCTGGATTCAAATGGACATTCATGGACTAAAATAATAGTGCATGGAATTTGAATCACTGCATAATCTGCAGAGATAAATCTTTCTTATATCTGCTTGTAGAGAATGGACCTATGGACTGTCACATTTCAGCATGTATAATATGCAATAGGCAGCACTTGACTTCTCATTTGGAACTGAACAACTATCCATTTAGACAATTTGTCGGGTACCGGGTGCGAGTCCTGATAGCTTACACTGTACAGTTGGTGTCTATTGACAACCTATGGGCTGTCGATTCTAGACAGAAATTGTCAGGCTATTTACTCAAATGTTTGCACATTTTACAAGTAGGCCTATGCAATTGTTAACTAGTTATTTAACAACCTTGTAGACATTGACTGCATAATTAATTGAAAGCCTCAGATGTACTTTGTGATAACCAGCTTTTCATTTCTTGTAGGAATATGTCACATGTGTGTGTTTTAGAATGGTATCACTACTGCTAAATAGAAGCTACTGAAGAGGGGAATAGGATTAAAGCAGATTGGCACGCACTGCAGCAATTAGCTCAGTAAATATGGAGTGTTCCACGGTTAAAAACAAGTTGCCCCATGAAGCTGGATTCCTGAGCTGGTTCTTCAATACAGGTTAACAAAATAAGAGCATTTTGATAATTTCAAATCTTTCCAATACTGCAGAAATTTAGAGTACTCAAATTTAGAAAGCTGCTGCAGACAACAAAATGGGTGTTGATAAAGATGGGATTTTTGTGCAGTACGGAACAGAAAATACTGAGGAAAAAAGAGAAAATCTATGTTATCAGCATTCTCTTCATGTGTCTCTATGTTTTCCCTTGTTTAGGAAAGGATGAATCAAAATGTATTGACCATATATACATGTACTGTACTCTATATAGCTGTACATGCACTGGGAATTCCTAGGGTGGTCCAAATTGAAAGGTGCTGTAGATGACAAAATGGATCATTTTAAAGGTATGGTTTGTTATATAGTACAGAAAATGTTGAGGGAAAAAAAGAAAATGTTGGTTGTAGACATCAAAACTAGATCTTGTTTGGGACAGAGTTAACTTGCTGTTTACTGTTGACTTGTCCTACATTTACTGTCTTTGTAATACACCTCTTCTCGAAATAAGACACAGTTTTGATGTCCCTTGTAGAAAAAGGTTGGAAAAAAAGGATTAATAGAAAATAACAGATTGCTGTACATAACTTTTGGTATAAACAGCCATTTCTGCAGCAGCTTTATGATTTGAACAGTCCAAATTTTTGCCCCTTTGAAAAGGGATACTAAAAATCAAATGCAAGTTGTTTTTTTTTTTGTTCATTGTGCTAAGGCATTATATTCAGTGTTATATCAATGGTTAATAAAAGTTAATATTTTCTCAAACAAAAATGAATTTGGCTGGTCCTGTGGTCCAAATTGAATGGAGCTGCCATCTGTACATAATTAATGCCTTTTGTATGTTACTACACAGAAAATATTTAGAGCAAAGGAGAAATTGCTGATTATCAAAATTCTTCTTTTCTCTCTATGTTTTCCAAAAAAACTGTAAGGGTCTTGTTTGAGATATAGTAAATCACATTGTTTGTCTGTCTATTAAACAGAATGATGAGGTCTCTCACTGTCAGTGATGATTGAGAAATGGCAAGGCATCTTTCATTGGTTGACAATGCCCAGATAGCTTTGCAGGCAACATCAGAGTCTATAAATCTAGTTGGTAGTTGATTTGAATCCAATTCTGTTGATCTTCTTTCTGATAGAAGTTGTCAATCATCTCTCCCTATGGATAATATGTTTCCTACACATTGACTCTTTTGACTCCACAAAACATAAAGACTTTGAAAAACATGGTGGAAAATGAAGAAATTACTTGTAACAAGCATTATCTTCATTTTCCACAATGTTTTCAACTCAAAAAGACCAAACAAATTTAAATTTCATTCACTTAAATGACTAAATTGTCATCTGCAACATCTTTGGATTTTGACCAGTCAAAAATGTTGCTGTCTGGTAATGATTTAAATGGGATGATCAACTGGTGGCTGGGATTGGATGTTTTTGTACTGGTGCAAGAAATGTCAGGAACTCATGGTTAGGTGCACCAGCTGCTGTTATAAAGTTGGAAATTCTTGAATGAGGTGTTAAATCTCAATCAGTCAATATTTCTGTGGTGGAAAGAGAAGAAGTTTGAACTTGTTTGTACATCATTGCAATAGTTTAAATTCACATGACCCTTGTTTTTTTCAACATTGGTTAAGTCGAATTGCTGCTTATGTCAAAGAGAAAAGCTGGTGCTATTCTTATGATTATAAAGTATGTGTTACTTTGAATTTCTCAAGGTATTTTGAAGAGCCAATGGACTTTGACATATAAAGTATTGACTTGAGTTATCTTTTAGTGTCCATGACACCTCTAGAAAGTTGAGATTTCAGATTTTTACAAACTCCTATAGGTCAATTAATAGAGCATCTGGCATGATGCTCTTTTATGGCATGATCCTGCAGATTCCAGGTTGGATTCCTGGTGGGTGTTATTGGCAGCTATCTTGAGGTCAAAATGTAATACCATCACATTTATCCACTATGCAGTTGACACTTGTTACAACAAAGTCACATGAGATATGAAAATACCATGAGATATCCAAAATTAAAACACACTCATTTCTTTTTTGATAATCGACATTTACTAGATCTATATAATATCTTTGTTGAATGCAGTTATGAATGGTTGAAATATGGTTGACAAAGGAGAGAAATTGCCTTGATTTAGCAATTTATAATCTTTTTACCCTACATTTCTGTGATGAAATTTTCTGTCTAAAGCTTAAAAAACTTTAGTGAAAGGAGAGTTTCCTCTCTTTGAAGTATTTCAGGTTTTCCCATAAAGTTTCCATACATAATCATTTGAAAGACACTATACTATTAGGTCTCATGACTATTTATTTGGGTTTGATGGTTCCCATGCACTATGTTCAACCTAAAATTAAAGCCATTATCACAACATCCCTTTGCAAATCAGAGAAAAAGTCATAAACATTGAGAGAAAAGAAGATATTGCGGAAATTCACTATGTTCTCCATTTCTATCAATGTTTTTTTATGTTATTACAAATATATTTCCCACTTTTGAAATCAAATATTTCCAACAAGTTGCAAGAATAAGTTCTATTCATTTCACTCATTCTTTCATGTGACATCCTTTAGGTGTCGCCGCTCTAGTATTAATTGTCCAAACATATTTCTACTAGGGATATATGTCAAAATTGAGGCTTACAAGTATTTAGTAAAAATTTATATAACGGTCTCTGGAAAATGTATGGTTCAGATATCCTTAACTTAAAAAATCTTTAAAGGCATTGAGAGAAAAGAAGAAAATGCTGATCTTGACAGTATGATGTTCTCCAGTTGCTAATCATGTTCCATAATACAATATCTTGATTGTGCAAAACAACAATATAATGTTTTATTATACTGCAAAGAAAATTCTGGTATTTTGATTGGTTAATGCTGATCTGATAAATATTGATATTAACGGCTTTAGCCGGTAACATACACAAAAATTTGAACTGGTAATGGCGGCCATTTTTTCCCCGCTTCGTTCATAACCCGACCCGTGTTTACCCATTATGCGACAGTAAAAGCAATTTTTCTCTATGCGAATTTCCAAAATAAACATATTTAACCTAAACATGGTGCATTTTGTGTTATTTTTCTTCGATTAATTTACACAATATGTATATGCTGTACGTGTATTAAAGGGTCAAGGTCGCTGCATACTTGTGTACTGAATGAAAGCTGAAGATCATACGACAAAATCCTTTCCCAAACAAGACGTTGTTTTGACATCCCTAATTCAAAAGGCTTAAATAATAAGAAAACATTGAGACAAAAGAATAAGAATTCTGAAAATAAACCTTCAACAAGTGGCTGATCATCACAAAAGATCCTCTCTGCTGGGAATCGAACCCAGACCTCCCACTCTTGGAGTGAGTGTTCTTCCATGAACCTCAAAGAGTGGTGATCTCAAAATGCAATTACACAGCCACATTTAACGAAGAGATATTTAAAGAATTCTCCAGACAAATGCTCGACAAGACTATGCAAGATCCTAAAAGAAAATCCTATGCCAATCTGGGAAAGTGTCATGCAGCCAGTGTACACTCATAAGTTCAATGATTTTATGCACTTTTTACGAAAATCTGTGTCTATTTATTGGAACGAAATATGTCAAATGATATGACACAAATAAATGTTAATATTAAAGATAATAAATACCTTTCAATTGTGTTTATTTATCCATTTTTAAAAATACCACGCTCCGGGTCAGTCAAAAACACATTGACCTATTTCTCGGAGCTCAGTGCCGTGACGTCACTTTATGACGAGTTTATGTTTACTTTTCCTTTGGGGCGCATAAGGGGAAATTGGTACTTTCGATAAAATAATAGGGAACGATTTTATCCAGTGAATCGTGACATAAATTCGGACAAACAAATAGTATTTCGTAGGTGTTGTTGTAAAATCTCGTAAAGTATTTTACTACGGCTTGATTCAAGCCGTAGTTACGACATTTTATAACAACACCGACGGTTTATCAAAACATAACGGTAAACTTAGTTCACGGCCTAACATGGACAAAAAGACAAATGGTTAGTCGAAAACTTTGTAGTATAATAAATTCGTTATACGGTTTCTTGCCTGGGTATATGACGATTTATTCCCGGCTGGAAAAATGATGCCAACCCTCGCCTTCGGCTCGGGTGACATCATTTTTCCAGCCGGGAATAAATCGTCATATACCCCGGCAAGAAACCGTATAACTAATATTCTCAAGCTGTGACATCTACTGACTATAGCAGAAAATGCTTTGGAACACATTTAGACAAATTTCATAACAGAAGAAAATCCTAATCAACAGCATTTTCTGTTTACTTCAATATTTTCTTTACTATAACATTACTAAGATGCAATCTTTATTAACACTCATATTTTCATCCGCAGCAGTTTTTGGATTCTGACTAGATCTACTGTACTTTAATTTTTGATGTTTGGCAAAAGTTTTATTTCTGTTTTGCTATTATCACCTGAATACTGTTCTGTGATATCTATTCTGTGTAAATCTTGTAGAAGTTTGTAATGTTTTGTGTCTTCTAGAATCTCGTAAAACGTATCAAAAACTTCCTCTCCACATCTCTTCACCTGCTCAAGTATACACATATTCTTTTCTGTTGATGTCTTCTGTTCCTGGATAATGAAGCAGATATATAATATTTTTTAAATTAAAATGTGACCCGTCACGCTAAAAGGGACCTTATCCCGTTATCCGAACTACAAAAATCCAAATTTTGGCAAACTTGTCAGACTTAGCACAGGTCAACCAGATACTGTGTCTGAAAAATGAACATGAAGTAAGAAAGGGCAAACATTCCGGATTAAGTAAATTACATAAAATTGAAAAGTGTCGGCCCTAGTCTGGCTGCGCGGACTGCGCAGACTGACTAGGGTCGATATTTTTCACACATCCGATAAGGTCCCTTTTAGCGAGACGGGTCACAAATTTATATAGCAACAAATAATAGGGGGTAAACGCATTCTGAATTTTCTTTTCAAATTAAACCCTATGTTGTAGGTACTCATTCAAATCATTTTGATGAGATGATTCATTTAACATTACCCCCACTTTAACCCTTTCCCAAACGACAACATTTTAGGACCATCCACTTCAAAAACTGCCAAAAATGACAAAATGATTGTTATTAAAGATAGGATTTGTGTATAATATGGCACAGAAAATATTGAGACAAAAGGAGAAACTGCTGGTTATCAGCAGTTTCTTCTTTTGTATCAATATTTCCCAAAGGCAATTCTGTTAGGCACGTCAAAACTAGGCTTTCTTTGGGAAAGGGTTAAATCAGACAGTGGATGTATTCTGTTCCTAAACGATAAAGCAGATATTTAAGCATTGGTATTAATTTACCATTCCTGACACACAACCTAATTTTGACCTTCCCGGAAGAAATAGTTAAGGAAACATTGAAGAAACAAAAAGAAAACTTAAATAATTAATAATTTCCTCTTTTACATCAGTGCTTTCCATGCTACCGTCATTAGCATTTCCTTTAACATTTTCAATGCGATAATATACACATTTTCTTCCTTTAATTGTAGCCAGCAAGAGCTTTCAAATTGGAACACTGTAACATTTTGTTATGCAGAAAAGAGTTATATGGTCGTACCTGTATATGCCTCAAGTTCAAGTCATCCCCTATCAACTCTCTCATCTTGGGATGCTCTAATACTTCAGAGGGCTCAGATAAAGTTATATATGGCCGTACCTGTATATGTCTCAAGTTCAAGTCACCCCCTATCAGCTCTCTCATCCTGGGATGCTCTAATACTTCAGTGGGCTCAGATAAAGTTATATATGGTCGTACCTGTATATGCCTCAAGTTCAAGTCATCCCCTATCAGCTCTCTCATTCTGGGATGCTCTAATACTTCAGAGGGCTCAGATAAAGTTATATATGGCCGTACCTGTATATGTCTCAAGTTCAAGTCACCCCCTATCAGCTCTCTCATCCTGGGATGCTCTAATACTTCAGAGGGCTCAGATAAAGTTATATATGGCCGTACCTGTATATGTCTCAAGTTCAAGTCATCCCCTATCAGCTCTCTCATTCTGGGATGCTCTAATACTTCAGAGGGCTCAGATAAAGTTATATATGGTCGTACCTGTATATGTCTCAAGTTCAAGTCACCCCCTATCAGCTCTCTCATCCTGGGATGCTCTAATACTTCAGAGGGCTCAGATAAAGTTATATATGGTCGTACCTGTATATGTCTCAAGTTCAAGTCACCCCCTATCAGCTCTCTCATCCTGGGATGCTCTAATACTTCAGAGGGCTCAGATAAAGTTATATATGGTCGTACCTGTATATGTCTCAAGTTCAAGTCACCCCCTAGCAGCTCTCTCATCCTGGGATGCTCTAATACTTCAGAGGGCTCAGATAAAGTTATATATGGTCGTACCTGTATATGTCTCAAGTTCAAGTCACCCCCTAGCAGCTCTCTCATTCTGGGATGCTCTAATACTTCAGAGGGCTCAGATAAAGTTATATATGGTCGTACCTGTATATGTCTCAAGTTCAAGTCACCCCCTATCAGCTCTCTCATTCTGGGATGCTCTAATACTTCAGAGGGCTCAGATAAAGTTATATATGGTCGCACCTGTATATGCCTCAAGTTCAAGTCATCCCCTATCAGCTCTCTCATTCTAAGATGCTCTAATACTTCAGAGGGCTCAGATAAAGTTATATATGGTCGTACCTGTATATGCCTCAAGTTCAAGTCACCTCCTATCAGCTCTCTCATTCTGGGATGCTCTAATACTTCAGAGGGCTCAGATAAAGTTATATATGGTCGCACCTGTATATGCCTCAAGTTCAAGTCATCCCCTATCAGCTCTCTCATTCTGGGATGCTCTAATACTTCAGAGGGCTCAGATAAAGTTATATATGGTAGTACCTGTATATGTCTCAAGTTCAAGTCATCCCCTATCAGCTCTCTCATTCTGGGATGCTCTAATACTTCAGAGGGCTCAGATAAAGTTATATATGGTCGTACCTGTATATGCCTCAAGTTCAAGTCACCCCCTATCAGCTCTCTCATTCTGGGATGCTCTAATACTTCAGAGGGCTCAGATAAAGTTATATATGGTAGTACCTGTATATGTCTCAAGTTCAAGTCACCCCCTATCAGCTCTCTCATTCTGGGATGCTCTAATACTTCAGAGGGTTCAGATAAAGTTATATATTACATTCTGTTACTATAAATAGTAACATTTTCGGCTAGAATCGGTCAGATATCGGGCGGGCCGAAAAAGCTATATCCACGTGAATCCTTAGCAGCGGGCAGATATGCGATATCTGCCCGCTGCTAAGGAATTTATTCCAAAAACTATAGACACAGATCTTTTGCACGTGCCTTTTCCTGACAAAAAACGTCAATGACGTCAGAAAAACGCAATGTTGTTTACAAAAATGGCTGCCGCGTAACGTTATCTGTCGTCATTTCGAGTGCGATTAATGTGAAAAATTTATAAAAATAAGTTTATTTCAACTGAAAAATCTGTGGAAACCTTATATAAAGGTAAGACTTGTTCATCGAATGGAGTTTTTTCGCAAAAAGAATGCAATATACAGATTACTACACGGCTGATTCGTGCCGGAGAGTGATATGGGCACTGACCTTGATATCTTCCCTCGGTCTAAAGACCTCGGGACAGATATCGCGGTTGCGGGCCGATATCACTCTCCGGCCCTCATCAGCCGTATAATAATCTCTAAATATGGTCGTACCTGTATATGCCTCAAGTTCAAGTCATCCCCTATCAGCTCTCTCATTCTGGGATGCTCTAATACTTCAGAGGGCTCAGATAAAGTTATATATGGTCGTACCTGTATATGCCTCAAGTTCAAGTCACCCCCTATCAGCTCTCTCATTCTGGGATGCTCTAATACTTCAGAGGGCTCAGATAAAGTTATATATGGCCATACCTGTATATGTCTCAAGTTCAAGTCACCCCCTATCAGCTCTCTCATCCTGGGATGCTCTAATACTTCAGAGGGCTCAGATAAAGTTATATATGGCCGTACCTGTATATGTCTCAAGTTCAAGTCATCCCCTAGCAGCTCTCTCATTCTGGGATGCTCTAATACTTCAGAGGGCTCAGATAAAGTTATATATGGTCGTACCTGTATATGCCTAAAGTTAAAGTCACCCCCTAGCAGCTCTCTCATTCTGGGATGCTCTAATACTTCAGAGGGCTCAGATAAAGTTATATATGGCCGTACCTGTATATGCCTCAAGTTCAAGTCATCCCCTATCAGCTCTCTCATTCTGGGATGCTCTAATACTTCAGAGGGCTCAGATATAGTTATATATGGTCGTACCTGTATATGCCTCAAGTTCAAGTCACCCCCTAACAGCTCTCTCATTCTGGGATGCTCTAATACTTCAGAGGGCTCAGATAAAGTTATATATGGTAGTACCTGTATATGCCTAAAGTTCAAGTCATCCCCTATCAGCTCTCTCATTCTGGGATGCTCTAATACTTCAGAGGGCTCAGATAAAGTTATATATGGTAGTACCTGTATATGTCTCAAGTTCAAGTCACCCCCTAGCAGCTCTCTCATTCTGGGATGCTCTAATACTTCAGAGGGCTCAGATAAAGTTATATATGGTAGTACCTGTATATGTCTCAAGTTCAAGTCACCCCCTATCAGCTCTCTCATCCTGGGATGCTCTAATACTTCAGAGGGCTCAGATAAAGTTATATATGGCCGTACCTGTATATGTCTCAAGTTCAAGTCACCCCCTATCAGCACTCTCATTCTGGGATGCTCTAATACGTCAGTGGGCTCAGATAAAGTTATATATGGTCGTATCTGTATATGTCTCAAGTTCAAGTCACCCCCTATCAGCTCTCTCATTCTGGGATGCTCTAATACTTCAGAGGGCTCAGATAAAGTTATATATGGTTGTACCTGTATATGTCTCAAGTTCAAGTCACCCCCTAGCAGCTCTCTCATTCTGGGATGCTCTAACACTTCAGTGGGCTCAGATAAAGTTATATATGGTAGTACCTGTATATGTCTCAAGTTCAAGTCACCCCCTATCAGCTCTCTCATTCTGGGATGCTCTAATACGTCAGAGGACTCAGATAAAGTTATATATGGTCGTACCTGTATATGTCTCAAGTTCAAGTCACCCCCTAGCAGCTCTCTCATCCTGGGATGCTCTAATACTTCAGAGGACTCAGATAAAGTTATATATGGTCGTACCTGTATATGTCTCAAGTTCAAGTCACCCCCTAGCAGCTCTCTCATCCTGGGATGCTCTAATACTTCAGAGGGCTCAGATAAAGTTATATATGGTCGTACCTGTATATGCCTCAAGTTCAAGTCACCCCCTATCAGCACTCTCATTCTGGGATGCTCTAATACTTCAGAGGGCTCAGATAAAGTTATATATGGTCGTACCTGTATATGTCTCAAGTTCAAGTCACCCCCTATCAGCTCTCTCATTCTGGATGCTCTAACACTTCAGAGGGCTCAGATAAAGTTATTTATGGTTGTACCTGTATATGTCTCAAGTTCAAGTCACCCCCTATCAGCTCTCTCATTCTGGGATGCTCTAATACTTCAGAGGGCTCAGATAAAGTTATATATGGTCGTACCTGTATATGTCTCAAGTTCAAGTCAACCCCTATCAGCTCTCTCATTCTGGGATGCTCTAATACTTCAGAGGGCTCAGATAAAGTTATATATGGTCGTGCCTGTATATGTCTCAAGTTCAAGTCACCCCCTATCAGCTCTCTTATTCTGGGATGCTCTAATACTTCAGAGGGCTCAGATAAAGTTATATATGGCCATACCTGTATATGTCTCAAGTTCAAGTCACCCACTATCAGCTCTCTCATTCTGGGATGCTCTAATACTTCAGAGGGCTCAGATAAAGTTATATATGGTCGTACCTGTATATGCCTCAAGTTCAAGTCATCCCCTATCAGCTCTCTCATTCTGGGATGCTCTAATACTTCAGTGGGCTCAGATAAAGTTATATATGGTTGTACCTGTATATGCCTCAAGTTCAAGTCACCCCTATCAGCTCTCTCATCCTGGGATGCTCTAATACTTCAGAGGGCTCAGATAAAGTTATATATGGTTGTACCTGTATATGCCTCAAGTTCAAGTCACCCCCTATCAGCTCTCTCATTCTGGGATGCTCTAATACTTCAGTGGGCTCAGATAAAGTTATATATGGTCGTACCTGTATATGTCTCAAGTCCAAGTCATCCCCTAGCAGCTCTCTCATTCTGGGATGCTCTAATACTTCAGAGGGCTCAGATAAAGTTATATATAGTCGTACCTGTATATGCCTCAAGTTCAAGTCATCCCCTAGCAGCTCTCTCATTCTGGGATGCTCTAATACTTCCGTGGGCTCAGATAAAGTTATATATGGTCGTACCTGTATATGTCTCAGTCAAGTTCAAGTCACCCCCTAGCAGCTCTCTCATCCTGGGATGCTCTAATACTTCAGAGGGCTCAGATAAAGTTATATATGGCTGTACCTGTATATGTCTCAAGTTCAAGTCACCCCCTAGCAGCTCTCTCATTCTGGGATGCTCTAATACTTCAGAGGGCTCAGATAAAGTTATATATGGTCGTACCTGTATATGTCTCAAGTTCAAGTCATCCCCTATCAGCTCTCTCATTCTGGGATGCTCTAATACTTCAGAGGGCTCAGATAAAGTTATATATGGCCGTACCTGTATATGTCTCAAGTTCAAGTCATCCCCTATCAGCTCTCTCATTCTGGGATGCTCTAATACTTCAGAGGGCTCAGATAAAGTTATATATGGCCGTACCTGTATATGTCTCAAGTTCAAGTCATCCCCTATCAGCTCTCTCCTTCTGGGATGCTCTAAAACTTCAGAGGGCTCAGATAAAGTTGTATATGGCCGTACCTGTATATGCCTCAAGTTCAAGTCATTCCCTATCAGCTCTCTCATCCTGGGATGCTCTAATACTTCAGAGGGCTCAGATAAAGTTATATATGGTTGTACCTGTATATGTCTCAAGTTCAAGTCACCCCCTATCAGCTCTCTCATCCTGGGATGCTCTAATACTTCAGAGGGCTCAGATAAAGTTATATATGGTAATACCTGTATATGTCTCAAGTTCAAGTCACCCCCTATCAGCTCTCTCATCCTGGGATGCTCTAATACTTCAGAGGGCTCAGATAAAGTTATATATGGTAGTACCTGTATATGTCTCAAGTTCAAGTCACCCCCTATCAGCTCTCTCATCCTGGGATGCTCTAATACTTCAGAGGGCTCAGATAAAGTTATATATGGTCGTACCTGTATATGTCTCAAGTTCAAGTCACCCCCTATCAGCTCTCTCATCCTGGGATGCTCTAATACTTCAGGGGGGTCAGATAAAGTTATATATGGTAGTACCTGTATATGTCTCAAGTTCAAGTCACTCCCTATCAGCTCTCTCATCCTGGGATGCTCTAATACTTCAGAGGGCTCAGATAAAGTTATATATGGTCGTACCTGTATATGCCTCAAGTTCAAGTCACCCCCTATCAGCTCTCTCATTCTGGGATGCTCTAATACTTCAGAGGGCTCAGATAAAGTTATATATGGTAGTACCTGTATATGTCTCAAGTTCAAGTCATCCCCTATCAGCTCTCTCATTCTGGGATGCTCTAATACTTCAGAGGGCTCAGATAAAGTTATATATGGTCATACCTGTATATGTCTCAAGTTCAAGTCATCCCCTAGCAGCTCTCTCATCCTGGGATGCTCTAACACTTCCGTGGGTGACATTTCCTTCAATATACACCCATACTTCTCGTGATCTGTGATGAGATAAATATTAACACAGGTCTTGGTTTCTCAAAAAAACTTAAGTATATTCTCAGGAGTCCATGCTCAAATTCAAATGAATACTCTCCAACGTTGAAGGGTATTCAATTGAAGTTCACATGGATTTCGTGCGATTTGAGCACGGTGCTCAGATTTGAGCATGAGAACGTACTTAAGTTTTTTCGAGAAACCGGGGCCAGGTCTTGTTTGGGAAATTCTAGGGTTAAATTTTTGTTGTTTTTTTCCCCTTCACATTTGGAGTTTATCATGTATGTAATGTTACATCAAGTGAACATGCTTCCAATATAAGATACAACATCAAAGGCTCTCTCATTCTGGGATGCTCTAATATTTCAGAGGGTGACATTTCCTTCAATATACACCCATACTTTTGTGATCTGTGATGAGATAAAAATTGAATCCGAGGCACGTTCTTTAGAGTGAGATTTTTTAAGATTTCTTAACCCTTTCCCAAACAAGACCTGCTTTTGACGTCCTTAATTGATATGACTTAAGAAAAGATTTTTATAACAACATCTCTTGTGTCGTCAGTAGCAGCTTTAAAATTGGACCACACTAAAATGTTGTCATTTGGGGAACAGTTAAGGTGTTTTAGATAAAGCGTTTTTAAGACCAAGACTTTGACCGAGCTGTTCCGAATGCTCCATATTTATACAAATGACGTCATCATGACGTCATTTGTATAAAGTATGGATCATTCGGAACACTGACGTTTATGAATTATGGAGTGTTCGAAACAACTCGGTCAAATCTCTTGTATTGTTGTAAAAGAATTGACCGAGGGGTTCCGCACGAAGTATAGGGTAATGGCGCCTCCCATTGAGCGTCTTAAAAATCTTGCTCTAAAGAACGCTTTATCCTAAAATATCTTAAGAAATCTCAAGATATCTCAAGAAATTTCGCTCTAAAGAACGCACCTCAGGTCTTGTTTTGGATAATGTTAAAGTGATGGCAGTATACCCACAGTGGCGGATCCAAAGGGGGTTGTGGGGTTCAATCAAAGTATCTTTGTAGCCTGATTATTTCATTTTCCTATAGAAATTAAGTCAAAATTGTTTAATAATACAACCTTCCCCCCATTTGTATATTTGAACGCCATTTTAATAACATAAATCCTAGATCCATAATACTGCATGCCTACATATAATATTCATATAGTCCTTATGCACTCATATCTATAGACATATTAGGTTTGTTTGTTTATTCATTTGTTGTTTTTTCCCATCACATTTGGAGCTTATCTTAACCCTTTCCCAAACAGCAAACACTTGGGATATTCACATTTGAAAGCTACTGTAACCACAAATGGATATTGACAAAGCAAGGATATGATTAGTTGCAATAATGTAACCGAAACCCTTTTGAATTTTGATCTGGGTTTCGGTTACAATTCCTTCCTATTCGTTGCAATGGAGCAGGTGCAGGAATGATTCATTCCAGCAAGTTTAGCATAGTCCAACTTCAAAATAAAGCTATGGAATGTAGTAAGAATGTTACCTGACAACAGGTTAACAATTTTTCTGTCAATCCAGCCTAGTTTTATGTTGAAATCACTTTCAAAAAAAGTTCAATACAATTTTGAAGCGGAGTACCCACCCATTTTATTGTGCTGAGACTTGAATTTTCCATTGGAAGAAATAATTGATAAAATTCTTGTTGATACTTTTTAACTGACTTTGTGCCATGGAATATCTTTTTATGGGATACACATCTGATTAGATATGTTTGTATTCAAAAATTTATGCAAGAAAATGTGTTTTCTACTCTTTTGTCTTGCTCCACAAGAAGGAATAGGGTGGACTCGTAGCCACAAAACAATACCATCATCAAGTTTGTGGCTACGATATCGCAGCTAGGATATGATGTACAATTAAGCTAGGAAAATGTTGAGGCAAAAGGAGAAACTGCTGGTTATCAGCAGTTTCTTCTTTTGTCTCAATGTTTTACCAAGCACATTCTATCAGGGACGTCAAAACGAGGTCTTGTTTGGGAAAGGGTTAAGTGAACATGCTTCCAATATAAGGCACAACATCAAAGGAATTATAAAGGTTGACTCATTACCAATTAGCTGCTAGATCTATATCGTAGCCACAAACTTGATAATTGGTATTCGAAACCCAAATCAAAATTCAAAAAGGTTTTGATTACATTATTACAACTAATTACCAATTTAAAAGGCAAGACTTTTGGGTAGCCCAATTCAAATGCTGACCCAGTGCATGCATATGTCAACATGGATGATAAGGATTTAAATTGTGTACAATTGGACATCAGCGGCGGATCCAGGATTTCTGAAAGGGGGGTTCGATTTTACAATTAGGGGGGGGGGGGGGTTCGTTTTCCTATTAATATACAATTTTGACTGAATTTCTGCATGAAAATGAAAAAATTAGGCTTCAGAGGGGGTTCGTTTGAACCCCTCGCACCCCCTCTGGATCCGCCACTGGTCACATTTAAAGAAAATATTGAGGCAAAAGGAGAAAATGCTGATTAGGCTTCTTTTGCCTCAATGTTTTCGCAAGCCTTTTCTGTTAAGTAAGGTCGTCAAAAACAGGCCTTGTATGGGAAAGGGTTAGTATTTGGAACAGACTTGTTACCTGCTTACATCATCAGTGATTCATGATTAAAAAGTTGGTGACCTCAATTTAATTACCAAGAAATTAAAGTTATTGGGTTTGTTTGTACAACTACAACATTTTGTATTGTCAAAAATATGAAAAATCGCTACTTAAACTTTATATTTCAAATTCAGCAAAAGGGTTTAAAGGTCTGTAAATGATAAATATTTACCAAACAAATCGTTGTTTTCAGCCATATTGGTTTGTGTCGCTTTTTGTGCATCACATGTTACTAAATATAGATAATTGGGTTTTCCACAAATATGGTTGATTTGCGGAGTCGTTTGCCGTAGTCTAGAAACTCATAGCCTACCGTTACACGAGAAAATCACTAGAAAGGGCCAAAGGACCTCTACGGATAAGGCGAGAATTCTCCCTAAAAGGCTCAGCTCGATGGGTCAATTCTCAAAACTAACAAATTGAGAAACAAAATTAAGCTTTATGGTTAGGTAGACAAATAAAGGAAATGAACACCGATTTTTATGTCATTTTAAAAGTTCTATAGGTGCAGATAACTCTTGATTTTAGTACCCACCTAAATGGTTTCGTTTTCTTACACTACCGGTATTCAAAGAGGTAAAATGAAGATTCTTTTATTTTTATTTGCAATTTATTTTCTACAGATACAGGGATAAATGGTGTTGACATCATATGGCAGCTTTGGTTTTGTCCGTATTGCGCATGCGCACCATTGAAACAACTTTAAACGCGCACTTTCCCATCAAAAACCGAGGCATACCTACCTTCCCAAGGCTGGCTAACATCGTGCCCCCCCCCCCCCCCTTGACCCAGCTTCCCATTGACATATGTTTTGTAACTGGATCATAGGCTTCCTTGGTAAAAAGGATTTGCTGGGTCACGGGGGGGAACATACTTTTATACTAAAAATAGTACTCATATACCATATGCCATAATTTTGGCGGGAAGATTTCGCCTTTAAACTCGTTTCAATGATGCGCATGCGCATTAAGGACAAATCGAAAAATGGTTTATGATTTCAACACCAATTGTCCTTACATTTACAGAAAATTTTTTGCTTATAAAACTAAAGAAAACTTAAATCTGGTTCAATGAATAACGGTAGGGTAAGAAAATGTAATTTTGGGGGTAGGTACAGAAACCAAGAGTTATCTGTACCTGTCGAATCGTTTTGATCCTACAAAATCAGTTTTCATATGATTTAGATACATATCTAACAATACAGTTCGAAATAATAATCAATTTGCATGTTTTGAAAAATGACTTTTCCATTTGAGCCTTTTAGGGAGATTTCTCGCCTTATCAGTAGAGGTCCTTAGGCCTACAAATACAATGACAGACAATTTACGTGTGATCTTGGGATTTTCTAGTGACGAACTAAACCCTATCCCAAACAGCGTCAGTATGTTTGGTGGTCCGAATATAGGTATCATTTGGAAAGAAAAGAAATTAATTTTATGATGTTAACCAGCATTTTCTTGTTTTCTCACGATGTATCACATCTCCCAATGTGACAGGCCTATTGATTTATATCGTAGGCATATAACGTTAAAAAAGCATAAAACAAACGTTTAAAAAAGCATAGGCCTAAAACAAAGTTGCGCGTTAGGAGTTTAGATTAGCTGCGATATAGGGGCCTATATAGGCCTAGTATCACGGTGTATAATCACGTGACGTAGAATTTCAGATAATCCTCAATATCTTTTTTAATACTTGACCAATTTTAATTCGGTTTGAAGCAGAGAAGGTGGGAAAATGCCAGGAATAAGCTGGACGTGTTGTATTTTTGAAAAATCAACTGATAAAAAAGTTATTGGAGATAATCCAAAGTTTTGGTTAATCTTCAATAACTTTTTTTATTCATTGATATTTCAAAAATCAACCACCTCCATCTAGTGCGTGACGTTTGTCCACTTTCATTCCTTCAAACCGAATTCAAATCGGTCGCATATTAACAAAATGATTGAAGATTTTCTGAAAATATTGCATCACGTGATTATCCACCGTGTAGTATAGCCACGAACTTGGTGATGGGTATTGGTTTGTGGCTACGAGTCCACCCTCTTCCTTTTTTTGGAGCAAGACAGACAAGTGGAAAACACATATTTTTCCATTGATATTTGAATACCAACATAAATATCTTATCAGAAATAAATCCCATAAAAACATATTCCATGTCACAAATTTAATGAAAAAGTATCAACAATAATTGTTTTCAAGTTTTTCTTCCCCAATATCTACCAATAGATGTCGCCACCTGTCGATACACCCAAATACACTTCCAATTTGTTACTAAAAATAGTAACACTTTTTGATGCCAGATCGAGGCTCTGACCCAAATGTGAGTAAAGCATCCAACGTGCAATGGAAATGAACGGAGGAAAGAAGAAGTTTAAGAGGCTTCACACTCCGTTTAGTGATGATTCCTCTGTGAATCTCGACGGGATATCATTGACTGACTTCCATTTATGGCTTTTATCGGCTTTTAAGTCATTTTTGACCCTCCAAAAAAGTAGTATCCTCGGATCTTTTGAGGACCTAGCCGCAAGGTTAAACTGTCATATTCACGTAAACCCCCATTCCCCCCCCCCCCCCCCCCAAAAAAAAAAAATAGATCTAGTACGAAACATGCCATTTTCAGTGTGAAGATGATTATGTCAGTACCGAAAGGTTTATGAAGAAAGATAATTCATTATGGTAGATCAATTTGATAATAAAAACATAGCTGTTAAAGCCCATTTCCCAAACGACAAATTATTTAGACTTTTCAAGTTTGACAGCATCTTCGCAAGCCAAGGGTGACATCTACGACGTAACGTCGTTTCTGTATTCACCCTTGGCGGATTTAGTCCGATTTTCTTGGCCTCCTGGAAAGCGTTTTCATTGGTTCCAGCGAGGTCTCGCTGGAACCAATCAGATTGTCGACTGATACATTTGTTATGAGTAACCAAATCATGACAACGGGCGGGAAAAAGCATTGCATTTGCAACTCAAAAACGCGAAGATGGGCGATTTTTCCTAAGAATTTCACTGCGATAGACAGGAATTCCCTAACGTTAATCGACGAATTATTTTAGTTTCGACAATTCGACCAAAAAAGCAGCTAACTTTTACATAATCCGCATGACGTTTGACGCGAAAGACAACGCGCGTTAATGACGTCATCAATAATGGACGTAAACAACCAGCAGAACAACCGCTAGGCGGCGCTTCGTGATTTCAAGAAAATCGGACTAAATCCGCCAAGGGTGAATACAAACGGAGGTGGGTTCAACCTTGGCTAGCGAAGATGGTTTGACAGCGGCTTAACCCTTTCCTAAACGGCACCTGATTCAATTTGGAAGCTCTTGCAGATAATAGAATGGGTATCATGAAAGTAGGTTTTTTTAGTACAAGGGCGGATCTAGAGTGGGGGGGGTCGGAATATCCGCACTCCCCCCCCCCCCCTCCGGGAATCAGCCGAAAATTGAATTTTGACTATATAATTAAAGCGTCAATATAGGCCTAACGTTATATATAATTTAACTCATTTAAGTCATCATTTGGGCGTGGACCCCCCCCCCCCCCCCGCCCTTGCAATTGGTCTTGGACCCCCATGAAAAATATAGTAATATAGTAACGAAAACCTTGAGGCAAAAGGAGAAAATGCTGATTAAAAGTATTTCATTATTTTGCCCCTTGAAATGATTTTTGAAACAATCTCTGTAAGACAGTCAAAGACGGATCTAAAAGGGGGTCGGGGGTCCGGACCCCGCCTTGAATAGGTCGAAAATCGAATTTTGACTACACAGCGTTAGTATGGTATCTAACATTACAAAATTCACAAATTTAAAGCCATCTGATAGGCTAGACCCCACCCCCACCCCTTGAAAAAAAATCCTGGATCCGCCCTTGACAGTCAAAACATTAACATTTCTTGTTTGGTAAAAGTTTAAAACATTTTTCTTTTCATTTCTTTTTTTTAATTTAACGCCTCTTAACAATATTTCAGCAATAAGTTAATTTATAATTGTCCACGCTCCGCGGCTGGGAATCCATCCTGTGACCTGTCCATTATTGGCTCTAATCTAGAGCACAAACACATGCAAAATATTACCGCTCACACTTGGACAGTACTAAGGAGCTCACTTGCTCCTGCAGAATTCTTTTTATATGGTTTTCAAAAGCAGTAGCTCATCCTGAACTTGCATGGTGGTAATGGGCGATGGAGACAGGGTACGAATGATTACAAGTCAAAAAATCTCTTTTTTCAATCAAAGTTGCAAAAATATTCCTGTAACTGAAAACTTTAATAATTAACGCAAATGACTGTATAAAATATTCTTAATACTTAGGCAGAATAAATGAAAAATGCTCGCGCGAAAATAACGACTCGCACAATGAATTATATAGTAAAAAGACCACGTGACCTTTTGTTTGCTCACATCATGCGCAGGTCACGGTTAAAAATTTGGAACTGTATCAGGGTGTATTACCATCTATCTCTGGTGGGCATTCTGGGTTAACTACTTTCAAGATGTCAGCGCCCATAAAATGCATACACGTGGTACTTCCTCATGACTTCCTGTCACGCCGCATATTTGCTTCATATGCTTGCATAGAGTAAAATGAATAATCTAATTTGAATTAATTATTTTATTAGATGAAATTGAGACGAAAATCAAACTTTATTTTGTTGCAAATGTATTTGTAGTTGCAATTTTCTGCTTGCTACTTTTTGGCGACAGGATTTTGGAGTTATGCGCACCGCGTAGTGATTTTTATCCAAAAATGGATAAAGTGATGCGTCAAATGAGTCAGTCCAAAAATAATAAAAAAAAAAAATAGACTGGAAATATTGTAGACTGGCTGCTTAGTCAATGTTTCTTCCCAATAGAAAATTCAAATCTCAGTAGAATAAATAGGGTGGGTATTCCGCTTCAAAATTAAATGAAACTTAAAGTGACATTTCACATTCATTTCATTTTTAAAAGTATGTCTTGATGCAAAGGTTGTTCATTCTAATGCGAAGAAATGCTATCAGCTTTTTGAAGTTGTTATTTATAAGCGAAAACTACCCCTTTTAAGTTGAGACAGAAATGACAAATTCTATTTAAATCTGAACTGTCGTCCACAACAATTTGTTTAATCTTAGCACAGAAATATATATTTCTCGTAAACGGTTCAATATTTTGGCTTGAAATTTTCAGAATTTTCATGAGAAAACATACTCTATCAGATAGAATAAAAGTCAAATTTATGTAAAAATAATTGTGAAATGTCACTTTAATTCGCATGATATTTCAACATAAAATTATGCTGGAATGACAGGAAAATGGTTAACCTGTTGGACATCAGGTAACATTCTTACTAAATTAGGGGAGACCGGGGCTAGTTGATGCAGGGGCAAGTTGATGCATTGGGAATAAAACTGTAAATACGTCATACATGGCATCAGTAATGACATGAAAGAAAGTCCTTGACAGCCCCCATCTTCTCCAGGTGTTTGGAGAAATTTTGGTAAGAAATGTGGATTTGGCGTGGAAAAGTTGTTTTTCACACACGAAAGTAAATTTTATGGTTTTTTGCAGAATTTCGTTTCATGCAAATGTGTCTTTGATAATTCATAATTCAATTATGCGCACAGGAAGTTCAATGTGTGAGCTTCAGTATGACGACTTCTTTTTATAGGAAATACTTTGCACAAGTTGTCTACATTGCTTCATGTCACGTGGGGGGTGGTCGGGGCAAGTTGATGCAATGAGCCCGGGGCAGATTGATGCACTCGACCTGCCAAAGAAATATACTGGAAAAAAGAAGAAATGAAGAATTTCTATATTAGTTTACATGCAGGAAGGATAGAGCTTTTATATTATACAAAGACAATGGAAATTGGCCATTCAGATCATAAGTGATAGAAGAAAGTCTGAAAAATGCATCAACTTGCCCCGGTCTCTCCTACTCAAAACAGCCTAAACACAGACACGGTCCTTGTTTAGCTTAAGGACCTGTATGATAGTCCATGTGGTCACATGTTTCAACTGTTTGATTTGTCCTGACATAGTTGCGATAATGTAACGGAAATCTTTTCATATTTTGATCTAGGTTTCGGGTACAATCTCGTCCTATTTGTTGCAATGGAGCAGGCTCCTGAGTGATTCACTCCACAAGTTTAGCATATGCTAGTTAAACTTCAAAATAAAGCTATTGAATGTTACCTGACAACAAGTTAACCTTTTTTCTGTCAATTAAGCGTAATTTTAGGCCATAAAAACGACAAATTTACTGTTATTTCTAGCGCACAGACTTTAAAAGTTAATGAAGAAAATATGCATCAACATGCCCCATGGGTTGCATCAACTTGCCCCACGCATGGGGCAAGTTGATGCACTCGACCTACCAAAGAAATATACTTGGAAAAGGAAGAAATATACTACAATTCAATGATTTCTATATCAGTTTACATGCAGGAAAAATTGAGCTTTAATATTATACAAAGACAATGGAAATTGGCCATTCAGATCTTAAGTGATGGAAGAAAGTCTGAAAAATGCATCAACTAGCCCCGGTCTCCCCTACATTCAATCGATTTATTTTTTAGTGTTCGTCCTAGTTTTTGGACCAATGAAATTGCAGTATATTTGAAAATGTCGGCGCTATATATTGAACATAAACGCACTGCCGGTCAGTTTATGTCACGGATATATATAAATAGCCACACCCCCGTTCCCTGTGCAGTTATTAAAAATGATTTAATTTTTGGGAAAATGATGTAGTTTTTGAGAAAAAGATGTAATTACAGTAAGATCCGCTCGATAGTAGCTCCGGTCGGAGGCGTGGTTTGAAGAATGACAGTAGATCTAGAAGCGTATACAAGTTTTCATTGGTTGACGAACAATAAGTCAGATAGAGTCTGCTATATAGTAGATTCTACGCGACATAAACGTTCAAAGGCTGTGCCTTTTGAACGTTTATATCGCGTAGAATCTACTATACAGCCTCTATCTATTATGAAGTTTAACTATACTAAACTTGTTGGAGTGAATCACTCTAGTACCTGCTCCATTGTAATAACAAATAGGACGAAATTCTAACCGAAACCCAGACCAAGATTCGGAAAAGGTTTCCGTTACATTATTGCAACTAAGTTTTGATCAGTAATGATTCAGGATCTAGAAAAAGATGGATCCTCGTAGCCATTGAAACTAGGCCTACCCTGGCATGTTTGCACACCAGCCTATGCCTATAGAAGTTCAGTCTGGTCAGGATCCACCCATCATATTTTTAGAGGCACACCGATAAAAATATAGGACCTACAAAATAAGGGTAAACCGACATTTCAATTACAGCTAAACCCATAAAAATAACGCCGTACCTCTATTTTATTGGAATAGCGCTATCATGTCTGGGCCCTTTTCGACCGCCATATATTAGACCCTTTTAGCGTGCCATAGCCTACTGGTGCAACACTTGCATGTTCAAGTGTGCACTTTAACCGACTCGAAGGTAAACGTAGATACGAATCAACGTTGACTTTATGGCCATCCGAACGACAAACTGTAGGCGACTTGATAATGACGAACCCCGTATTTGCGTGAGTGACAATTTCCCAATTTCATATCTCTGTATCATTCTTAAGTTTCTATTTCCCAAAACAGCGGCTGATCAAGCCAAGATCTTGGGTCTAATTTAGTCAAAGTATATCACAAGCCAACATAGTTTCCGACCTTGGCTTGTTATTCATGATCGAGAAAGGACGTTGGTAAAGGGGGCACTGTTGTGTTTGAAACCATTATGAATCCTGGTCAGCATATGTATAACAAAGGCAGACCCAGCACTTTTTCCAGGGGGAAGGGGTGGTCCAAGCCCAAATGACGACTCTACATAACGTAACATAACTAATGATATAAGTGAATGTTAGCCGTTATTACAAATAGCAGATTTGATCGGCAAAACTCATTGACAACGCACGAATTTACGAATTTAAATTTGCTTTAGTTTTTTTTTTAATTAAAGTTAAATTTCACCATACTTTTTAGAGGGGGTCCGACGAATTCCGGGAGGACTGACCCCCCACCTCTAGATTCGCCCATGCGTACATGTGCTTAAAGTGCAGTCTGATAGTGTACCATGCTATTCTCGACAAATCGGGTAATAAAGAAGTTATAAAAATAATATTCTGAGTCCTGATCAGACTACGTGTACACAGAGGCTGATCTGAATCCATAATCATCATACATACCATCGGTCTCTTTTTAAAACAACCCGGTTCAAATATATCCGAATATGATGAATCATCTTTAGCCATTTATTATTAATACTTTCCCAAACAATATATTTACCTAGATTCAATTTGAAAGTAACAACGGCATCAAAATGAAAGATTAGGCCAATACACACTGTACTTTTTATAAAATACTTTTTCTGCCTGCCGAAAATAGCCATTCTAAATTTGCTATTTCAAATCCAACCCTATTATTGTGGGTGCTCATTAAAATCGCATCGGCGAGACGATTACAATGAGTACCGACAACATAAGTCTAGACTGACAATAAACCATAATTTGCATTTAAAAAGTATCTAACCCTTTTTATATAATTAATTATAGTTCTTCTAAATATGCAGATTTTTTTTATCTACAAACTGTAAATGAAAAAAAAAAAAAATCTTATTCATGAATACCCGTAATGTGGCCATTTTGGGATTAATGAAACATTGGATTTCTTCGAGCGTCGTCGTAAAAGATCCGAGGCTATTCGGGCGCGGTCGTAAACATCCGGTGGTGGAAAGTTCCACCGCCTAATGTTTTCGACGTCCCCCGAATAATTCCGACATCGCGCGAATCTCATGAGGGGTGGACTACCTTTCATGTTGGAAGGGCATATTTTCCAGATACCGGCTCAATTATATTTCAGCTGCTACAGTCTACATTTTTCTGACAGGATTTTCTCCAGATTAATTTCGGACTTGAAATTCTTGATTTTGTAAACTTTGCTGCAAACTTTTCATGAGCCTGAAAAAAGCATTAAACAAGAATTAAGCCATAATACCATACGTCAAGACTTTAAGACTGGTTCAAAAGAAGCTCGAGACGACAAAAAAAATAATAAAAAAATAAAAAAAAAAAAAAAAAAAAAAACAAACAAACAAACAACAACAAAACACAAAAGTGAATTCGCCTTCTTTTCAAAAATTAAGTATTAAGTATTGAGGTAGGGAAAAAGCGCCGGTTCGTCAAGACAAGATTTTGCGTACATTGTCGATTTATACTCACCGTCATAAGAAAGGAGCCACTTTTCAAAAAGCTATGTGTTTCACAATTCTTTATGTCTTTTTGTTTTTACACATTTATACGCATTCCTAGTAATTCCTTTTCACACCTCAATGGTTAAATGCTTTCAACATGTCCGGAAAGATGTTTAATTGTAATATTGGTTCAAAACAGTATTTTAGGATACAAATTTCAGTTTTGTTTACTTACAGCTGTCATGTTCTGCATAAGTTGACGCTGTTGAAACACAAACAAAAGTCCTATTTCAATTTTACAGAAAATCATTCCATTGAATTGATAGAGGTCTATGAAAATTTAGCACTACCAGTATAGCATGTCTCAATATTAAAAGTTTGATAATAACCGGAAGTGGTTGATGGGTAAAGTGAAGGGAAACATTTTCCGAATTAGGAACATGCTAAAAACCAAAAAGAAACTAAGTTTCAATGAATGGAGCAATTGAGAGGCAATTGGGGGTTGGTTGGGCTAAAACCGGAAACCGCCATTTTGCAAGGGTCTTGGGTGTAATGAAAACTACTTATTTAATATAGTAACTAAGCATTTTGAATAAAAGCATTATCATAAACACATATCCTTATTCATTTTTGTCCCTTTTCTAGCCCTATATATGGCCGTGAATTTTAGTAGTGTGTTCCGTATCATTTACGGATTTCCTGGAACTAACACCTAGCTACCATAGCTAATAGGATAGTTCGACTGTTTTCTGTACTTTCGCGAAAGCATGTTTACTTGCCTTGTTGCAATGTTTTGTATTCATTTCGATACGTTCATGAATAATCTTAAAATTGCCGACCATTTGCATTAGACAAGTGGCTACTTTCTTATGACGGGGAGTATACATGATGTATGTATTTATCATTCTCTTAAATATTACTTGTATATTTTTGTTTCCTTAGTACTTATTCTTTTTGTCAGTCTTAGATAATTGATTTCGAGGAAATAAGATACATTGGCTACGCTTAGCTTTGTAGATAAATGTCTATTCTGTGATGGCGTCTTTATATCTCGTGGCAATCACCATAGAGCCGCATGAATCTTGACTCACCCTAGATGGTAACATCGCCAGAAGAAACCTTTTTGTGTGACGGGTGACGGCTCACTACTCAATTAGCCAATCAAAAGTGTCAACGATACTTTGAATTATTTAGCCAATCAAACGCAGACTCTCAAGTCTATAAAACCGCGAAAGATTTCAGATTCTTCACTCAGACCCTTGGGGGCGTTCTGAGCAAAACTGAATGGAAAAAGATAAAGGTAATTTTAGTTTTAATAGATCTATTTTTATTATTTTATTCATTCATGTTAAAAACAGTTGTTTTTTTATCCAAATCTTTGTTCATGCATGTATATTTTAGTTACTATTATCATACATTTTCCGACTATAATAAATGAATAAACAAATAAATAAATGAATGGGTAAATAATTCAATTAATGCCATTTAAACCCTTTTGCGGAGAATATCTCCATACACAATAGAAGACAAATGACGTATTTTACTAAAACGTTACGGAAAATGAAGACATTGCTTATCATAAGCAAATTCTTCGTTTTCCACAATGTTTTCAAGATTACTATCGTTTACATGAATTCACGAAAATAGGATAATTAAAACATATGTATTTCGACAGCCTCTTTGACTTTGTGTCAGCTGCAACGAGTAATGCCTATAGGCCTACTTTCATTACGTACATTTCCAGACTTGCTAGCCATGGAACAGATGGTTGATATGTCGAAGTATCTTAATGTTCCCTCTTAATTCGACACAACAAGTGTTGACTGCACTCACATTGTGTCGTCGCATTTCAACAAAAAAACTCTTAACTGCAGCTTGTTTAAGGCTGCAGTTACGAGATTTTTGTTAAAAAGCAGCGTTGTAAATTTTCAGACTTGCTAGCCATGGACAAGATGGTTGATAATGAAAAGGCGCCACTACTGAAGTGGTTTCATCACATGAACGCTCAACCGACGACCAAGGTTTGGGAGAACGATGTAGAGATGACGGGTCTGCACAGGAAGAGCAAAGGCTTCTCTCATTACGTCAAGGTAGGAGGACGTATTTATAAAATGTTTGTATGTCAGTGACGGATCCAGGATTTCTGAAAGCGGGGTTCGAATTTACATTTAGGGGGTTCGTTTTCGTAATAATATACAATTTTGACAGATGTTCTGCATAAAAATGAAAGAATTATGCTTCAGAGGGGGTTCGTTTGAACCCCCGGAACCCCTCTGGATCCGCCACTGTGTGTTTTTTTTACAATATTTTTTTTTAAATAATCCGCTTTCCAAACAACAAGGCACACGTGTTAGACTGTTCCAATATGAGAGCTGCTACATACGACAAAATGGATGTTTCAATATATATGTCATTTTACCTTCAATATTTCCTACCCTAAATATTTCAATTTTAAAAGATTAAAGAAACCAATTCCTAAATAAAACCTGCTTATGACATTCCTATCATAATAAAGGTTTGGAAAACACCAAGAGAAAATAAGAAAATGCTGGTAAACATTTTTTCCAATTCTCAGTAGATGTAATAATGCTATCCATGCTAAGAAATACAATGTACTTCGTTTAGAAATAAGAACTGTCGCGAGAAACTTTCAAAGTTGGTATATCCTAAAATCATGTCGATTGGGACAGAGTACGTTATTCAAATAATACCGTGTACAGCTCCTTCCAAATAGGGAAAAGTCATGTAACGATGCTTTTCAACAAAATCTCGTTTTAATCTGCAGTCAGGTGGAAAATTAGGGAAAATCCAATTTAGCCCCCCCCCCCCATATTCAGACACAGGGGCTTGAGCCCACCAAGTATGAAACTGCTTCCCATGGGCCTGGCAGTTACGAGTTTTTGTTGAAAAGCGACGATCAATGTAATTGTTTGAGATAGAATTCAAGCAACGATGGTTATCTGTACATGTATCATTTGTGTGTTGTTTTCCCCCATTTCAGCGGACACTTCCATGGCTCGGTTTTGGAGTCCTTTGTGTGCTTCTGGGAGGATTGTTTGTCCATATGTACTTTAATAAACACATGTAAGTTATCGGAATAATTTAATATTTGTGACCCCGCTGACCCGTCAAGCATAAAAGGACATTCAGGGCAGTGTGAAATGTACTGATACTAGTCAGCTCAGAATTGCTAGGGTCGATCTTTCTCACTTTAACTATTTTTCTGAACTTAAGGTAGAGTACCCGTAATGTGGCCGTTTTGAGATTCATAAAACATCGGATTTTTTCGAGCGTCTTCGTTACGTGTCCGAACTTATTCGGTCGCGGTCGTAAATATTCGGTGGTGGAAAGTTCCACCGCCGAATGTTTTCGACCTTGCCCGAATAATTCCAGCGTAGCGCGAATCTCATTAGGGGTAGACTACCTTAAAATAATTTTTCTTTCACACTAGATCGATATTATGATTTATTGCCAAGTACGACATCAGTTTGAATTCTGCTTGGTCTGAACTGTTTTAAATTGTTCTAAATGGACTTCCCACAAGACCCATTTTAAACTATTACCAAAGAACAAAATTTTAGAGCAGTCCTATTAAAAAGCTGCTACAGACAACAAAATAGGCGTTGAAAGGGGAAAAACAGTGTTCAGTATAGCATTGAAAATATTGGGACAAAAGAGGAAAATGCTGATTATCAGAATTTTCTTCTTTTGTCACAATGTTTTCCTAGGTCTTTTCAACCGAGGACGTCAACACAAGGTCTTGTTTGGGAAAGGGTTAACGTGAAGGGTACAATTTCCCGTCAATAAAACTTTTCTCAGACATTATCTTTGTGGTTTCTGAAAATCCGAATCGTAGATCACATGATGACGATTTTTGACGCCCATAACAGGAAAGGATTGGGAAAGTATTGAGACAAAAGATGATTAAACGATGATCAGCATTTTCTCCTTTTGCATTAATATTGATATCTTATCTTTATTAACATATAATTTTTCAATAGCTTTCAAATAAGAACAATACAGGCTATGTTTGGAAAACAGTTGAATACGATAAAAAAAAGAGTGCGTTTTGTGCTTTTACGTGAATATTCTACATCATATACCTGCCTAAACTCACGCATGCGCTAAAAGGCCTCCAGACTTAAAATAGCACGGGAGAAATAGCATGAAAGGGTCTAATTCAATCCAAGGCAAAGGGGTCTGTAATTTGACTCCTAGCACCTAATGAACCTTAATTGAGTACATAAGTAATGACTAGAAGGTGTCAAGGGTCAAATTACAGACCCCTATGATCCAAGGGCGGTTCAAGGATTTTTTCAAAGGGGGGTCCACAAATTTCAATTTGCTTTAGTTTTAGTAAGTCAAAGTTAAATTTCACCATGTTTTTTCAGTGGGGGCTCGGTAAATTCCATGGGGTCTGGACCCCCCTGACCGCCCCCTCCAGATCCGCCCATGTAATCACATTGCTTTTATTTTTGCAAGAAACGAACGTGAGCTGCACCAATCACGCAATCAATACATGCAAGATGAGGCTTACGTCAGAAGTTTGAATGAGCAGGTACCCGTTTCTAGTCACGTGACAAAGGAAAATGACCAATCAGAGTTGATCGATGTCGTAAAGGCGGTCCTACAAAATGCCAACCATGATAAGGAAACCGAGTATACGAACGATAAAAGGGAAGACAAATTACGGGAAGATCATCAAAAGAAGCTTAACTTTACAATGGGTAAGAAACTACAAGTCGCTGGTTTTCAAGAAAAACCTCTTAACTGCAGATTGTTTAAGCTGCAGTTACGAGGTTTTTGTTGAAATGTGACTTTGTATTTTTTTCTGAATAATTTTCATTTTTGGTGACTTGAGTTTTATTTTAATGTTCTGCCAAATGCTAAACTTTTCTTGAGGCCCTAAATTGTATTAACCGTCCCTAAATTGTATTAACCGTTGTGTTAATTTGGCTTTTCAGAAAAAAAAAAAAAAAAAAAAAAAAAAAAAAAAAAAAAAAAAAAAAAAGACAAGCTTTGTCTAATACAAGTATCTCGAGCTCTTTGAAAATGTGTATGTTATACATGTATATCTCAATTATCATTCATGTGAATCCTTCATGGCCATATAAACACTCTTGTTTCAAAAGTTCTATACACTTTCATGACATTTGGTATTTACATTTTTTTATCATATGTCCCATTAGCGGATCCAGACATTTCCGAGAGGGGTTCCCATGTTTTTATGATGAGACCGACTGCAATGGTGCATAAAAATCACCAAAACTCATTTTTTATAAGTCTTTTTATAAATCCGAAAAGAGGTTCGGTCACCATGGTAAACAACTGGATCCGTGTATGCATTATAAGTTTATAACGTCGTTTTTCAACAAAAACGTTTTGTTGAAAAGCAGCGAAATGTCATCAGGAAGTACCGGTACTTGTTTATACAACTGCTTGTTTTAGAATTTTTGAAAATGCTTGTTAATTTAAAACAAGTTCCCTGGTTCCTCAATTTTCAGGTAAAGTAACAGACAATATGTTACAAGATTGTGGTGACGTGCGCCCGGATAAGGTGTTTCCCGACATCGACTACGCGCTGTATGGCTACGACTCCCTAAAAGGATATCCCCTTGCTATAGGTCACGACCCTGGCTACACACTACCAATTTTCAAGGCTGACTACACTACCGAGTCACAATCCGGCGACTGCAGATACAACGTCCCGGAGGGTCTTGCGGTCGTCCCAGATATTTCATGCGTGACGTCATTTTCGTCAAAAACCGTGAAAACGCACAACGAGTTTATGAATTCGCTGGCTGTTAGCGCTGGCGTTGAGGCTGGTGGGTGGGGTATGAGTTTCTCCATGAGTGCATCCTACAAGACCATGTCATCTCAACTGGAAAACGAAGAAAAGGTCTTCATTATGTCCAACGCAGAATGCAAGTACTACTTCTGTAAAATAGAGAGTACGAGTCCTCCGGGATTTACTGACGGCTTTATGAAGTGGGTAAAGAAACTCAATAAATCTTCATTAGACATCATAGACATCATGGAATTTTTTGACAAATATGGCACCCATTTTATAGTCGAATCTGACTTCGGTGCTCGGTACACCTATCAATATAGCATGACCAGCAAGGAGTTGGAGAAGAAAAAGGAACAGCATGTCAACGTTGAAATGTCTGCCAGTTATTCGGGACTGTTTTCTCTCGGAGCTACATTCGGCCTTGACAGTGACCAGACGTCGATGGCGCAGGATTTCATGAAGGATATTGACACCAAGACGTATACAGTAGGCGCGGCACCGCCGGCGGGCGGAGATGCCATGGAATGGGCGTCAACAGTCGCTACAGACCCAGTCCCAGTACATTATAAACTAGACTCAATAGAAAACCTCTTCACAGAAACATACATGTCGAAGCTGACCGACATCAACTATAACAAAATCTACGGCGACATTGTGAGGAACAAGCATAAATACCAGAGATACCTGAAGTACAAGGCTTTGTATGGAGACAGCCGAGCAAGAGAACATAACTACGTCCCCTTCTTCAATTCCACGCTTAGAAACTACGCTTATCAGGAGTTGGGAGTCATGCTTTCTGACTGTGTAGATGATTGTATCAACGACCCAAAATGCATCGCATTCTCCAGGCAGTCCAACCTTTGCAACTTCTATCACGGTGAAGGCCCCGACAATCATTTGGCTGCAGGAGACAGAGGCCAATCGTACACAACCTACATGCTATGGAAGAAAGGTAACGAGACCTTCAGATTGGATGATACGATATTTGGCGGTACCGTAATGAGGTCGATTGAAGGTATTAGCCAGGCAGACTGTGAGCAAAAATGTTTCTTGCATGAGCGCTGCTTCGGTATCACATACCAATCCAAGTCCTGCAAAATGTTCCAGCAGTTCCAGATTACTAGATTGATATCGGATACTGTGAGTCATGCTAAATCTGTCGTTGTACCTGCGACCCCAAGCCCAGAACTTTACCTGGGCTATAGTCTGTAGATTAACGTATCGTCGCTTTTCAACACAAACCTCGTATCTGCAGCTTGAAATAAGGTTTTCGTTGAATAGCAGCGGTATTCTACCCATCTGTAGATACCTAATAATTCGTGCAATGTTACAGTGAAACTTCGCGGTTCCCTACTCCAATTCCATAGCCCATCTTTTTACTGCAAAACGATCCATCTCTGTCACTACGATAGCCAATCTCGTCTAATCTCGGTGCTTTGGCGACAATTGCCGGGATTTCATTATCCAATAGTTGGCTGTAAGAGGCATAACAAATTTGAAAATTTGATTAATTATCATTGTTTGGATAAGTGACCAAGTGCGTACTCGCAATGACTGTGCAGACTTTGTATTAGATAGAGGCTGTATAGTAGATTCTACTATTGGATAATGCCCAAATTACAACAGTGACGCAGTAAATGACGTCACAATATGTAGTAAATAATTAAAATTAGATATCGTTACGACAGAGTTTAAACCGATCAATATGAACAAACGAACTCCGTGTTAAGAGTAGGCCAACATTTATCCATGATGACAGCAATTTGACATTTACCCGGATTTTAATTGCTCAACCAAACCTATCCAATTTCCTTTGTCGAAGTAAACAACGAAGTTGCACGAAATATTTTGTATTTAAATCATGGTCTGAATACCTTAACCCGTTCCCAAATTTTCCCCATTATGCACGTCCTACTAGTAGTCTACATGTCGGCTGATTCTTTTCATCTTGCGCAGAAATTTCGAGAAAGAAATGGGATTTATTTTCATTTTTTCAAAAAGTAGAAACATATCGTCGCGTTTCAAGAAAATTCCGTCGCTTTTCAACAAAATCCTCGTAACTGGAGCTTGTTTGAAGTTGCAGTTACGAGATTTTCGATGAAAAGTAGCGATATGGGCCTACTCTTGCCAACGTTCTCGTAAAGAGCAATGTGGGGGTTAATCCGAGTCTTCTCTGATGTAAATACGCTCTTTGATATTTTGATTTTTCGCTATTTACATCAGAGAGCGTTGCTCTTTGAAAAAATCAAGAAGTTCGCAACAAATTGTTGCGCATCGTTCACCGTCCGATCTTAAACGCTTTCGTTAAAAATGAACCATTTATTGTTATGGCTGCTGAAAAAATTACGACCAAAAAGTATTTCTAAAAGGTTAATAGGCAATGTTTTGCAACAACCCTCACCTGAGCAGCCTTTGTTTACCTTGACCTTCCATTCAAAACCAAAGGTTATACTCATCCAGCAGGCCGATTTGAAATGAAATTTTTGGTCAGGTATGACAAAAAATGATTTATTGATCTATACCCTACAGTGTTTTACAGAGTGATTCGATATGATACACAAAAACAAAGCTTCAAGTTACTTGTAACGTTACCGAACTTTCCGCTGTTTTCAAAGAGCAACGATCTCTGATGTAAATAGCGAAAAATCAAAATATCAAAGAGCGTATTTACATCAGAGAAGACTCAGATTATGTGGGGGTGGCCCCCTTGGTTTGCGAAGCTGTTACGATTATATCAATGCTTTTAACTTCTAGCTAGCGTATGATCATTTATTGTGAAGTTTGCTAGCTTGGAAGTATATAAACAACGTACAAAGCGTCGGTGGGAGGTCAAAACCTCGTAATTACAGCTTGAAAAGGCTGGAGTTACGAGGTTTTGATTTCCCATCGACGATAGGCAAGACTTGGTTATTAAAGTCTCTTGTCAAGTAGGCCAACAGCCGCCATCAAAACGCCTCATTGAAATGTGTAGATGCAACTTTTTTCATTTCGTATATGGCGCAATATCAAAAGTGTTACTCTACATTTCGTAGCTTTTCAACAAAACCTCGTAACTGCAGCTTGTTTAAAGCTGCAGTTATGAGGTTTTTGTTGAAAAGCAGCGATTTATTTCATTCCAGTAATCTGTACATATATTAAAGTGACATTTCATAATTATTTTTACATAAATTCTATATTCATTCTATCTGAAAGAGCATCTTTTCTTATGAAAATTCTGAAAATTTCAAGCCAAAATATTGAACCGTTTACGAGAAATATATATTTTTGTGCCAAAATTAAACAAATTGTTGTGGACAACAGTTCAGATCTATATAGAATTTGTCATTACTGTCTCAACTTGAAAGGGGTATTTTTCGCTTATAAATAACAACTTAAAAAAACTGATAGCATTTCTACGCATTAGAATAAACAATCTTTGCATCAAGACATACTTTTAAAAAATGAAATGAATGTGAAATGTCACTTTAACGTATACAACCCATCATTAGCACCAAAGAGCCAGAGGTGAAATTTGAAAAGTGCCAGTAAATCCTAAACTGTATTGTAATTCCATTTCAAATACAAACATAAGCATCTTGAATTATTTAGAATTTTGAATTAATGCATAATTATGGCAATATTTGACAAAAATGTTATAAATTATCTCCCTTGCATATGAATATAGAGTAAAAAGATCTTTGTAAATTATTTTCTTCTTGAAGCATAATCTTGAAATCCGGCACGGTGAATCAACTTATTTGAAGTGTACTTACAAGGGTGTGTGATTTAATGCATGTCCCATGACTAGAAAGTGGAGTTTTTAATGATGGGTCATATTTCACCTATTGCGTCTACCTTCAAGTTAAAATACCCCCAAAATTGACCTTTCTTCTTTGTACCTTTTATTATTATTCTGTATTCGTTTTGTTTTCTTTTTTCTTTTTTGTAATAAAAGTTCATAAAAAAACCAGAACGCTTTAATTTTGTTTTTTTTTACATGATCCCGCCTTGAAATACGAGATGCAAACATGTATTCGTGAAAACTGCCACGTACAGAACGCCAGAACCGTAAATTGTCAGTTTCATTGCCAACCACCGTAACTCCAGATTGATTTTAGATGGAGTTACGAGGCTTTGCGATAGTACCGACGAAGAACTACACACTATTGTAACCGTAATTGTTATGACTTATTAAGATGAACGTTTTCCACGGCACTCTTCATTAGATACCAAACACTTCGCGCAACTTCCGCATCATCCGTGGCAACGGAAATCGACGACGGTATCTACACTTGTTAGTTTCCGCTGTCAGGGAAGACGGCGAAGATGGAGGCGGAGTTGGTAGGAGTGTTTGGTGCCTAATGATTGCTGGAACATCTTAACATTTTCCCAAACGAAACATACCATGACATACCTAAATAAAAAAGCATTTGTGGAAGACAAAAAAGTACTACTTTCTGCGTCGACTTACATTTATAAACGTTTTGTTTTAAAGTCTGTTTTTTACAAACTCAAACATATTCTATTGAGCTGTAAGTCATGGCTCCATGGAAAGTATTTAGATGAAAAAGAGGAGTTTCTGGAATTCAGTTCTTTCAATAATTTTCCTCTTCCATGAATATTTTTCACTGTAATTTCAAATTCGGGTCTTGTTTGGAAAAAGGTTGATATACATCTCAATAGTTTCCAGAAGTGTAGCCAATCTCGTCATGGGTCATTCGGAACACCTCGGACAATTCTTGGAATCAAACCTCGGACGTAAGTGTATGAAGAAATGTCAAACGTTATGTCAAATCTAAAAAAATAGATCGATGACCTACATCCGAGGCTAGATTCTATAAAATTGACCGGAATAATCTGAATGGTAGCGGCTCTGCTCTTTACTATCCGTGTTTTCTGACATCCTCGATGCACGATAAGGACACTCTGAAAATAAAAAAGAGAGAAAAATAATTCACGATTTTCTGCAATTGCTGTGTCACGTGATTCACCACCGTTACAAAAATCTATAATAAGGATATTATTGAAAGTTGTCGATTAGTTTCACTGATTGGGAATTCATAGATCTTAATATGTATAAACTTATTTATATCTTATCTAATTCCCTCTCGAGTCTGCTTCATGGGAAACACACCAGTACACGCACAGAATATGTCGGCCAATAAGAAGCTTGTTTAAGCGACATAACTTGTATCGGACTTTTCTTTTGTTTTTGAATGGGACAGCGCTCTGATGTAAAAGCGACGTCCAAATATCAACGAGCGAATTTTCATCAGAGAAGACTTGGATTACAGGAAGTGTTCTGCAGGTACGGACTAAAACGGTAATGGAAAGGGGTCAATTGGTTAATACTTACGGTTTTTGACAGATTGGCCTCGCCTTGTCATAGCTACATGCAATATCTCCCCAATGAAAGTTATGGCCCGGCCATATAACAACACAATGGTCTCTTGGACCTTTGTCTGGTTGACCTGGGTGCCAGTCTATAAAACTGGCGACTTGGTCATTATGCACCCATTTCCAAACTCCGTCTCCGTCAACGTCAGTTAGTCCCAGCCAATGAGCGCTACCTGCAAAATAAACGGACCTACATATAAGAGGGGGTAATTATGACCTTTGAAAATGAAATCTGATATCTTATTTCGTACAGTAACTTCTGACAGTCACTAGTTTGAAAATGCAATCTGATATCTTATTTCGTACAGTAACTTCTGACAGTCACCAGTTAGGCTACAGGCCATCTTCACTGACCCCGGGAATTCCAAAAATGAGATGTTTTAATCTAATCAATCAAATTTCCTATTGTATATGAATTTTCCATGACAAACACGTGCACACGTTTTGTTTTCAAATGCTTATTTTTTAAACCTGTGTCACAATAATGTAACCGGACTATACATGTACTTACTAAAGAGACATTTACTCCACCTTCAATATTCCAGGGCCCCGTTTTACTAACGATCTTACGATAATATTTTTGTGTAAACTGTAGCCTTATACACTGACCACATAAAGTAACGCAACACTCATTAAATATCAAATATCTTAAAACTTGTAGATAGATTCAATGATATTTTTGTTTTGACATCAAATGTAATATTTCATCAAACAGTAAACGAAAGATCATAAAGATGCTAAGACATTTACAGACAAATATTTCAACCCAAAGACACATGGTGTAAATTCAAAAGTCACAAACAAATTGATGGTTATAATCATCCCTTGTATTCATAAACAACTGACATCTTCATCACACTGACACAATTTTGAACCGATTTGATGTTAAAGAAACTTAGTTCAATCATCCTGACGGGTTGTTCGTTCGCAAAAACAGCTTTGTTCGAGGATTAAGACCACTACTACGGGCGCGCCTTTTCAGGCAATAACAAAAGTGTTCGATAGCAGACGTGTCCTGGGATAAGTTTGTTTGTCAGAGCCGACCTGCCTTGGCATTAGGGTGATTTCCATGACTTTATGCGAACATCCGAAACACAAACGTTGGTTCGAGTCTCATAGAACGATGGGTAATTACATATTTTGTTTTACAAGTATATTTTTAGTCCATTCGACGCTCCTATATGGCCTATATGACAACCTTGCAATGTCGAGTACAATGAAGTTTTATTTTTTCTTTGCATTGTATAGGTCCTCTAGAGCAGATCTAGCTTTGTTGCCAGAATGGCAACCTTGGGGAACTCCCAAAATCCTCAAAAATCCAAGATGGCCGCCAAACGCAACTGGAAAAATCAACTTTTTCTCAAATTGTCCTAAATTGACGCGAAAAATGTGTAACTAGGGGTTCTTTGGTATGCTGAATCCAAATCTGATGATAAATATCGTATTTGGATATCAGAAATATACTAAAATAGAGATGGCCGCCGGAAGCCATCCTGAAAATTACAATTTTATGATATTTGTCTTTAGATGACATATTTTGACATAATTATGAATCAAAGTTCAATTTGATTCTTCATCTGGCATGTGAGTCAACCTGATGTATATAAAATTCCGACATGGCTGCCATATGGCATTTTTAAAATGATTTCTAGTTAAATACTGGTATAAAACGTGGCTAGATTTTGATATTTTTCTGTATTTTGTTGCTTTTACATTTATTTCGAACGCAAATTTTTATATTCAATGCAGATGCTACACATTTCCCGAATGTAGAAACAAAAATAATGAATATGTAAACTAGTTGCCATCTTGAAAAAGAACGGAAAATGGGAGATCATTTAAGCAGAACATACCGAGGTTGCAAGTTTGCTCTCTTTGCCGACGTAGACTTTTAAAATATCTTAATAAACTTATGTTTATTTCAACACATTCTATCAAAATACTCTTGACATTTCGTTTCAAAGAGCGCTTATTGAAATATTTCCAGTGATTTATCGCATATTTTTACTGTACTGTAATTTGAAGGTTTTGTGCTGAAAAAATCAAACTTTTGTATGCAGAATAATTACTAGTTTATTGTTAATAACGGTACTTTTTATTTTTGATAGCACTAAATGCATATCTAAACTTTAATAAACATGCCACCAGTTGCCATACTGTGAAATGAAAATTAAATCTGCGCTGTAGTCTTCAGATATGTCTGTGTGTCACTTAGTTTGTATTATACTAAAGGAAAAAAGAAACGCAACAAAAAATAATTTGACCATGCATTTTGTTTTTGTTTTTCTCAATATCGCCATAATTCGCATTTTCTTTTCAATGCATAGTAAAACTTGATCATTTGACTTTCTTGTGTCAAAATTTCAACAATGTCTCAGGTTGTAAGTGCCATCAATATGCGTTTAAACGAGAGCGGTTTGGCGTCAACGTTAAGTGCGTTCTTGCACGCAATCCAAACGGACAATAACGATACCTGGCTGAAATTTGATTGCTGTACTGTTCATGAATAGCATCAACAGTTTTTCTCGATAACAGAATTTGTTTCCGTAGGTAAAATAAACGCACGTTATGGTCCCAACGTCATGACGTTAGACGTTGACGACCGCTTTTCGGGCGACCACCAATTGTTAGTTCTGAGACGTTATCCCAAGCAATGGCGTTGTAAACCGATGTACACCAACCTCAGCAGCCACTGCGGGTTGAGATGTTCCGTTCGTAAACATCACAATTACTACCGGACGACGTCTTTGAATAGGTTGCAAAACGATATTAGGGATTTAATCCAAACAAAAATCATTACATTTTGTCGAGTCGACGTGCATCTACACAAATTAAAAGAGTTATATGTAAAGTTTGGATATTTAAAGGGTTGCACGTTAGAAACGTGTAAACGTCTATCTTGACGTTATCTCACAGGTAAGACAGGTTCTAACGTAAACACAAAGATTAATATCAAGATACAGTACCCTGCAATAATCAGTTACATTTTTGACTCAATAACATAAAAGAATTAAAAGAAATATCAAAAAATAGTTGTTGCGTTTCTTCTTTCCTCTAGTATATTTATGGCCACCAGTTGCCATGTTGAAATATGACATAAAGTTGATTCTGTAGACATAATAAGTTGCATTAAATTTCATTGTCGGTATTATTTTTAGCATTCCAATACATTCCAATATGTTCATCCAAGGATTTCAGATTGAACTAAAACCCGACGATATTATCCAAGAAAATAACCCACAATTGAATGGCTAATGAATATATCCATCTGTCTATATCTATTTCATGAATCATTTTCACATTTGAACCTTCCTGTGAGTTTGGATATGATAATAATGATTATCACACCGTTTATCATTTGAAGCTGATCGTTTTAAAGCTACTATTTCCCAGATTTGGACCCAAAAATTGTCAAATACAAACGAAATGTACACTTTTTAAGCTTTATATGACCTGATTAAATGATTACGAGAAACTATCGAAGCAACGACTCATTTTTTCGCAATTTGATACCAAATTCATGAAGCGATGTCGAAAGTAGGTCAAAACAGTAGGACATGCGACTTTCTTAAATGACGTCACAACATACATGATGACGTCATATTGAAATTCAGGTATGAATCTCGTTTGAATCATGGTCCGCGCTGTATGCGCATGCGCAACAATTTAAAAATAATTCTAACCCCATCAGTGATGGGGTTGAATTTAGGCTTGGATTCTCCCTAAATTCAGCTATCTGTCTTGTATTTTCGGCTCATTCTCTGTCTGAATCGCATATTATTAACCATCCCGTGGTGGTCAACACAAAAGTTTTGCATATTTTTTCAAAAAAATTCATTTTTTGCAATTAGACCATCTGTTACCGTCGCCCTTTAACAATTATGCCTGTACTTTAGTAGTTAAAGGGGATGATCTTTATGTCCCTTAAATGGGGGTTGAGTTTATTGGGGTCTTACGCCGTTTTCAACTACCAGGGTCATATCGCGGCGGCTGGAGCACCTACCCATGGATTCCTGTTGTTTCTCAAGCCAGTACTACCACAACACCCTTACCAAGCCCCCAGCTGCTCGCCCACTTAGGTTAACGATTTCAAACCCATTAGTGGGTGACAATTTTGTCAAAAAGGGTATTAGCCGCGGCCGGGTATCGAACCCGGGACCTCTCGAATGAGGGTCAGATTTATGTAAAAATTGTTCTTGCCATACTTGTATTAAGGACAGATCCTCCAGTTGTTACTGCGCAACTTACTGCGCATATCATAAATAACGAAATAAAGCTGTTTCAGTAATTGGCATTTTTCAGCAAATGTATTTTTTACATTTAGTTAATATTTGGTTGATAAATGACAAGACCCTTTTCGGTTTTTTCAATTTTCTCTGTTTGGTCAATTAAAGTGTAATAGTACTCGGATGGTACATTTCGCTTTTTGTTACGCGTTCAACATGTTGCGTTAGCGATAGGAAACGGAGCAACAAAAGCAAAGTGGTGTCTTTATGAGCTAGTCCGCTTCAGATGGACACAAAAGATGACACTTTTTATTATCTAAAGCTAGTAACAAGGAAGAAAATGGATAAAAATAGTGAAACAATTTCGGACAGAGCTGCAAAAAGTAAACCAAATTTTACTTATAACTAAGAAAAACACTTGGTTTGATATAGTTTTCTTTCTTTGTTTTTGTAGGTATGACCAAGCACTATATCTATACCAAAAAGGAAAAAATTCTTACAACTGGAATATTTTTATTATCAGAAACGTTGCGAAAAAAAGAGCAATTTCAGCTATTTTGAAAGAATGTTTTACTAAAAATTTCAAAATCATTACTTGATTTTCCCAAATTGATACTCATTTAGACAGAATAAAACATATTTAACACAATAAAGACTTATTTATGTTATCCTAGTAATTTCAAACACCTTTTTTGTGGGTATTTAAGTGATACCTTATTTTTGCAATTTTAGACAAGAGTAGTCTCCCTTGAAATCCAATAACTTTTTAATTCGCTTGGTGACCTATAGTTTTTAAGTCATTTTTTCACTTCTCATATATTTAAATATCAGTACAGAAAAAATAAAAAAAAATCTTACCGTAGGAAATAAATGGAGGATCTGTCCTTAATGAATAATTCTGATATATTATTCAATGTACCACTTGCAAGATCCAGACATTTTTCCCAATGGTAGGGGGGTTTCCAGAGGGAACCCGACTACATTGGCGAATGAGAAAATCCTTAAAAATCATTTTGATAAGACTTTATTTACAAATTAGAGAGGGAGCCCGTACCCAGGGCTTTCTGGCTAAGATCGGTCTATTAAACGCTAAAAGCTATTATGACAATACTCAATTGTTTTTATATGTATATACCATTGGATTGGCCAGAAGCATGGAATAAGTACATTCAAGAAACATAACAAACATGCTTTCGTCTTTATGGATAAGTCATCATAAGATCCTTCTTTTCTTAAAATCACCAAGAGATTTAAAAAAAAATGCTTGACGGTTTGAAGAAGACTAAATATTTTAAAAATGAAATTGAAAATATGGACTTATAATTATATTGAAATTATAGTTTGATTTCTCTTGAGTTTATAGATTATAGGACATTTGATATGCTATGAATAAAAAACTGAAAATAAAACCACACACTTATAATTTATTAATTGAATCCAGGAAACAAACAACAATGCATTTGAGAATTATTGAACAGTTATAATTAAGAAAATTCTAGTAAATAGGACGAGCCCATTTGACAAGGCTCCATCTGATATAGGTAATCAGCTGTCAGTGGTTGTTCAAAAAATGGATGCTTGTTCGATTGTAGCATTTCATGGAACCATCCAGCTTGCCATTCCTTTACTTTTCTTTATATGTCAAAATTAAGAAGCTGCCACAAGTAAGGTATTCCGGTACAGTTAAAATGAATCTAAATGAATAATTTAACAAAACATTTATGGGTTTCTGAGATCTGGCTGTAGACGGACGGAAGGAATGACGGACACATGGACGGGTGGACGGACGTTGCGACTGTTTGCTCCTCCGAATTTTTTTCGGGGAGCATAATAAAATCGTTTGATGTTTAACAAATCATTTAATAACGTTTACACCATCATTAGTTATAATTTCCAACACTTCTGACATACTCTATCAAGTAAAACGTAATAAAAAACACCCTGAAATGGCAATTTTCTGTCAAATGTTGAATATTGTTGTATAACATAGCTATTAAAAGCAAAATGTTTCTTGGTAAGCTCGGTTATGAATCTTAGAGAGTAGTCGTTTTTTAAAAATACCAAAATATTGTGCACCACGCCATTACACGTGTGTTTTTAAAATCGAATCCAGTAATAATATATTGTCCAACAGACGAGAACAGATACTTATTTTTTCTTCTAGTATGTTTTCCTACAAAATTATGTTGCAAAAAAAGTCATTTCCTGACAAAAAGAGAGACATATTTCTAAAAAAGTGTCTAGGGTCAAAATGACTCCACCTGGGAGTTTGTGTGTTTAAAATTTGCTGGTAGCTTGATGGCTAATTTCATGAACATATTTCTTAAACTGGTTCTGCGTATAACAGTGTCATAGAGAATAATCATGAAGGGCCTCTTTTTAAAGGCTTTCGATGACGATTGTCTGCTACAACGGCTTCTACAATCATCGAAAATGGCAAGCATCGATCTTTGCAATTGAAAATGTAAAGCAAAAGTTCTACAGTCATTGTTTGCACCAATATTTTGCATATAAGAACGAATTATATACCCAAAGGGACAAAATGGCATCTGGTGGCCATTTTAGAATTTATCAAAGAGATCTATATTGTAACATCCACATGAAGACTACAATGTCTTAGAAGTAAACACAGAGTATAGAATATGCACACAATGTATGATTTTGGCTGTATTTGTATCAGTATTTCAACCAGTAATAATTATCAATGTGGTTTCTGGCGGCCACGTCGGAATTTCATACACATCAGCTTAATAAAATGAGAATTGAAAACTTATTTTTAACTTGACTCACGAAGTATGCCAGAAAAAATGTCTTATATACTAGTAGACCATCTAAAAAGAATATCATAAAATTGTAATTTTCAGGATGGCTTCCGGCGGCCATCTCTATTTAAGTATATTTCTGATATCCAAATACGATATGTATCATCAGAGTTGGATTCAGCATACCAAAGAACCCCTAGTTACACATTTTCGCGTCAATTTAGGACAATTTGACAAAAAGTTGATTTTCCAGTAGCGTTTGGCGGCCATCTTGGATTTTTGAGGATTGTGGGAGTTCCCCAAGGTTGCCATTCTGGCAACAAAGCTAGATCTGCTCTAGAGGACCTATACAATGCAAAGAAAAAATAAAACTTCATTGTACTCGACATTGCAAGGTTGTCATATAGGCCATATAGGAGCGTCGAATGGACTAAAAATATACTTGTAAAACAAAATATGTAATTACCCATCGTTCTATGAGACTCGAACCAACGTTTGCTAAAAGAAAATGGACGAAGCGCCGGTGCTCTATCCACTGCGCTATCAGGTATGTCTGTATAATTAAGCGTAAAATATAACATTTTAGTCGTATATAACAGTCTTTCTTACCTGTAGGCCGAGTTCATTCTATCTATAGCTTTGTTTGTAAACATCACATTATCGTTGGAATGCTATAACAAGGCATCTGATTGCATGAAAAATCATCGGATTAGGCCAATCAGGTTTGTTGTTACAAGTAATTACACAAAAATAATCGTACGTTCGATAGTAAAACCGGGCCCAGCACCTTCAATATTCGAACTAACATGGAAATTAAAGTAATTTGAATTTCAATATTGCGTTGTTTACACAAGTTAATTTCGTAAACATTTGCCGTTTTATCATGACTGGCCTATACATATACTTACTGATAAGATCTTTACACATGTTGATCAAAAACAGATTCTCCAGCTCCGTGTTAGCGTGTGCTAGATGGGCTCCTCTCTGTATGCAGAAGTGCTGAATAAAAAGAGAAATAATATATTGTCAAATATAATAAAAACAGTGGGGATTGTACATCAAGGGATGGATAACAACCTCGGCAAAATTAGCTCTGCTTCAGGTAAGAAAATATGCAATAACTTTCTTATTTCTGTGTCAATTCAAGCAGTTTGTTACATCAATTGTTGGGAAAAGTACTTGAAATTATCAAATAAGTCATACACCAGAGGAAAGAAATCGGCAATGCTGGGTAGGTGCAAACAAATAGCTTGAAAATTAACGCGTAAATAAGAAAGTTATTGCATTTTTTATCTGAAGCGGGGCTTATTTGGCCGTAGTGTTATCATATTGCTTTCTGGTCGGCTGGGATCATTTTTTTTGGGACAGGTAAACGAAATCTACAAATGAGTCATACATCTGGGAAAAGATTTCAGTTAAGCGGGGTTCATATTTTTTCCTGAATTTGGCATTAAAATTACCCATCCAACAATGCACAATCCCTATCGTAATTAAGTTAAAATTATAATTTAAAATGTTTAGACCGCGTAATAATTTGAAGGCCTTCTTTTTATAATCTCGGCGACAGAAGAAAAGATTTTTTTTAAGATTATTCAGTCTGGAAACTGCAGTTACGGGGATTTTTGTTGAAAAGCGACGACTGTTTCAGCCATTTGGGCATGGTGGACCAATCACAAATACTTTGTTAAGGGACTTCTTTCAGATTTCGGGTAACTTTGTTTTGTATGTTTATTTTACCTCGGCCTCTGTGAACGTTTTGTGATCCCGTGCAAATAGGTAACATTGTCCTTCAAAATACACCCAGCTGTTGGGGCATGGTGGACCAAGCGAATCTGAAAAATAGATTAAAGATACATTCTCATCCATTCTTTGGCGTGGTTACACTCGTACTCATAATATCTGTTATGAAATTCTGTCTTGTCCTTAAACACATTTATTTTTGCCTGTGAGCCACTATTTGACCTTATTTTCACTAAAATACATTTCTTTGAAGGAAAAACATAATCATTAAGCGGAAACATGTCTACAATATCAGCTAACAAAGACTGTGCCAATTTCAGAGGCTATTTTACATGTGTCTACGGACAAGACATTTCTGTTATTGTACATAAAAAATAAAGCACTCAATACAATTGATAAAATTTCACGTCAATCTAATTTTACAGATTTGCTAACAGCTAATGAATCTTTTGTCACACTCTGTAGTGATTTTATTTAAAAATCACTTTGTCAAAACGTGTCTACGGACAGGACAATTTGGGTCAACGAACTTCTTGTCGAAATAGCTTAGTTACCTTTTGGGGTATTTTGAACATTTCGATTTAATTTTTTATTTACATGTCTTTTTTTTTCAAAATGAAAATGAAATTAATACAATTCTGTAAGTCATAAGTTAACTTTTTTCGCAATATAAAATACCATCTACAAAAGTAAAATTATATAACGAAAGGGTTGTCTCGGTCTTTTTGTAATAAATCAACCAATTCTAATCATATCTCCGTAAGATAACCTGCAGATGAAATCTGAACGATTTCTCTAACTGAATGCTGCATGTCGTGTTGAATAATAGAACTATTTCAAACAAAATTCTAAAGTAAAAAAAGGAAAATTCAAATGAAACATCATTAATTCATTTTTACCGCATTTTTTCAATACATTTATTGCAAAAACTTTTTTACCCGCTTTCCAAAACTATGACACCAGCTTTACCTTTAGTATCGTTGATCGTCTTATTTCTTAAATCTTCCACATCCTCAGATATTCTGGCAATTATATCCTCGAAATCCTTGAGAACAACAAGAATCCTGATCAGACTACGTGTATACGCAGGCTGATCAGGATCCATGTTGGTCTCATAAGCCTTTTGGATCCACTTTCCTGACCTATTTCAAAAAATTGACATCAGTCCTACCTTTAGTATCGTTGATCGTCTTATTTCTCAAATCCTCCACATCCTTAGATATTCTGGCAATAACATCCTCGAAATACTTCAGACTATCTTTAACCTCCTTTCGTAATTGCCCAAGATTTGTCTCAGTTTTGATATCCACTTCGCGAACTCTACTCGTAGTAGCATTTACAACTTCTTTCAACTTCTCTCTTATTTCGTTTCTGTCGTTTTCAAATTTACTCTTCTCGGCTTGCAGATCGGCTAGCGCTTTATTAACCTTGCCCTCCATAGTCTTGATGTTTTCAACAGATCTCTCGACACTGAATTCGAGTCTCACTATTTTTTCAAGCATCGCTTCTTCATAAGGAAACTTGGAACATTGAGGTTCCGATCCATGCACATGTATTACGAGAAAGCACACGAACAATCTTAATATTAGTCCCATCTTGAAGTCCTTTAATCCTTCTTTAAAGATATAAATTTTGGCTGAATATAAAGATATTGCAGAAAAACACTGATATTCTGTTCCGTGTGCGAGAATAATAAGACAACACACGAACAGTCTTAATTAATAAAAGTCCCATCTTGATTTCCTATAACCTTGCCACAAACAAGACGGTTGGTTTTGACGCACAAAATTAACTTTATCTAACGTTTTCACAAACGGCAAAATTTCATTGTGGTCTAAATTGTAAGGTGATGCAGATTATAATTATGTTACTGCATAATTTATGTTGATAGAGCGAGAAACCGTGTTCAATGTAGCCCAGAAAATATTGAGACAATGGGAGAAAATGCTGGTAATCAGCATTTTCTACTCTTGTCTCAATATTTCCCAAGCCTTTTCAAATACGCCAAAAACATGTCCATTTAAGGGGGAATGCTCCAGTTTCCTATTTTTTTCCCAATAATAGAATTTATTTATATTTTGTATGTTGAAATCACATGTTATTACCAATTGAAAAATAAAATAAAAATGGATGGTCAGCAATCTTGTTTGAATTTTATAGGCATTCGTATCACATACCCCTACATCGAAAAAATGCACAATTACTTGCACCTGTCCAAGGTCACTAAAATGCTAATAAAATGCTCTATATTCATTGTTTAGTCCCGAAAACGGATTTAAAGTAACGTCTTACATTTAATAAGAACAGAAAACCCAAAATATGTGCTAATATAAACGCGTAAATGTATAAAACAGCAAGTTCACGTGTTCGGTTAGATCAACGAAACTGGAGTTTTTTATGTCAAAATTTGCATATTTTTGGAAATATTTCAAGTTCTACATAATAGAATTTGATAAAACTCCCTCATTGTATTAAGCAACATGTCCTGGTAATAATTCAAAAAGAAAATGTTTAGGTCAGCGCACTTATTAGTGAATTACAGCCATTTTTATCAGCTACACATGAATAAAATGACGCAAAAAAGTGGTAACTGCATACACACTTACGACTGTCTTGCTCTAAATAATCGATTTCCATCTTGGGGAAATCAGTTTCGCGTAATAAATACACTTTTACCGTCGAAAATGGTAAATTGGAATAATGTGTTATATTATTGAAAATATGGTAGCGAAACATATTGGTACGAAACATTTAATTTACTACAGTAAAGACCGAGTGTTCCGAAAAACTGGAGCATTACCCCTTAATTTCCATGGATAATAATGGGGTCGAATTTTCATTTCTACACAAAAAATAATTCGGCTTAATTAACTGATGTCCACCTAACGAGCTTTGCTTCAACGCGATTTCTATATAGTTGGACAAGTCATAGACAGGCGTTTTCTACAAATGTAAACAACAGATAAAGTGTCTGATAACAGAGCTAATGAACCATTTTCTGCTCAACAAATTTCAGACTGGTCAAAATTTGAAACCTTTTACATGGTTTTATCATGAAATAAGTACGGCAGATTTTAAAAAAGAGAGTTTTGAAGAACTTAAAGAAATGCTAACAGCTAACATTTATGTTACATGGTACCTTATCATTTAAAACCGTTGTTTTCCTAAATTTGCCCTCTTGGAAGATTAAAAACAAACGAGAAAAATGGTAAAACATTTCGCCAAAATTGTTATTGTAACATAAAACTGTTTACCGATAATAAAATTCAAAACATTTTAGCACGTCGAAAAAGAGATACCAAGAATCCTGCCAGATAACATCAATTAGCGGGGTACTACGTTTTGAGAAATCAATGCTTTTCAACAAAAACCGCGTAACTGCAGCTTTAACATAAGCTGCAGTTACGAGGTTTTTGTTGAAAAGCGACGATTTACGCGACCCGTCACGCAAAAGGAGACCATATGAGAAGTCCATAAGACCATCTATTTACAGAACAAATCAGGTCCATCAGATATCAACCGCTTATTCCGTTTGAAAAATAGACGTAAATTAACCCTTTCCCCAAACAAAACCTGGTTTTGAAGCCACTAGTACAAAAAACTTAGGATACCATTGCAACAAAATAGCACAGAATTCATTGAAGCAAGAGTTGTTTGATTTTTTTTATATTTTTTTCAATGGTATCCTAAGTTTTTTTGTACTAGTTGGAAGTAGGAATAATATAGTAAAATACCATTTACTCAAAATTGTCGTCCGCAACATCTATCAATTTGAAAGAGTTATAATTTTTATCATATTGTAATGGGTTTTTGGGGTTCTGGAGCATATAGGGGAAAGACCACTCGACACATTTGAAAAAAAAATGTGTTGAAGCCCGGGCTTCCAGACCTCCGCCTAGATACGCGCCTGGGCTGAGATTTGAAATCTTTAAGGGTCATGATGTTATTCGAGACATAGTTTGGCCCAGACCCTAGTTTTAAGGACCCTTTTCAAATGACATCCTAGTCTAGAATACTTTCTGTTCCAGCACATAAATACCTTAGGCTTGGATTATAGTAGACAAGCCCTGGTCATTTCTGAGTACTTTACTTGTACAATGGTGCAATACTCAATATATCACTTGCCTCTTAAATTCAAGTTCAGGGTATTCATTTCTGAAAGTCTATTTTTCTACAGTAACCTTAATTCTATAGGGCCTTGGCCAGACTAGGATAATAGAGGAAATTCGCCTTTAGACAACCCCACAAGAAAATGCTTTAAAAACATTGTGGAAATGAAGAAATTGCTTGTGACAAGCAATTTCTTCATTTTCCACAATATTTTGCTATACTGAAAGATGAATTTCATACACACAAAATCGTCGTCTGCAACATCTTTGAATTTGGACAATTCTAAAATTTTGCCGCCTGGTAATCGGTTAAAGAGAATAATGCACTTCATGTAAGGCACTTCATTATTAAAGCAATTAGAAACGACTAGGACTAGTCTATGCGAGACCCACAAGGATCCATTTCAGTCAGTCCGTGCCTCTGTGTATTCAGATTTAGATCAATACTATTTTCTTATTCTATGAGCCAGGGGCCTGTTTCATCAAAACATTTAAGACGTGATTTTGACTTACCAATGTCTTAAATATCGCTTAAAACAACAATCGCATAACACAAGTCTTGATTGATTGACGATACGTGTTTCTTGCCCTAAAATTGTCGTAAGTCATCGGTAAGACAAAATGCGTCTTAAATATTTTGATGAAACAGGCCCCAAGATCTTGATCTTGATAAATGGCTCTAGTATGGCATGTGGGGCTGCTGTTGATCTATTTGGACAAGTCCTTATGTGAGATCCGACCATGATCCCCACCGCTTCCATTTCCCGACCAGAAAGGCATTTTGAAACATTCAATAGAAAAAGCTTTGAAAACCATTACGATAAAGGAGTTAGTGAACTCATGCTGCTTATTTGTACGTATTGAGGCTTTCATTTGACCTGACACTGACCTTTGTTCAAAATGTGTTCATATTTCGCATATAGCGTAACATTCTCCAAAAAGACTTGTATCATAGTACACGGATATAACAGATATACAAGAAAATATTACTGAATTGTTATTTTAAAAAAAGCCCAGGCGTTTAATTTATGATAATGAAATCTAAAGCTGCGCCAAGTGAAATGAAATTTATGTAATACATAATTTAGTAAACGACGGGATTACAGCGAAGCAGAAATAATCATAAATTGATTATTATTTCAAGACTTGTATTTAATTAAATATTTTCATAAGCACTAACCAACAATGCCGACTTCTTTCTCATCGCACGATGCTGGCAACCTGAATTTAGAATTGATAATGTATGAGTCGGGATCTAGAATAAAAACCACCTATAACAGAGCAACAGATAGGATGGGTGAACGAGGCCATTCTGAATTTGTAATTTACACTGGTGGAGAACTCGGCCAAAGCGAGGGATGTTTTTCGCTACAACAAGGTACAGATATTTTGCGTTTCAATGTGAGTTCAAAGATATGATTGGATAGTTTTTCTAATAACAATGAATTTGTTCTAAAGATACACAGGGTTTACCGATATGTATTCACAAACCGTCTGTGTTGTTATAAAATCTCGTAACTACGGCTTAATCGAAGTCGTAGTTACGATATTTTATAACAACACCGACGGAATACTATGATCGCGAAAAAACGTCCCACGCTTTGGCCGAGTTCACCACTAGTGATTTAGCTAACCTTAAGCCGTGGGTACTCATCGGAACCATCACCATTCAGATGGGTACCGAGAACATTATGGTTTGATATTCAATTCATCGCACATGCTTTTTTGTTAAAAGAGAAGCCATTCCTCTTATCTGTAGCTCTGGCCCTTATAGCATTGCAGCCACATGTTTTATGGTCATCCGGAACCGAATTGCATATTATATATAGTATGGTGCGTTGTGTAATTCTGTTTGATGTTAGTGAAAGAGGTTTCAATCAAATGGATTTGTAAAAAGGAAAAGTAGACATCACCAGAAAAGTTTGATGGACAGTCGTGAGCCTTAAGGTTTACGAACTGAGAATGAAAACACCACTTTCTAGCCATAGGAAATGCATCAAATTACACACACTTGTAAATACACTTCACATAAGTTGATTCACCTGGCCGGATTTCAAGATTATGCTTCAAGAAGAAAATAATTTACAAAGATTATTTTACTCTATATTCATATGCAAGGGAGGTAATTTTGAACATTTTTGTCAAATATTTCCATAAGTATGCATTAATTCAAAATTCTAAACCATACAAATTGCTTATGTTTGTATATGGAATGGAAATTTAACACATTTTAGGAATTACTGGCACTTTTCAAATTTCGCCTCTGGCTCTGCATTTCATTCTCAGTTCGTAAACCTTAAAATGAACTTTATATGACGTCATAAAGGTGACGTTTTTATTAAATGCGCTCTTCTTTAGTTTCCCCATATAATTTTGTAATCACCTTTTAATCACATCAATTGAATCTTTAATTATATGTTGTCTGCATTAGCTGGGCCGATAAAGTCGATTTTTCACTCAAATTGTGCATTTGGTGAAACAAGCATGAAATTTTGCACAGAGGTCAGCAAATGATAGCTGTTTACAAAAAACCCGTTGGCCACCGGAAAAAATCAAAATGGCGGCCATTTTCCAAGATGGCCGCCATGGACATGATTTAGTCCATTTTTTGTGTAAATTTCAACTAGATTTTGTTTTTTTTTCTGCAAATTTCCTTTCACAAATGTGTTGAATATTTATTGTAAATACTGATTTATTCGCTTTATGTTGTTTGAGATATTGCTTTAGAAAAATCCAAGATGGCCGCCATTTTTATGCGCATTATCATGTACATGGTATTTGCATGTTATCTAGACGGGTAATATGAAATAAATTAATGATCCTGATTGTTATTCATATATATTTGTCTATTTGTGTTCCTAGGAATGTTGTATTTGACAAAAAGTAGAATTATCTTACGACATCACGATCAATGACTACTATTAATTAGAGGTTTCCTTCACAATTTACATCTGCCTGTCTGTCCACCGGTCTGTCCACCCGCCTGTCAGTCCGAAAACGTAGCATTTGCCTTTTCTCCAAAAGTATTTGACATACGAAGTTCAAATTTGATATGTAACCTTCTTTCTGTTCCATGAAATATGACCTTCCTCGTGGTCATTCATTAACCCTTATCAGCCCTAAAACTTAACATGAAAACTTTTCGGGGGCATTCATGTTTCACAAACACATTTTGTTAAAGATTTGCATGCTCATTTCACGCAAACAGTGGCTGTCTTTGTACAATCAGAGAATATGCCTGTTGATGTCATCAATGGCAAACGATTCAACTTAGGGTACAGCATCGGCCAACTTAAAACCCTAAGTGTTACTTGTATATGGAATAGACCAACAAAACATAGGAATTAAAAGCCTGTAAATTCCTATACAATAAGCCTAACAATCAAACAAATCCATGCAGCATAATTTTGTTTAGCTCAACTTTGAAACCACAAACACTGAACTTCCCGCAGCGAGCATCAAGCCTACCCTTTTGCATAATGGAATCAAGGAGTTGTGGACTTAAAACAAATTTTATACCGCTAACTATTCACGATGTCCTGAAATACTTAGTTACATTGTCTTAAAATAATATGACCCGGCTATGGAAAAGGGATCCATTATCGCAATTTAGTCACCCACGGAACCAGATCAGTTTGTACAGCTTGATATGGTCTCAAATGATATATACAGATCCTGGTTCATATACGTCCCCTTTGGTACGAGTTTCCTTGTACGTAATTATAGGCATGGATCTGATTTTTAATTTGAAAACTGACTAAAATGTGTTGATCTTGATACATATACATGTAGTTGTAAATAATCTTTGATTCGCAGAATGAATGCAAGAAAAAAGTTGCAAATTAAACTTAATTAGCAATCTTTCTTATAGCCTGTTTATATTTGTGTCAATTTTTATTAGGGCAAAAGAGACATAGTAACCAGAGTAGAAGTTGGCTTGTTAGTGTGTCAAACGAATGATTGTTGCTTAACCATAACAGGATATCTTTATATTTGAATGGTTTTAAAATGTTCCTTCCTTTCTGTTTATATGCTGTTTGTCAAACCATTAACATAACATTATGTATCAAAAGACAAATACCAAAATAATATGTAACAAGTATTGAGAAGAATTGCTATTCCACTCATTCATCCACATACACAGATCTCTAATGATTAGGGACTGAAAAATGGAAATAAACAATCTTTTTTCTCTTGTAAAACGCAAATGCTTATCTATAAATGCCCACATTCATCATATTGTGGAGTCAAGAGAAATATATGGTATACCCAACAAGTTATACACGGGCTGGTCAAATATATGCATACATGGATGTTGGTGAGAAAAATAGATGTCATTTAAATAAAGCTCATAAGCTTGTGTTTTCAAATGAACATTTTATTTATATAAATGCATCTATTGATATTGTGAATATTTTCAAAGAAATGCCCTCTAAAATTACCATTTTCGATAGAATGTTACCTAATTCAGTTGGCAACCCAAGTAATTGTTAACAATCTCCACACGCTATATATAAACATTTAGTCAAATGTTGTGACTTATAGAGAGTCGTAACCATAAATTTGTTGGCGTCTGACAAAGTGTTCTGTATAGCTGATAACAGACTGTCAGCGATCACAAAGTATCAATTTGAGCAACTTTGAGAGCTAAATGCAAAAGACACCCAATAGTATACAGTCAGAAATGGATACAATGAAGTTTGTGTTAGGTACTTTCCACATCAAATGCTGTAACACATTAAAAACAAATAGATTGTTTGAAAATCCATGTTATGATTCTGAAAACTAGGCGAGCATTTTGTGACTATTCCGACTCTCTAGATTTTGTAATCTTCCTAAATTTGAAAGGCAGCGTTTCTTTGCTGGCTACCAACTGGCGTAATAGTACACCATATCTGAAATATGGCATTGTTGATGTAAAGCAGCAGGCAAATTGTCACCTTTGGAGCTCTCTTTGAGTGTGTTGTGCTCTTGTGAGCTAAAATGGTGAATTTGGACATATTTACATTAACAAGGGACCAATAACATTAAATTCAAAACAAACATTGTTTGCAGCAATTGGTTTCTTTAGTTTTTGAAAAATCTTTAAAAATAGATTGATAATTTCCACATCTACGTCACGCAGTCTTATTAAGGGGTGAGTAAGATATTACCATTCTGTCACTCTTGCTTGAGCAGTTTTGCTAAATTTAAGTCAAAATGTCTATGTGTGTCTGGCACAAATTGTATAATTGTTTGTGTGTGAGTTTTTTGCTAAGGAACATAGTTTTCGGTTTTCATAGTTTTCAATTGTTGTTGTTCTGATACAGACAAAGGGTTACCCTTGAAGCTCACGTTGAGTATGTTGCACTCAGGTGAGCTAAAATGACTAAATCAATCAAAATATATATATGTATTTCCTATTATCAAAAGAATAAATTCAGCACAAAAATCATACATATTGATAAATTGTGACAAATTTAAAATTAAATTCTGTTAAACCAAGCATTAAATGGCGGCCATTTGCCATTTTGAAAATGGCTGCCATTTTGTCCACCATTTTGAATATTTGCGTGGCCATTTGTTTCTTTCTAATGAGTGCACCATGGTGAGTCTATATGTCAAGTTTTTATGCATATTACACTAAAAACCTAACATTTCTCTTATTTGCCCATCTGTAACAGGTTTTCGTGATTATAATATGCCCAGGTGAGCTAAAATGATGAAAACAAGCACTCTTTATATATGAATTTGGATTTACTGTCGTCAAACATATGCGTCTCGACAAAAAGAATCGTATAAGTCGGTCAATTCAGCTCACTTTAATACCAAAAACTGTAATAGTAAGTACTATATGGCGGCCATTTTGAAAATGGCCGCCATTTTGACCGCCATTTTGAATTTCGAGTGGCCAACGACGTTTTTGAAAGAGTAGGACATGTTGAACCCACATACCAAGTTTCATGCTTGTTTCACTAAGTGCACAATTTTTCCCCTTATCGGCCCAGCTACATGTGATATCTCAATATTGAACATTTTTAGATTTTTTGGAGCAGAAAATCCTGAGTTATCTGCCCTTGAATGTAAAAATAGCTATTCTGTTTTTGTTTTCACTATACCATCTTAACATTTTAAAATATCTAGACAAAACTTTGATGAAATGTTGGTCATGACAAGACCTTGCATGGATGTATTTTTCAACTTGATCTGAATCTCATATCTAGAGTTATGTGCCCTTGAAATTGACAAAAACTATCGTTTTTCACTTTATGTTCGCCATAATAGCCACAATTGTTGACCAATTAAAGCAAAACTTTTACAAAATGTTGGTGACTATTGGATTTTGCATCAAATAAGTTTTTGTTTAGATGCAATTCCATGTCTAGAGTTATGTGCCCTTGAATTTGACAAAATTACCATTTTGACTTTATTTTCCCCTTTTCAGCCACTATCGTTAAATAATGACTAATTGAAACAAAACTTGGACAAAACGTGTGTGACTATTAGACCTTGCATAAGCGCAATATTTAGCTTGATCAGAGTCTTACATCTATAGTTATAGGCCGTGGAATTGGACAAAATGGCCTTTTCGATCATGTTTTCTCTTTAATTGCCACAAATATTAATCAATTATTATTATGACAAAACGTAAGCAAAATGTTTTTGACTATAAGACTTTATATATGTGATTTTATTTAGCTTGATCGATCACAAACAGTCTGAGTTATGTGCCCTTAAATTTGACAAAATTGTTGTTTTTGACTTTCTTTTGTCTCTTTAAGCCACAGTAGTGCATGAATTGAGCCAAAGCTTAGTAAACATTTTGGTTACTATAAGATCTTGCTTCAGTGTCATTTTAGCTTAACCGAAAACTAATATCCAGAGTTATGTGCCCTTGAATTTTGCAAAACTAATTTTTCGGCCCTGATTTTACTTTAACAGCCACAAATATTGACCAATTAAGACGAAACTTCGAAGACATGCTGATGACTACAAGATTTTATTATTTTTATTTTATATGATTTTTTGTCTGATCAGACTCAAACTTTCGGAGCTATGAGCCATTGAGTTTATCAAAATTACAGTTTTCAACTTACTGTTTCCACTTATATCCACAATTACTGGCGAATTGGGCGAACTTTTGGACAAAAATCTGGGTACTATAAGATCTTGCATAAATTATTGCGACTTTTAGCTTGATCGAAACGTAATATCCTGAATCATGTGCACTTGAATTTGACAAAATGCTCTTTTCGGCCTTGTTGTTACTATAACAGCCAAAACTACGAAACTTAGAAGAAATATTGGTGACTATGGGATCTTGCATAAGAGCGATTTTTAGCTTGATTGGAATCAAGCTTTCAGAATTATGCGCCCTTGGTTTAGACAAAATTAAATGTTCGGCTTTATTTTTGTACAATTATAACCAAAAATATTGATCAACCATATTAAAACTTACACAAAAAGTTGATAACGGTAAAATCTTAAATATGTGATTTTTTAGCTTAATTGGAACATCATAGCTAGAGTTAGGTTATGTGCCCTTGAATTTGACAAAATGGCCTTTTCGGCCTTGTTGTTACTACAACAGCCACAAATATGTACCAATTTAGACGAAACTTAGACGAAATGTTGGTGACTGTAAAATCTTACATAAGGGCGATTGTTAGCTTGATCAGAATCAATCATTTAGAGTAATGTGTCCTTGAATTTTGCAAAATTGCCATTTCAGCATTTGTTCAGTATAACAGCCACGGATATTGTCTAATCAAAAGAAAACTTAAACAAAATGTTGATGACTATAAGAGCTTGCATCAGTGAAATTTTCATCTGAATAGCAATATCACGTCTAGAGTAATGTACCCTTGAATTTGATAAAATTGCCACTTTCAACAAAATTTTCCCTCTAACAGCCAAAATTATTGACTAATTAAGACAAAACTTTGACAAAAGGTTGGGGACCATCTGATATTACATATGTGCAATTTTTAATTGATCGGAATCACACATCTAAAGTTATGTGCCCTTGATTGTGACAAAATTGCCTTTTTGAATTTTCTTTCACAATAACAGCTACAAATATAAACAAATCAAACAAACCTTTGCTGACGTGTTTGTGCTTGTATCATCTTTGACCAGTTAAATGTTCTGATTCATAAAGTTCAGTTTATCGAGTAAATATAGTGGCCAAAAGTTATATAAACTAAATAAATAGAGATTAACTAACTGAAGATACGTAATATGAAAATTATTTCACGAGAATGGGGTGTGATGAGGTTGAAAAAACGAGTCCGCTAGGACGCGTTTTTTAACCGCATCTCACCCCATTCGAGTGGAATAATTTTCATATTACATATCTTCAGTTAGTTAATCTATTTATTACATACATATTCAACGAATTTAACCCTCAATTTGGGGCAAAAACGTTTTTATTCCAATCTAATCCAATGCTTCTGTACACCGCGCATATATACATGTTCTTTGTGAATTCAGAAAAAAAATGACCGCCATTTTGTTTAAATTTCGAAGTGAGCAAAGAATGAAGCATCTATCTTGACTTTAAATCATCAAAAACGACTCTAAGGACAGAACAAAAAGCGAACTGAATAAAATTCAATCTTTCTAGTCTAAATTTTCCAAAATTCCAGTCTAAGGTATAAAGAAAACAACAACAACAAGGTCAACAACCGGAATCAATCTCCGAGCAGAGTTGTCGTTCGTTACTCTCACATACATCTCTGCAACGGCCTGGGCGTATGAATGACAAGAATCTTGTCAAACCGAGGAAAACGTGTATTATAGCTGTTTAACTGTTTCATGTGTAACATAATAAAGTAGACAAAGAAATGATGATTCTGGTTACATTTGAAAGGCACTATAACTGATGAAATAACCCATATACAATGGAACTATTTTCTCAAGCCTCCTTACCAATGGCAGGAATTTTGTGCTAAAAATAGACTAGGTTTACGTTTTGTTTTGATAGATCGTCGGTGTTGTTATATAATATCGTATCTACGGCTTGAATCAAGTCGTAGTTGTGAGATTTTATAACAACATTTACGAAATACTATTGTTTGTCCGAAATACGTCACGGTTAGCTGGATAAAATCGTTCCCTATCAGAATGAAACGTACAGAAAATTTGAATGAATGACATCAATCTAAAAAAAAATAAATCATTTTCGTTAGAAAATGATATTAAATTTTAAGTAACGTGAAGTATGACATATTTTGGAATTTGGAAAAGAAAAATTATTTGTTATTGCCGTTTTGATGTGATAGAAAGTGACGTAATCTAGCAGATGATGACGCAATACTCTCTGAGGCAACTACAGAGGTGAATGTAATGAATGAACCGTGTGCAAGAGAGTGAACCGGAATGACAGATTCATGAAATAAACAGAATTTTCAGCGGAAAACTATTGATTTAGCGTGTTTTAGTCAAAGGGGATGGTCTTGTAACAATCTTTATCAAATTCTGTGATGTGTCGTTCGGTTGCTTTGAGCAGACGTAGAAATAACGGTCTGTTCGCGTGATTTGAATGTAGGCCTATCACGGAACAAATTTCGTCATGTTTCCACTCAACACTCCAGCGCTGGATAGATCTTCGCTTCCATGATAAAAAATGTAGAAAAAGGACGAAAACAAAGAATAAATGTTAGTTCTCTGTATATGTTTTTCTTTTTTGCAGGTAGATCTAGATCTTATTTGACATACATTTCCGAGGTTATGCATGCATGGAATCTGTAAAGGATAATGAATTAATGGGGAAAAAAGAATAAAAAAAGTAGTTTCGGCAGGAGTGAATTATTTCACTGCAGTGAAATATCAAAATTTATTTCACTGTGAAAATCCAGGATTTCACTGCTAGGAATGTAATAAAACATAATTATTTACCCCATCCACCAATCGTTTCTCTCTATTGTAGTCTTAATGCAATAAAAATGTCATGATTTTTTTTGTTTTTCTTTATTGTCCGGCTATTGGCTAATGTTCTGTGACAATTCAATTATTTCACATGCAATATCTCGAGCTCTAAGTCGAATTAGAGCTTTTTGAGCTTTGCTCATAGTACAACCTCTAAATATAAGAAGTATGAAAAATAATTATGACAGTCGATGTGTATTATTCCTGTAAATGTACATGTCAAATTTTATGAAGGTATGATGGTTATTTAAAAAAAGTTATGCCTATTTGTAAAATTACGGGATAGAAATTTTTTAAATTTAAATCACCATTTTCCCGATTATTTTTAATTTTACAGCTGTCCATCAACGTTAAATGATAAGAGCAATGTCTTAAGATCATGAAAACGTATGATGGAAACCTCTTTCACTTACACCAAGCAGAACCTAAAAAATGGACATAACGCACCGTACTAATATACCAATATCGCAATCTGACCACAGAATGTTTGGGCACTCACAATCTTGAGGATTAGGCCCTACAATGTTGAGAATGCGTTGATCACTGTACTTACGGTTTTTGACAAATCGGCCTGGCACCGGTATAGTCACACCCAATATCTCCCCAATGATAAGCATGGCCCGGCCAAATAACCGCAGAATTATCTATATTTCCATTACTTGGCTCTCTTGGATCCCAGTCCGTAAAGTTGGCGATTTCATTAGTATGCTTCCATCTTCATACTCCCTCTATTTCAACATCCGTTAGTCCGATCCAGTGCCCGCTCTCTGTCAATGACACACGTCAAAACACGCTATTGAGAATTTCATATCTACTCCTTTGCGAACCAACAACGACTTTGACGTCCCTTTTACATAAAGCTAGGTAGATATTGTTGTCGATGCTACTCTCGACCCGTCAGTCAACGTTTCCTTATAAACGGTCCCCTCAGTCATTAAAAACGGCTGTATATCAAATTCTCGCGAGCTCTACGAGATTTCGATATCCAATTTTTACGGTGGGGATTGTGCATGAGGGGTTGGATAACGACTACGGACAAAAATAATCTCGATTCTGTCAAATATTTTGTAATAACTTTATCATTACTGCGTCAATTTGCAAAAGGGTTGTTGCATGTACCCACCTGATTGAGCTTTTTCCTCAAATATATGATCCAAACCGACCAGAAAACGAAATGACATCAACTAAGGTCAAATTATCCACATTTCAGGTAATAAATTGTGCAATAGCTCACTCATTTATGAGTAAATTTTCAAGCGGTTTGTTACATGTACCCCGCCTTACTGAGCTCTTTCCACAGATGTGTGTCGCTATGGTAACGTAGGGTCACGTTGAGCGGGGCAACTTTTGATAGTTGGTAAGAATGCGACTTATCAACCGCATTTAAAGTGATCATATTTTGTATTCTTCCCATCAAAAGTTGTTCAATATGCTTATCTTTCAGCCTACTTTTTCTTGGCAAATATAGCATACTCGACTGACACACGGCATCAATTCTGTAAACAACCATAGGCCTATGTGAACACATTGCCTTGCTTAAATAGCAAATATGGTGCTTAAGCAGCGGTATTCGATAATGTTTTGCATGTTGATGGGTTAATCAAAATCAGATATTTTCTTTATGATAATGAACACGTTTGGCAATAGTTCTATGAAAAGAATCAAGCATTTATGAGTGGTAAAACGCATTATAAAACGATTCTAAACATGAAATTCCTGATCTTAAAAGTTCTGGACGTCCCAACATGACGTCGGTGACAACGTTCATTACCTGCCAATTGTGATCGCATAAAACTTTCCGAGTACACTTCAGATCCTTCTTTGACAAATAGTTTCATAGGTGGCAAAAGTGGGTATAGTGCAGTGGCAAATGTATCAAACAGATGTAAATATTAGATGTGTAAGACAGACTTTCCTGACGTCGTATCCGTCCAAGAATTAAGTTGCCCCGCTCAACGTGATCCTACGTTGCCATAGCGATTGTCGAACGCGCCGTAATGCAAACAACCTAGTTTTTTTTTTTTGCAGGATCAAAATCACAACGCTCTAAATTATCAAATTTGAAAATTTCAATACAAATAACATAAATTACATAAATTAAAAAGTTATAAAACCATTCCGGATACATTATTAACAGCCCTCGTATTTGATATTGTTTAAAAGTAGATTCTATAACCAATTGCGGACAAAATATGTATATTTTTTCATATGGTTCAGAGACATGGTTGCTAGGCAACTTAAGAGAAACGGTGAAAAATTCTGACCAGCCTCCATAACATCGTTGCCATGGTAACATAAGTTTCACTACAGATATGATTTAATGATAAATCGATCTAGAATAGATAAATTATTAAATTATTATGTTTACAACAATATCCATAAAGTTTCCTATGAGAAACAAATCTTTGAAATTTTATTTTCTTTTCAAAAATACAAAGAAATGCCAGGACCAGTATTTTCCTCTATCATATGAAAGGAACACATTCCTTCCGTCTTCAATCACTACAGGGTGACTGCGGGATCGATATGAACGCAACATTACACCCCAGACTGTGCACAGTAGGCTGTCAAGTGTTGGAATTCGTTGAAAGAAGTTGTTATCTGTAGACGTCATCGAAACGTCCGTCTAGCTTTGGCGCGACATTACCTTCTCTTTACCAGGGCTACCTTAGCAAACGTCTTCTTAACAAATTAGATCACAACTTTGCATCAGTTAGTCGACGGACGTGTGCTCATTTATCGCTGTCGTGGTGGGTTTCAGAGTGACAGAATCTAATCGTGATTGACTTTCTTAACATTAATTATCCTTTCCACGACACGCTAGCTAGTGTGTAGCTGTTATTGAAGCTAACGGTGGCTACACACGTTACTTACACTGCTCTTTTTTGTCTTGTGAATTTTGAAGTAGATGGTACCTGTTTAAGAACTGTTGTTAGCTCTCGCTAAAAAGTCTTAAAATAATCGAATTGCAACAGTCATGTTGGACACTGATTTTTCCAACAGTGTTCCAGAATAAAATGTTTTGATTGTTTGTTTATTGATTGTATGCCGCAAAGAATCAGGTGACCGATTAGAACTTTTGCTGAGTTTAGATCTATTTAGTGTTGAATTATGCATTATATATATAGTAAAGGCCAATATGTAAAAGTGTATCAGATTTTCCATTTGCCATATAGCATTTACGCTTGGATAAGCATTTCATGTAGATGCCACGAGATAAAGAGATATCATGATTCAAAATAAGAGATTTTTTCGTTTTTAACATTAACCGATGCGATGGGTAGAGAGTGTGTGAATTGCAAGAAATCTAACTGCAAAATACCATGTCAAACATTTCTTTAAACTATGGATAAGATCATGTTTTATTTTTTTCAAACCTTTGTCAAACTAAATAATTTTAAACATGTCCATGCCTTTGCAGACGGCAATTATTAATGTTGAAAAATAATTGTTTGTTGTACGGAAATAATCCAGGGCTTATCCAGGCGATAATATTATTTACTCGGAACTTAGTTGCTGATGAAAGGAATATCGGTATTTCAAGTTACATGCATTAATATGCCCTTATGAAGTACTTTCATAAATTGTTGACTAAGCAGTTGAAGTCAACCCCGTAGTCTGGTATACCTGCCCCTAATACTGTGTTATTGGGTCAGGCACACTCCAACAATGGCGACGCCCACTGGGGTGATTTCACTACAAAGATAAAGAACAACGTTTTTTTTTTAATTTTGTGAGCAAAGAAGGGTCATTAGAAGAGTAGATAGTTTTCGGTATAACTTTAACACTAGCAGTAACAGTTTTACACGACCATCACGCTAATCCGAAATAAAGCGGATTTAAATTATGAACATGTAAACTATATTGTGACAATTTGGGAATTGTCGTTACCATCTGTCTGATGAGCTCAGTGGTAGAGCGTTCGTCTATCACTTTAGAGGTCCAAGGATCGAATCCCAGTTCGGATACATCTTTTTGTTTCCCTATATTTTTTTTTACATTTTTATACCAAATTGTTCCAGAGATTGCAGAGACGCAATAAAAACACTGTTACAAATTGTCATTTTATTGCGTCTTTGCGATTTCTATAAAAGTTTAGTTTGATAAAATGTAAAATAAATATATCTAGATCTGTTAGAAAAACAAAATGTACCCATAGGAGGATTGGAACCCAGGACCTCTGGAACACAGGTCCGACGCTCTACAACTGAGCTAATCAAACACATAGTTATAAGTAAACCCAAATTGTCAAAATATATACTAAGCACAACAATATAGGGATAATGAAACTCAATGATAAATAGAAATAAGAATCTTAAGGTTATTGGAAGCTGTTATACTTTTTTTGATAAAACTATTATTACTTTTGCTTTGTGTTAAAATATTGTGCAGTCACAGGTCGTTAATTTCATAACATAGGCATATACTCTAAAAAGGGGTTAGCATTGAAAAATCACAAATGGGCCAATTTTGTGCATACACGTGCGATTTCCGCATTTCTTGATGAAAACTAAACAGTACATATTCGCAAACAAGTCCTTAGCTGGAAAGATGGTTCAACGTTGTCGTCTAACCGACCGCCAACACTGGCAGATCGTAGGAAAGCTCGAGCTTGCAGTTAACCAAACTAATATTGTATTGAAGATTACTGTGTCACAATTAAAGGGTATAATTGTGGGGTTGCATTGACAAAGCAACCGATCGTCTTTCGCAATCTTAAAGGTTTTAAGTTCACTGATTGAAAATAACCGGCATCAACACACTGGGATCTTTCAGGACCACTTTATACATGCAGGCATCCAAATACAGGGATAATCTCAAGAAACACAGATTTCGACCCTACAAGTCGTATACGCAGTATTGACACTGTTATGCGCTTTTCGAAACAGACGGTACTGCTACATACGTCCGAGGATTAACCAGTCTATAATAGTGTGACCGAAAACCTTTTTTTTTGTTCTTTAAGATGTTGAGGAACAAGTTTATTGGAGAAATTTGAGTAAATTTTGGAAATTTCGTGGTAAAATATTAAACCAATTCCGATATCCCTATATTGTTGTGCTTAGTAGCCTATAGTTTACATGTTCATAATTTAAAACCGCTTTATTTCGGATTAGGGTGATGGTCGTTTAAAACTGTTACTGCTAGTGTTAAAGTGATAACGAAAACGATCTATTTCATAAATTCGACATCTCTGCTCTCAAAATTAACGGACTTTGCTCTTTATCTTTGTTGTAAAATCCCTCCACTGGAGGCAGCCATTTTTACTGAATGCCTGACGTACTAAAATACATAAGGCAGGGAGTCAGACTAGTCAATTGCGTTGAACTTCAGTAGGGTTAAAAAGTTTATCATGAAAACCGCGCCTCGGTGAAATTGATTGTTTCCAGCCATGTTCAAAGTGTCTTAACCCTTTACCATACAAGACCTAGTTTTGACGTTCCTAATAGAAATTGCTCGTGAAAACGTTGAGCTAAAAGAAGAAACTGCTGATAACCAGCAGTTTCTTCTTTTGTCTCAATATTTTCTATGCTATATTGTACAAAAGCCAATCTTTATCAACATCCATTTTGTTGTCTGCAGCAGGTTTTTAATTAGACCACCCTAAAATTTTGCCGTTTGGGAATAGGTTAAGCTTGCTGGAACAAATATTGTGGGTTGCAGCCAACCCCACGCCTCTTCCTGTGGGCCCGATATATTAGACATACCGCGTAGATCTTTACACATATTCTGCAGGAACAGATTCTCTAGGTTGGAGTACACGTGTGCAAGATGAGCCCCTCTCTGAAGACAAAAGTGCTACAAAGAAAAACAAAATACAAATGAAACAAAATGGAAACTTCACTTGTACAAACACTATTCAAAGAATTCAGGCTTGCCGAAACTCGTGAAAGGGGGCTTGGAATTCTCAGACAACCAAATAGATTTTGGTATGCTTCATGTACTTGTTTGAGTTTGAGTCGTTTTCCTGTTCAAGTTATGAACACAAAGGTAACTTTGTTCGTTGCTGCAACATCTTTCTGATCCCAATGCACACACGTGTCAAGCCCAGACTGAACTCGTCTTCTGCTAAAATCTATGATTTTTATATTTACATGTATTTGTCAATCTGTCGAAACGAACAGATTTGTTTAGTCGATCTTCTATTCAAATGTCTAGGCTGTTGAGGCCCAAATTTGAGCATTAAACACGGTTCTACATTTAAATAACTGTACGGATAATTAATTATATTGTCGAAAAACAAGGCCGAGGTGAGAGCAAAGGTGGTCACGATTATTACAACATTTTTGTCCTACTTACGAACTTTCTTACGAACGTTTTGGAAAACGCGCTAAGAATTTGCATAGATGTAAGGGTAAAGTTACGAAAGACGTAAGAACTTTTTAGTAAAACGGGCCCCTATCTTTAACAACAAACTGTTGATAACCAGTATTTTCTACATTCCATCAAGTACTCCATGCTATACAATACATAATTTCTATTTTGGACACGAATGATCTTTCTTGTTGTCCCGTAATACCCATTTTAATTGGGGCAACCTAAAATCATGTAGTCTGTGATGGATTCAATCGTTGTAATATTTACCTCGGCATCAGTGAATGTTTTAGGATCATGAGCGAAGAAATAACATTGGCCCCCAAAATAGACCCAGCCGTCAGGGCAGTGGGAAGCAGCAAACCCTGGAGTAAATTCATCATGAACGATTCTTAATCAGAAGCCTTTGACTTTAAAAAGAAACTTTGTGAAATTATAAATATATCTAGCTGAAATCCATATTTTTGCCATTTTCATTTTTTTTCATACCTGCTGATGATTTAGTTTGATAGTAGGATGTCAAAATCCTCGTTAACCTATTACCAAAGGACACAATTTTAGGGCGGTTCAATTTGAAAGATTCTGCAGACAACAATTTCAAGTGAATGGAATTGTTATTTTTTGGGGTCTTTTTGGATGGAAAACATTGTGGGAAATAAAGAAATTGCTTGTCACGAACATTTTCTTCATTTTCCACGATGTTGTCCATGGCCATTATTTTGTGGGCAGTCAAATGATCCATTGTGTGGTAATGGGTTAATATAGCCGAAAACGCTGGAGTTATGAGTTTTTTACCTCCCATCAACGATCCATTTACTTGTATCAGTGTTAATCATTTTGTTTAATGAAATTTGTCATTTAAAATGTGTATTTAGCAGAAAGCGTAAATATCCCACCAACAATAAGTAGTTTAGAGACCATCAAATGGTTAAGTTCATTGTTTAAACTAGACACCACCAGCACCAAAACGACAAAAAAAGAGACACGATCCTGTAAAGGACATTATTTTTGCATTTGAGACCACATGGTGGATAATCAAGTAATACAACAATTTCAGAAAATCTTCAATAATTTTGTTAAAACGGGATCGGTTTGAAGCAGAGATGGTGGACAGACGTCATGCATCATATGGAAGTGGTGGATTTTTGACAAATCAGCTGATAGAAATATTATTGAAGATCAACCAAAATTTTGGTTGATCTTCAATAACTTTTTTATCACTTGCTTTTTCAAAAATCTACCACGTCCACCTTCTCTGCTTCAAACCGAATTAAATAGGTCAAATACTAGCAAAAATATTGTAGATTATCTTAAATTTGTTCATAATCAGCCTGCATACACCCGCAGATTGATAGATTCTCTAGCAGTATTTGTCCATTTTTGTTTCGAAAATTTAAAGGATAACCTTAAAAAATTTACGATTTCGTAGTTCATCCTTATAAATCGCTCAGAAATGGTTTAAAAAACATTACAAGCAAAGTCATTACGTTAAGGAAAGCATTAACCCATTGCAAACCAGCAGCCAAATTATCGATTTTTATCAATACACAAAATTTGCCGCATCAATTACTTCCCTTGGATTCTGTATCCTTGGATACGAAATAGTCGAACCTGTCTACTTTGACAACTGCGTCATTTATCGATAATCGAGTGATCTGATATAGATGTTTATGGGAATATCGCTTCAAAATCCTACGATTGCAATGTTAACTTAAAACTTTAAACCCATAAAACTTTATACATGTAGGATATATTTGCTTTTCCGAGGAAATCAATTTGAAAACGAAAGTGGATTCTGAGATTGAACCAGGACCGTACAACTAGATTGTATTTCTCTTCCACTTCATGTTTTTCTCACTAAATAATGGCGCAAACATCATGGTAAAAGAAGAAATTGATTTAGACAGGCAATTTCTTCCTTTCATACACTGTTTTCTACCCAAAGAGACAAAAGGTTTTGTTAAATGAAAAATTTAGGGTTTTCCCCTAAATTTTTCATTTAACAAAACCTGATGTTGACACTCAAAACAGAAAAGGCTTGGTAAAAACATTGAGACGAAAGAATATGCTGATAATCGACGTGATCAGCTTTTGTCTCAATATTTTTCGCGACATTAGAGAATCCCTCTTATATCAGCATCCCTTTGTTATCTGCAGCGGCTGTCAAAATTGAACTCTAATTTTGAGCTATTTGGGAAAGAGTTGAAAGCGCATAAAGATCGTTTTGGGCATTTATCGAACAGTTTTGATATAATGTAATATTGTATCAAGGCGAGTAGCAGGCGATTAAATTAAGATTGTTTGGGCAATTTTTTTTAATTATCATGAGATATCAAAGTGTTGCTAAAGGAGAAAATGGTGACCTCAGCATTTAATCCTTTTCTCTCTTATTTTATTTATTTATTTTTTATTTTTTTTTTTTTGCTTTTCTTATGTCATCGAAAAAAAAGATCATTTTTGAAAACTGATTTGAATCGAAAATAGCATTAATAGTTTTTCTTTACATACATTAATTGGAAATAAACACTTTATTACTTAATGAGCTGATTAATTACACAAACGGGTGTAAGATTCAGGTCAATAAACACGCGGGTGTCAAAGATGTCATAAAACACATGTTTATTCGCTCCCTTTACTCAGTACAGCAATTATTGGAAGCAGTTTTCAAAATTCTATTGCCCTTTTCTAAAACATATGATTTGGTGAGAACCAGGAAAAAAACGATCATGGTTTTCCCTTTTTCATTCAACAATCCGAATCTCCTCGCTATAATTGCAAATAAATTCTCTCTTTATCATTATCAAATTGATCTTCTGTAGCTTTGGAATTGGAAACCTCTAAAACATTGTAGTTTTGGGAAGGATTAATTCATATCCAAACGGCGAAAATACTCTGGTCTCGTCTGAAATCAAAGGTGTTCCAGACAACAATTTCAAGAGAATTATTGTTATTATTATTATTATTATTATTATTATTATTATTATTATTATTATTATTATTATTTTATTTTGTGTGTGTTGAAGGTAGAAAACACTGTGGGAAATGCAAGACAAGCAATTTCTTCATTTCTCACGATGTTTTCCACAACCCTTTTTTTTTTGAAGAGGGTGGGGTCATTGTGAAGGAATGGGTTAAAGCAATATCGTTGAAAGAATGAAATCCTGATTAATTGTCTATTCAAATGAAAACGTCACCGAAAATCAAATACTAATTTTTAAGAAGTCATCAAATTCTTTTTTATGACCGGTTGACTAATCTGTTTTTCACACTAAGTAACGAACAATGGAATTGATTTCCTTGATTATGGAATAATAATATTGATAATGTCTAATTGACTGATGTAAAATTGGTCAATGTCATACGATCAACTGGATTTTCGCCGACATCGTGTCATCTTATTAACCCATCACTGGACAGCGAAGGTTGAAAGAAATAAAAAAAAAATGTCTGTCCCACAATGATATGCGTCATTTATCGACAATCGAGTGATCGGATATCATAGTTTTTGCTAACTAGTGAGGAAATCGTATAAAAAAATTAAATGGTGATGTGATGGTGAGCATGTTTATTTTTCCGATTTCCTTTTCAATAATTCTGTGCTAGGTTGCATAAAAAACACATTCGTTCCTTCATTTTTCACAAAAAATATATATAATATAATTTCACCCATTTCGTGTTTGTCCACCATTTACTCTAGTACGATCACTTCATTACTAGATAGTAATTGAAAACGACGTTAACCCCCAATAAACCAAATTTATATCGCTGAAATTCAGTGTCATTTTCTACTTCGAAAATTACGTCACTAGTCATGTGACCGATCAAGTGCCCCGGTCATATGAATATAATATATTACCAAAGGGAAGTAATTTACAAGGGAGAGGAAGTAATTTACAAGGGAGATAATTTTTCGCACAAATTTTAATACGGAAAAATAAAATCTTGAATAATTTCTTTTTTCATTCATAATTTGAAAAATGTTTTAACTAAAATTATTCATTGGATGATGTTGTTTTGTAAAAAAGAAAAATCAGACGCCTATAATATTACCCTTTAAGCAAAATAACCCTTGCTAAATTGTACCTTTGCATTGGCTACTCATTTAAAATGCTTTGAAGCTCCTTTGAAAAAAAACCCAAACAATCAAAACAATCCTACCTACGCATACAAGTAAACCGATGAATTTCTTCACTAATTCTTCTGCCATTTCTAAAATAGTCTTATCAACAGACAAAATTTATAATGTCTCATTTGATAAGGACCAAACATGTCACGTAGGTCGCAAAGGGCAATTTTAGAACTGCGAGCAAAGTCAATTTTCTGTAACACGTTTCCAATCTGATCAACCAATGGCTTGAACGAAAACGGTCGTGGATACACTAGTATTATATTTATAAATCAAAGTACTGAAAGTGCTGATGGGAAGCTTGATTTATTGGGGTTTTACGCCGTTTTCAACTACTAAGGTCATATTGCGGCTGCTGGAGCACCTAACCATGGATTCCTGGCGTTTCTCATACCAGTACTACCACAATACCCTTACCGAGCCTCCAGCTGCTCCCCACATACGGTTCACGATATCAAACCATTGATGGGTGATATTTTTGTCAGTAAGAGTATTTGCCGCGGCCGGGTATCGAATCCGGGACCTCTCGCAGAGGCAGATGCGCTACCAACTGCGCCATGGCCGCGGCCTACTGTTGGGAAACAAAATTGTTAACAATGTAGTAGAGTACTTTGATTAGGTACTTTGATTATCCATTTGAATACCATGAATACTTTGATTCGTAGAGTACTTTGATTAGGTACTTTGATTATCCATTTGAATACCTTGAATACTTTGATTCACAGAGTACTTTGATTAGGTACTTTGATTATCCATTTGAATACCTTGCATACTTTGATTCCATTCTATTTATAACTTTGAATATATTTCATAGTTCAGTAAACTTGACTGACCCATTTACAAGGAATGCCATTGGACTGATCTTTGAACCATAATATAGCAAATCACTACGCCGGTTTTTCTTCTCTTAGAGACATGATTAATTGAATGTTTCATTTTCAGTCACACAATTCAATATCTACATGTATAACTTCAGACTTACATAGGGGCCTATTGAATATTCGAATGACTGTTACCTCATTAATCTTTGCTTTTGATAGAACTATTTATAGTGAGGAGGACCGGAAGATGTTGTATGGTATGCAGAGAATTGTAAAGTGCAGGGAGGGGCGGCTGCAAAGAGAAAAGTACTAAATTCTTGTATGACATCCTATAATCCGATTCTTTTGATGCAAATTTCGCTCTTTGATATCCAGACGTCTCTCCATCCATGAGCGAAATTTGCATCAGAGAAGACTCGGATTAGGTGTCTAACTGCCAACTTTTCGCACCTCGAAAGCTTTACTGTATTGCGAATGACCAGTTCATTTGCTAGGACTGTCCACTGAGCCATATTGGTAATGATTAGGCATTTGTGACATTTGTATTATCTCTGGAAAGGAGGTTCCAAACTTTATTTGAGACCAGACCGAATCCATATTAGCCTGTTTTAATGTTTAACCCTTTCCCGAACGACAAAATTTTAGAGTGATCCACTTCAAAAACTGCCACACATGACAAAATAAATGTTATTAAAGATTGGCTTTGTGAAAAATATGACACAGAAAATATTGAGACAAAAGGAGAAACTGCTGGTTATCAGCAGTTTCTTCTTTTGTTTCAATATTTTCCCAAACCTTTTCTATTAGAGACGTCAAAACCAGGTCTTGTTTGGGAAAGGGTTAATCTGATGCGCGTTCTTTAGAGCGAGATTTTTTTTTAAAGATTTCTAGTAGGTGTTATAATGCGTTTTTAAGACCTGAAAATTAACGACCGAGATGTTCAAAAATGCTCCAAACTTCATTCAAATGACGTCATGATGACGTCATTTGAATGAAGTATTGAGCATTACTATGATACCATGGAACAACTCGGCCAATTCACTCAAGGTTACATTGTTTCTACAGAGTTAACCGAGAGTTTCCACACGAAGTAAAGGGTGATTGCGCCTCCCGTTGACCGTCTTAAAAATATTGCTCTAAAGAACGCTTTATCCTAAAACATCTCAAGAAATCTCAAGATATCTAAAAAAACTCGCTTTAAAGAACGCGCCTCTGATTTAGACCAATATTGCTCTCTAATAGATTGTTAGGCTACATTACATGTAGGCCTACATGTGAGAACTATCGAAGGGCGGCATAGGTTATGATTAGACTTCAATAAGACTAAAGCTGATCTGAATCCGTGATGAGCTCATATGCCATATGAGCCCTTTTAACAGATCTTGGCTTATATCATCAATATCACGGCGGGGAATCACGTGACACAACAATCTCAGACAAAAATCAGTCATTAATTTTGTTAACACGCAACCGAGTAGAATTCAGCTTCAAGCAGAGAAGATTGAAAAAGGTCCTGTTGCTCGATGTGGTAGATCTTTTAAAATATACTAAGCACAACAATATAGGGATATCGGAATTGGTTAATTTTTTTACCTCGAAATTTCCAAAATTTACTCAAATTTCTTCAATAAACTTGTTCCTCAACATTTTAAAACATAAAAATTCAAAAGGTTTTCGGTCGCACTGTTGTAGACTGGTTAATCCTCGGGCGTATGTAGCAGTACCGTCTGTTTCGAAAATCGCATAATTGTGTCAATTGCGTACATGTATACGACTTGTAGGGTCCAAATCTGTGTTTCTTGAGATTATCCTTGTACTTGGATGCCTGCATGTTTAAAGTGGTCCTGAAAGATCTCGGTATGTTGATGCCGCTTATCTTAAATCAGTAAACTTAAAAAGTCTCTATGATAAAGAAAGAACGAAATAACGCGCCGATCGGTTGCTTGGTCAATGCAACCCCACAATTATACGCTTTGTGACACAGCAATCTTCAATACAACATTAGTTTGGTTAACTGCAAGCTCGAGCTTTCCTACATCTGCCAGTGTTGGCGGTCGGTTAGACGACAACGTTGAACCATCTTTCCACAGCTGAGGACTGGTTTGCGAATGTGTACTGTTTAGTTTTCACCCAGAAATGCGGAAATCGCATGTGGATGCACAAATTTGGCCCATTTGTGATTTTTCAATGCTGACCTCTCTATAGTACATATGCCTATGTTATGAAATCAACGACCTGTGACTGCACAATATTTTCACACAGAGTATAAGTAATAATAGCTTTATCAAAAAAAGTATAACAACTTCCAAGAAACTTAAAATTTTAATTCTTATTTATCATTGAGTTTCATTATCCCTATATTTTTGTGCTTAGTATATGTGTTGATTAAAAAGCTATTAACGACCAAGAAAGTTTTACTCTGTCTTCCGTAACTTTTTTGTTGGCTTATTAGTCCCCCACCGGTTACCGGTTGGGGGACTATAGGTTTGCTCGATTCCGTCTGTCCGTCCGTCCGTCTGTCCGTCTGTCCGTCACACTTTTGTCTGGGCTATATCTTCTAAACCATATGTGCTAACAACTTCAAACTTGGTACACTTATAGATCTCATTGAGGAGAAGTGTCATGTTCAAGAACCGTTACTCTGCCACGCCCACTTTTTGAGTTATTGCCCTTTGTTGTTTTTACCCTTACATTCTTGTCCGGAACGTATCTCCTAAACTATGTGTGCTAGCAACTTCAAACTTTGTACACTTATAGATCTCACTGAGGAGAAGTGTCATGTTTAAGAACCATAACTCTGCCACGCCCACTTTTTTAGTTATTGCCCTTTGTTGTTATTACCCCCACATTCTTGTCCGGAACGTATCTCCTAAACTATGTGTGCTAGCAACTTCAAACTTTGTACACTTATAGATCTCATTAAGGAAAAATGTCATGTTTAAGAACCATAACTCTGCCACGTCCACTTTTTGAGTTATTGCCCTTTGTTGTTTTTAGCCTTACATTCTTGTCCGGATCATATCTCCTAAACTATAAGTGCTAGCAACTTCAAACTTTGTACACTTATAGATCTCATTAAGGAAAAGTGTCATGTTTAAGAACCATAACTCTGCCACGTCCACTTTTTGAGTTATTGCCCTTTGTTGTTTTAGCCTTACATTCTTGTCCGGATCATATCTCCTAAACTATAAGTGCTAGCAACTTCAAACTTTGTACACTTATAGATCTCATTGAGGAAAAGTGTCGTGTTTAAGAACCATAACTCTATCACGCCCACTTTTTTAGTTTTTGCCCTTTGTTGTTTTTAGCCTTACATTCTTGTCCGGATCATATCTCCTAAACTATAAGTGCTAGCAACTTCAAACTTGGTACACTTATAGATCTTATTGAGGACAAGTGTCATGTTTAAGAACTGTTATTCTGTCACGCCTACTTTTTGAGTTATTGCCCTTTGTTGTTTTTACCCTTGCATTTTTGTCCGGAATATATCTCCTAAATCATAAGTGCTAGCAACTTCAAACTTTGTACACTGATAGATCTTATCAAGGACAAGTGTCATGTTCAAGAACTGTTACTATGCCATGTCCACTTTTTGAGTTATTGCCCTTTGTTGTTTTTAGTCTTACATTCTTGTCCGGATCATATCTCCTAAACTAAAAGTGCTAGCAACTTCAAACTTTGTACATTTATAGATCTCAATGAGGACAAGTGTCATGTAAAAACTGTTACTCTGCCACACCCCCATTATTTGAGTTATTGCCCTTTGTTGTTTTTACCTTTACATTTTTGTTCGGAACATATCTTCTAAACCATAAGTGCTAGCACCTTCAAACTTGCTACACTTATAGATATCATTGAGGACAAGTGTCATGTACAAGAACTGTCACTCTGCCATGTCTACTTTTTGAGTTATTGCCCTTTGTTGTTTCTATCCTTACATTTTTATCCCGAACTTATCTCCTAAACCATAAGCCCTAGCAACTTCAAACTTTGTACACTGGTAGATCTCATTGAGAAGAAGTGTAATGCACAAGAACTGTTACTCTACCACATACATTTTTAGTTATTGTCTGTTGTTGTTTTTTATCCTTACATTTTTGTCCGGACCATATCTCCTGAGCCATCAGTGCTAGCAACTTCAAACTTGGTACACTTATACACTTAAAGACACTTCCAACGCAACACTTACATTTTTCATCATAACTAAATAAATAATGCAGTATTTTTTATGAAATTTTCAGCAAATATCAATCAATTACGTTTACATGTTTTCTGTAAGTTTCAAGAAAATCGACTGATCCGAACATAAAAAATATTTAGGTTTTTCACTAAGACTCAAATATGAAAAGTCACAAAACCCCAGGCAATTGCAGAATTCAATAGCATCAAAGCAGCGTCACCAAATCATGCTCAAAACTCATATCACTGCTTCATAAGATTTGATAACATGCTTTCATGTGCGATGCAATACTAAAATTCAGTCGCACCTATTTTGTTAAATGTTTTGTACGTGTTGACCAGCATTGCACAAAAGTCATTGAATTTGTTACCAGACATTAGCTTTTCGCCCTTTTGCCCCAAGAAATTTTCAACAACTACAACAGGAACTTAATAGGGACGAGTTGAGAATGATCCCGCAAAGATTCACCATCAATTATGCTTTATCAATGAGAAGGGTGTGTCTTCGTGTCATTTAGGTTCATGACGGACACACAGAATGTTAGCATAAAGTCATAAACTTTACTGCTGTTACATTAATAACAGGCCCGTAGGAACAGTCGGGGCTAGGGGGAGTCGGGGCATGGGAAAGCAATGTCTGATCGAAATTATCCCTCGATTAGTATATCACATGTTTTGGATGCAGCAATTGGCTATTTACCGTTGAAATGTACATGAATACATGATGTAAACAAGAAAAAATCACATAGGGTCGACCCACGACGACAATGATCCTGTGAAAACCCTGCCGACTTTGAAGCCCACAGAATTAGAACAGGCAGATAAATGGTCTTAGGGGAGCATGACATTCCCGGTTTTTCGATTTTAAGCACCAGAAGAAAATAAATGAACAACAAAGTTGAACACTCACCTGTTTTTGTCAAAAAATTGCGACCCCAGAGACAGAGCCACACATGGCCGGAAGCGCCCCAGAGGATTTAAGCGGCAGAGCCAATGGCTCTGTCTCTGTAGTTTCCGTACCGTGGTAATAGGTGATATATTATAAGAAAGGATTTTTTGTTATCCGGTGGGGGACTCCTGTATTGCATCGCAATCCGATATGCACTTGTTTTGAAAAGATCGCTCATATTTAGCAAATACCTTACACACTTAGCCTACGCTTCTCACCATTTTCTCATGTCACCCATTTTTCCGTGCTAATGTATGGAAGGATTCTGCCTTTGGTAGATCTAAACTGACACGATTTAAAAACGCAAAACACGTTTTCATTAACCATTCCTTTCCTATTGCCTCGATCGGCACCATATTTGGGGACATGCATGAGGCAATGTATACGCTTCACGCCCGAGCAATTTTGTCGTGTTTTCTGTAAAATATCCGGACATCTGAACAGCCCATCATTAAATGCTCGTGTGTCTCGTGCATTCAGACCACGTGTTAAATCACTAAGATTTTTTGTGTACAAATTGCCACTTTGATTTACTTATTGAAAACATACGAGAACAACGAAAGAAAATTGTGTACAAAATGCTGAGGCTTACTTTGCGAAAAGAGAACCGAGTATTTTGGCTTTTGGTTTGCGGTGTTTCACAAATGAAGGTAGCTAGACGCTTTAATGTAGCCGAATCGACGGTTCCAAGTATATGAGACGTGTAAACGGCACAGGAAGATTTACAGACCACCCACGTCCCGGTCAGCCGCGTATAACAACTGTATGTCAACATATTTGTATACGTCAACGTCACTAACGCAAGAGATTTTTGATGGCTCAATCTACAGCAAATTCAATGGTTGGTAATCGCGGGCGGTCTAAACATCGCGACATGGTGATAAATCGCCTGTGAAAACACGGGGTTCGTTGTCGTCGATGTTCGATGCTAGGCTCTTGACTCAACGTGCATTTTGGCATAATCTGACGTCCATTCAGGCATTATTCGTGGCTTTCAAGGTCATTTTCTGTCCTGTTATGTTAACAATTGTAACGTTTACCATTTTACATGGCTATACATCGGTTTTGTAAGATGTAGGAGATACCATTTGCAAAAAGTACATTTTGCGTTTCTAAATCGTGTCAGTTTAGCTCTTATTTTGTCGGCATTATCTTGTAAAGTAGACATGCGGACTAATATGTAATCGTTTTGTGAATATGTCAACTTCCAATTTTTTCCAAATGCAAAGAAATGGGCAAAATGTCAGAAAAGGATATTTGCCACGGCCTGGGGATTGAACTCGGGAGCTCAAATTGCGAATCCGACGCGATACCCACTGATTGTACAGTCGTTCAATCAAGTTAGAATTGTGGATCTTTGATATTAAGGCCGTCCATCCCTAATGAGATTCGCGCGACGTCGGAATTATTCGGGCCACGTCGTAAACATCCGACGTCGTACAAAAACTTAAGATGTCGCGTGGATCTCATTAGGGGCGGTCTGCATTAAAACAACTATCATCGAATATCAAATCAACAAGAGATATTTCTTACACACTTTATTCTATCAAGCCTTACATGTATATCAATAACATACACGTATGGTTGAGTCAAGATCTGGATGAAAGACCCTTATGACAAGAGATATAACCGTATTTTTATCTGTATGTGGTCTAAAAAACAACCTAAGGCGAATCCTTGCAGCTAACACACAGTTATTAACCTTTTACCATATGGCAAATTTTGGGCTGTTCCAATTTCAAAGGTGTTGCAGACAACAATTTTGAGTTGATGAAATTTTGAAAATCTCTCCATGTTGGGTTAAAAACATTGCGGTAAATGAAGAAATTGCTTGTCACAAGCAATTTCTTTATTTTCCACAATGTTTTCCGAAGCCTTTTTTGTGAGGGAGTCAAAAGGCGTCACTGCGCAGTAATGGATTAAAGTTAGAAAAAAGCTATGAGAGATTAATTTCTTGTGGTTATGCACGTAATCTGATCGGGATCAATGTTGTTGTTAAATGCCATCCTCTATAAGGGTCTTTTTTCCACATCGCATCTCATCAACCAACGATACTCCCCCCATTCTGACCGGAGCCTTGAAATCTGAAATTTATAATTGATCAGAAACTGTTCATCTTTCAACAAACAAGACCTAGTTTTGATGTTCCTGAGAAAATAAGCATTTTCTCCTTTTGCCTCATTATTTTGTGAGCTACATTGTATGTAAATCCTATCTTATCAACACAAATTTTGACATCTGTCGCAGCAAACTGTTTGAAAACTGACTCAGACATGAGACAGTTATTGAACATTTTTACCTGTCTAAAGGGGTGCTAATTTAGCCGTATTTGCATCCCATGTACTCTCTTAAAACAGAGCACATTCTCTCTTCATTCCATTATAATAGAATGATACTCTGTTCCTACGGGGTCATTTCACGTCTAATCTCGGGGCCTTGTGGGATTTCGGTATCCAATCGTTGGCTTAAAAACAGCAAAATATTTGAAAATCTGATACAAATTTGCATTGGCTGACGCTTCAAGTTACCGGCTTCAGCCAAAAATAGAAGCGACGTCAAGTATACGTAATCATATAAGATAAAACTGAATGATTTTGCTTCGCTAATTCAAATTATGTGTTAAAGTTAGATTATTTAGATTATGACGACCAAATAGGCTGTTGGTGTATGAAAAACTGCATAGGTCATATTTGATGGTTTAATCAATAGACCTCGGCTTTGGAGAGTACTTCCCATGATGCACAATCCCCGCCGTGTAAATATTCACATCTGACCACATAACACCATAGGTATTAAGACAATTGCTACCTTTATGTATTTCATATAGTGAATTACTTTGTTCATAGTTCTTTATTTTTCTCGGCTTTGAAAATAGCCTATCCTTTCTGGCAATTATTTACAAACGTCATTCGTCTCTCATCAACTGATGTACTAATTACAAATCATCTGAATGAGATAAGCTTCTGGAGGCTCTGATTGAGTGGTATGGTATGGTAGATCTAGTACTTTTGAGAGAAATGCCAGAAATTCATGACCCTGTGCTCAAGCCGACGTAATATGACCGACGTACTTTTTTAGAATTGGTGCTAAAATAGTTCCCCCATATTGACATTCATACGACATCAGAAATATTCGGGCGACGTCGTAAACATTCGGCGGTGGAACGTTCCACCGCCGAATATTTACAACGTCGTCCGAACAGATTCGGATACGTAACGAATGTAAACGACATCGCACGAAAAATCCCGACGTCGTGAGAATCCCATTAGGGTGGACTACCTCAATCCAAAATTCTTACGGTTTTTGACAAATAGGCTTGGCGCCAGAAAAGCTACATTGAATGTCTCCCCAAGAGTAATCGAATTCCGGCCAAATAGCAACACAATTCTGGTTTTTGTCACCATTCGGTTGACTTGGACCCCAGTCAGTGAAGTTGGCTACTTTGTTGTTATGCTTCCATTTCCATACTCCGTCTCTAACGACGTCCGTTAGGCCGATCCAATGGACACTCTCTGTCAATGACACATAAAACATGACGTTAAAAGCATAAAATGGAGGATTAAGGATGGAGGGGGGAGGGGGTCAAGAATAGAGAAAATTCGGCATTTTTTGTAAAACTTTTTTTTTTTTTGGGGGGGGGGGGGGCTTAGCTTTCATAGCCACCAATTCTAACGCAACACTTGCATGTTTGGTAATAACTTGAAATTGTTTGAACCATTTTACATTGAATTTTCAACAAATTTAATTCATTTATATTGCCTTAATATCTGTAATTTTCATACAGAAATATTGAGTAGAAATTATTAAATTTGCAGTTCATAAAATATGATTAGAAAACAAAAAGTCACAATAAAGCCACACGAGCTTATAACGTAAATTCGTAAATAAGTTATTTTTGCAACAGAAATAACGTTTTTATCCTGTCACTTCCGGTATTTACTGACGGATAACAGGGTGCCAATAACGTCGGCACTACTTTCATCAAGCGAAGGTCACTCGATATCTAGATTGTGCCTTGACGGTTGTAATATTCACAATAAAAACTCAGAAATAGAATTTGTTGACTTAAATTTCATAATAATAATTCTCTATGATAAATTTATCTACACAAATAGTAAAATATCGAATAGATCGCTCCAAAAATGTACAACAATGCGGAGTTTGAGTTTTACTCCTAATACGTAATCGGAAGCGAGTGGGAAATATAAAGCATAACAGACATTTTTCATTCCTTGTCAATTAGTCTATAAAATACCCCAACTTAAGGTTCACCCTGCAGTATTGACCCAATTTTAAAACTTTGTGACGTAAAAGCTTTTGATGACGTAATACACAAGGTTATTTTTGACAGTTGGAAGCCGTGTTTATGTTTACAACGAGATGAACAGGAAACATTTAAGGGAAGGATTTAAATACAAGACTTTAAGAGGGGATAGAGAATGAGATAGTTGGTTAGTTATTTTATTTCAAATCGATTGCTGACTGTTAGTTTTGAATTGTCTTCTTCCCTCACAAAACACTTGTTTCTTTGATGAATGTCTAAAATGAAAATGGACGACATCGGAAACATTCAGATAGATGACAGATCATGACACGTTTGTAAACACGTCCAAGATCGAGTAAATAGAAGTTGGGAGGAAATATAAACCCATTTATGGTATGCTTCATGTTCTTGTTATTTCATTTCAACATTTTCAAGTTTTCAAATGAATGTCAAACTTGTTCTTCATTGAAACGGAATCTATCATTCCCAATCCGAGGGCAGATCTCGTCGTCGACTTGATTTGAACTGTGCAGTTCCTTGCAATTTGAGTTTGTTCTTTGGTTATAATATTTACTTGTTAATGATAAAAAATGGAGAGAAGATCTATTTAACAGTAGATCTATTAATCTGACAGAGTTCGAAAGTTTCTTTGTTTGTTTTTTTTTTTCAATCTTAGAACTAACTTATGTCGCGAACACGAGTTATGCGTCTAACGGTCTTTAGGATAACTAACTAGGTCATTAAAGGCATCCCGTTCGTTATTTTAACGAGAATGGCGCCTCTTTTTTAAACAAATGTACGTAATAGGATAAATAGAATAGATGGTTACTGTCTGTAGATGGAAAAAATATCCGGCTCGACTTCGGAAATTTATCCGGTTCGCCCACGGCTCACCGGATAAAAATTCCTCCGCCTTGCCGGATATTTTTTCCATCTACAGACAGTAACCATCTATTCTCTATATCGCGGTCGGCTAATATTCAATATGTCCGCCGTGGGCATGGATGAAATGAAGACATCCCTTCTCATTGAAAAACATAATTGAGGATGAATCTTCGCTTTGTAGTTCTCCGCTCGTCTCTAATTGTTGAAAATTTCTTGGAGCAAAAAGGCAAAAAACTAATCTCTGTGGTAACAAATTTAATGATTTCGTTTAATGCTGACCTGTACAAAGCATCATTTCTTAGACAAAATAGGTGTACTTGAATTTTATTACTACTTAACACGTGAAAACTTGTTATATCTAAATTCACGGAGCAGGGCTTCGAAATATAAGCATGATTTGGAGGCACTGCTTTGACGCTGTTGAATTTTTCAATCGCGTGGCGGTTTTGTGACATTTCATACTTGTGTCTTGGTAAATAATTCAAGGTTCCGGAACTGTAATGGCTGTTACTTTATAATGATAAGCTGTACTTCAAATATGCCTAATAGTGTTTAATATTATGTATCAATTATATGTATGGCAAAACTCAAATTAATATGGTATGATGTGAATGGTAAATAATCAGTAGAAAATCTTGACTTGAAAAACCATGCATTATTTCCCCTTATGATATAAATTTTAGAGGATTATCTGCCCTTGACTCACGAAAAAATTAGTTTTCACAAAATTTGTGGTAAACGAACTACATATATTTTATTGTATATTATCGAGCGAAATGATAATTGGCATCTTTCTACCATTTAAATAATTTGAAAATTTTCCTAACTTTGAAAATATTAACAAAAAAGAAATTTTCTCATTGACTTTAATGCAAACTTTAAAGCCAGTTATATCCCCTTGGATTTACAAATTTTAAAAAGTAAGATGGTAAAATATTTTTGATTATCAATTTCTACAACATATCCATCTTTCAAAGAAATCTATACGCTAGAAGTGTGTGTACCAAATATTGCCATTACAGTTCCGGAACCTTTTAATGTTTTTTTATGATTGGATCAACCAATTCTAATGTAATTTACAGAAAACATGTTAACGTTATTGATTTATATTTGCTGAAAATTTCATAAAATGTACCATATTACTATTTTAATCATGCTGAAAAAATGTAAGTGTTGCGTTAGAAGTGAGTCTAAGTGTAAATATGCACACACTTGAAATAATACAACTGTAAAATCTATGCGCACTTGTTTTTTCTGTACTGTAAAACAAGTTTTGCATGTTTACTCTAGGAACTTTTTAGAAAAGATGCTTATACATACTGACTAATTCTTTTAACGTGTTCACCAGAAATTTATTCTCCTTGTTGGAATACACGTGCGCAAGATGACCCCCTTTTTGAACACAGAAGCGCTGTAAAGAAATTAAAATAAAGTAGCAATAAATTTTGTGCTAAAATAAGACTGGGTTTGCCGTTGTGTTTTAATAAAATCGTTGGTGGATTTATAACATCTCGTAACTGCAGAATACATCAAGCAGTAGTTACGAGGTTTCAAAATTACACTGAAAAATACTATTGTTTGTTCAAAATAACGTCATAGTCGACTCTATAAAATCGTTCCCTATTGAAACTCGATATGTAGAAGTCGTAAGGAAATAAGTTTATAGTTTTTTTAACCAATTACCAAACGACGAAATTTTGGGCGGTTCCAAATTCAAAGACGTTGCAGACGACAATTTAAAGCGAATGAAATTAAAATATTTTGGTCTTTTTGGGGTAGAAAATATTGTGGGAAATGAAGAAATTGCTTGTCACAAGCAATTTCTTCATTTTCCATAATGTTTTCCAAAACCGTTTTCTTTGGAGGAGTCAAAAAGAGTCACTGTGTGGTAATGGGTTAGAAAAGAGGACTAAATCTGTGCTAATGTCAATACAACCAAATAGATGATGGGAAATGAAGAAAATGCTGGAAATAAGCAATTGAAAGTTTCAAACGATCAAGTTTGACAACAACAGTGACAATGCGAAATTTTAAATGTTTTAGTTGAAAAGGAATGATGTCGTCAATATTTGTCCTTCGACCAATTGGAGCAGACTTTCTTTTCGATTCAATTTTGAATAACACACCACGAAAATTTGGTATCGTAAAATATCCATGGCATCAAACTAGCGATGCTGGATAACCGAAAGTTTGTCGACGAACCGCGTGGTCAGAATTCGCCAACAAAAGATAACAGAAATTGATACCTCTGTCATTGAAATTATAATTTGATTAAGAAAGGAATTACGTCAGTATTTTTCATCTACATGCTTATTTGGTAATCATCAACCCATTTCTAGTAGTTTGTCAGGGGTTTATCTGTCTTTCAAGTTTGTGATCTTAACTAAACTGACACGATTTAAAAACGCAAAAAGTACTTTAAAAATAACAGATGATACCAGCGACATAACCGATGTATTGCCTTGTGTAATTGTAATGAAACAATTGTAAACATAACAGGGAATAAAATGACATGTCATGAATATTACCTGAGTGGACGTCCGTTTATGCGCTGTCTCTAAAGGCGATGACGTTGGTTGAGAGCCTGGCATGAGAGGACGACAGCGAACCCCGTGTTCTCGCAGACGATTTATCACCGTTTCACGATGCATAGGTTGTCTGCGATTACCAACTATAGCATTTGCTGTAGATTGAACCGTTACAAATCTGTTTCGTAAGTGACGTTAACGTATACAATTGTCTTGACGTACAGTTGTTACACGCAACTGACTGGGACGAAGGCGGTCTGCATGTGTTCCCATGTCGTTTACACGTCTCTCTAACCTTGAAACAGTCAAGTCGGCTACGTTAAAGTGTTTAGCTACCTCCATTTGCAAAACATCGCTGACCAAGAGCCCCCAAACTCGGTTCCTTTGTGCCAAAATAAGCCTAGGCATTTTACATACGAAAATTATCCGTAGTTGTTGTGTGTTTTCTAAGAGTAAATCAATATGGCAGTTTGCATACAAAAAAACTTAGTGATTTCAGACGTTGTCTGAATGCACGAGACACATAAGCATTTTGGGATGGGCGGTTAAGATGTCCACGTAGTTTACAGAAGACACGACAAAATTGGTGGAAGTAAAGGGTATACATTAACTTATGAATGTCCCAAAATATGGTACCGATTGAGGCTGCAGGAAAGGAATGGTTAATGAATATGTCTTTTGCGTTTTTAAATCGTGTCAGTTTATGTCGCAAACAAGACCGGATTTTTACGTCCGCAGAGGAACGAATTTCTTGCAAAATTGGTACAAAAGAAGAACCCAGCTATTATACATCTCCCTCAACGTTTTCTACTTTGTATGATGAACAGTTTTTATTTTTGGACATAAATCATTTTGTTGTCTGCAATCCCTTGTCAAAGGCATTGCTGATAAGAAGTTGTTTATTCATTATAATATACTAGAGGAAAGAAGAAACGCAACAACTTTTTTTGTTTTTACTCTTAATTCTTTTGTGTTATTTAGTCCCAATTTCTTCCTGTAGTTACAGGCGACTTTACCTTGACATTGATGTTTATGTTTACGATAGAATCTGTCAATCGTGTCATAAATGTAAAAAAAAGATGAACGTGGACTCGTTAAAAGGCAATAGGTTTGTTCTGATTAAATCATCCGTATCATCACGCACGATTTATTCAAAGACAGCATTTTGCATTAATTCTGATATTAACAAATGGGACATCTTTAATCGCGGTTGCTGATGACTTTGTTATACGTCCGTCGACAATATATCACTTGTGGTAACGTCTTAGAACAAACGGAACAACTGAAGACTGCATATCCGAATAACGGTCGTCAACGACTAACGTCATGACGTCAGGAACGTTACAATTGCCTGATTCATCTACGGTGCATATGCTTACCCAAACAGACTGCCGAGATTATTCATGTACAGAACAACAATCAAATTTCAGCTAGTAATCGTTCAAGATGGTTTGGATCACGTGCAAGATACGCTGAATTCAACTATGGTAACTGTTTATTTCCGTAAACGCACAACCCATCACATTTAACTGCATATAGGCGGCACACGTAACTTATGACATTAATGGATTTTTGACACATGAAAGTGAAATGATAAAGTTTCACAAGACATTAACAATAACATTCAAGTTAGTGTGAAATTGAGAAAAACGGGCGATCCGAATTATTGTTTTGTTTCTTTTTCCCCTAAGTATATATTTTTACCTCTGCACCGTTGAAAGTTTTAAAATCGTGCGCGAAGAAATAGCATTGTCCCTCAAAATAAACCCAGCCGTTTGGGCAGCGGGAAGCAGCAAATCCTGGAATAGATTCATTCAGAACGATTGTTAATTGATTCATCGTACCCGACTTAACATTTGTGATCTGTCACGCTAAAATGGACTTAGATCTAGTTTGAAGACCAAAAACCCTAATTTTGACAAACTGATCGGACTCAGTAGAGGTCCACATGAGGCCTTTTCTTTTGCATATTTACCATTACTGTCTTTTTGCATATCGTCGGTGTTATTGCAAAACCCCGTATCTCATTTGTAGGAAAATAATTATATAAGGGGTGAGAATGAAACTTAATAACTTTTCCGAAACCGAAAGGGTTTTCATGAAATTCGGACATAATTGTCCAAATGCAATGTGTCAGTAATACTGATAAGTCAAAATATAGCCAAATCTGCGAGAATCGTCTAAAGTGGACATACAAGGTTCTACTTTGAAAATTGTAAAAATAGACATACGAGGTTTTGCATTTACACCGACGATATGTTCATTTTCATTCCTCATCTGAGCGATGAATAAAAATGTTATCTGGAATGTTTAGCCCTTTCCCAAACAAGACCTGGTTTGACGTTCCTAATAGAAAAGGCTTGGGAAAACATTGAAACAAAAGAAGAAACTGCTGATAAGAAGCAGTTTCTCCTTTTGTCTCAATATTTTCTGTGTCATATTTTAATCAAATCATATCTTTAAAAGCATCCGTTTTGTCATTTGTGGCAAGTTTTGAAGTGGATCACCTTAAAATTTTGCCGTTTGGGAATGTTTAAATGACAATGAGCAAAAACAGCACAAAAGAACACAGCTCTTTAGACCCAACCTGATGCTAGAGTTCAAAAGAATGCTTAACCCTTACCCAAACTACAATACTTTAGGGTGATCCACTTCAAAAACTGATACAAACGACGAAAAGGATGTTATTAAAGATAGGATTTTTGTAAAATATTGTTACGGAAATATTGAGACAAAAGGAGAAACTGCTGGTTATAAGCAGTTTCTTCTTTTGTCTCAATGTTTTCCAAAGCATCATCTATTAAGGACGTCAAAAGCAGGACTTGTTTGGGAAAGGGCTAATTCATAACAGAAAAGAAAAACGTAAAAGCAAAAAGAGACTACTGCGTCTGGATCTGAAAGGTCCCTTATTTTGTTTTAGATCAATATAGTTCATAGCTTGCCTTTGTATAAAGACATATTCTTATCAGAATCCATGGTGTTCTTTAAAAATCTCCTCATAACTCGGAACTATAAGCACGGTGGTTAATCAAGTGACTAAAATTTAAAAAAAAATCATCAATATTTTAGTATATACTTAACCAATTTGAATTCGGTTTGAAGCAGAGAAGGTGGGAAAGTGCCAGGAATGAACTGACCGTGGTGGATTCTTGACAAATCAACTGATAAAAAAGTTATTGAAGTTCAACCACATTTTTGATTGATCTCCAATAACTTTTTTATCAGCTAATCTTTTAAAAGTTCACCCACGTCCATCTAATGCGTGACGTCTGTCCACCTTCTCTGCTTCAAATCGAGTTCAATCGGTCCCGTACTAACAAAATTATTGATGATTTTCTGAAATTGTTGACTCACGTGATTATCCACCGTGATAAGACAGCAACAATAAACCTTGTAAAACTGGATCTTTGCACTGATTTTCCCATATTTATCTAAAATCCATATGGTGCCCTTTTATAGATTATTCCTCATAAAAATCCTACCAAAGCATATGAATAAACCCAAGATTATTTTCACTGGTTCTCCTGCCATTTCTAAAATAGTCTTATCAAAAGACAAGATGTGTAATATCTCTTTGATAAGGACCAAACATGGCCCGTCGGGTGCAAAGAGGACAATCTTAAAACTGCGAGAAAAGTCAATTTTCTGCAAAAATGTGTCTATCATATCAATCAATGGCTAAGACGAAAAACGGTCGTGGATATACTTATGCTATAAATAGCAATCAAGAAGCTTTTCTTTTTTTGTGCATCTAACTGGCGACTTTTCGTTGTTTCGTTGTTTAAAACTTTTCTGTATTTCGAATTCATGACTAGATTGTTTTGTATCAATTGTACAAAATATGCCATGGCAGCCCACAAATCCCTGTTGGTAATGACTAGGCATTCATTCGTGACATTTCTATCATACATCTATTGTATCTGGGAAAAGGGTCCTTATCGTCTCTTTTCAACTAAAACCTCGTAACTGCAGCTTAAAACAATGTAATTACCTCGCATAGAGAGATGCCAACTCTTTTATGGTTGTTAAAATGAGTTGCAATCAACAAAATCAAAGATAAAGTGTGTAGAAATCTCCACGTTATATATATTATTTGGCAGAAAAATTGGAAATTCTGATAGTCTTAGAAGTCTTGAAGGAACAGAGGCATTGTTTTTTCCTGCAAAATTTCCGAATACCGTTATCTTCAAGTAATGTCTAGGGCGATAGCAATGAATTTTGTGCTAAAAATAGACAAAGTTTACTGTTATGTTTTGATAGACGGTCAGTGTTGTTATAAAATCTCGTAAGTAAGGTTTAAATCAAGCCGCAGTTACGTGATTTTATAACAACACATACTAAATACCATTGTTTGTCCGAAGTCCGAAATTACGTCACGTCACTCTATTATTTCCTTGCAACAATAGCATAATATTATGTTGTTATCATACTACTCTTAGATAGTACACTACTCAAAACTTATAAGTACTCCGACTATATCCTAAAGCATATCTCTGGACAGGCATAACATATCTTAACCAAATTTGACACAACTTCACTTTAAGCATATTACCATCATAATTGTATTGAATTTTCATGAACTTCACAAAAATATGAATTGAACAAGAAGCAGCTAACGGAGAACGGAGAACACTGTTGGTAGCAAAAGTCACAAAGTCAAAATTTTGTGTCTTCCCAGTTCCCTCTCACAATAGCTTAGTATCAGGAATGTCTAAACATTTTGTAATCTTCTGAAATATGCTGTATAGTAAGGATACCTTCTTGATATTTTAGAAGTCCATGTAAGAATCTCTACGCTTGCTAAGCATGTGTCAGGTCATCATCATACTGGACAGTAAATCGTTAGTCTGTAAAACATTTTTTCACAATCAGCAAATTGAATGCATCCTTGGCAACTGAACATTGAAATGTTTATTGTGAGGTCATGTTTTATGCGTCTTGTACATCTCGTCATTATGAATTGAGCCATTATCGGATAGTTTGGACACTGAATGGTCTCCCTTGAAGGCACAATGTATCCCTTTCTGTGACAGCCACTGGACTCTTCAACTCACGTAGGCGAGACAAAACAATGTTACGGTCCTAATTCCGGCTTGATTTCCTATCACGTGGTTGTCTCGGTAGGTTGGCAGCACTTCCAGTTCTTATATACTCGGCCACAAATTGGGCAACAGCAGTTGCGTGTAGGCTACATTTATGATTATTGTTATTATTATTATTATTAAGTACCGAATTTATATAGCGCTTTTATCATACGAAAGTACGTTCAAAAGCGCTTTACAAACATAAAACATAAAATCTACTAAAATATAAATCATACTAATAAGAAATGTCATACATACGTTATAAGAATTATATGAGTATAAAATGAATGAACCGTGAAAGACGATACACATAAAAAAATATCAGTGTTTAATTTCCATAAATCTGCTTAAACAAATAAGTCTTTAAGTATTTCTTAAAAAATGAAACTGTAGAAGCAGCTCTTATTTCGGATGGGAGAGAATTCCATAATACTGGAGCAGCACTCATAAAACTGCGGTCTCCATACGTTTTAGTACGGCGTTTCGGTACTACAAGTGTTGTGCCATTAGACCCGGATCTAAGTTCACGGGATGGTTTGTGTATCATTAAAAGTGATGTGATATATTCTGGGGCTTGTCCATGGAGAACTTTAAATGTATAAGTAAGTATTTTAAATTGAATTCTGTGCTCTACAGGTATCCAATGCAACTCTTTCAGTACTGGTGTTATATGATGACGTCTCGGTGATCTGGTGATAATACGAGCTGAAGTATTTTGGACTACCTGTAACTTGTTCAGGGTTTTTTGGGGTATTCCAAAAAGTAAAGAATTGCAGTAATCCAACCGCGATGTAACCAAAGAGTTAACAAGAGACTTAGTAGCGTCATCATTTAGATATTTTCTAATATGCCCGATTTGGCGGAGCTGGGAATAACAGGATCTACAAACACTGTTTATATGCGATTCCATGTTCATATGTGAGTCAAAAAAGGCACCAAGATTTCTGACAGACTTCACTGATTTCACCTCGGAACTGCCAACTTTAATTGACATGTTTTCTATTTCATTCGAATGTTTTTTGGGTGCAAAGACAATAAGTTCAGTTTTATCTGCGTTGAGCTTGAGCATGTTATGAGTCATCCAATCAGTGATTTCGTTCAAACATAACTCAACACGCCGGACAGCTTCGTCCCTCGAAACATTGTTATTAGGTTTGAATGAGAGGTAAAGCTGAGAGTCGTCCGTATAGAAATGATGTTCAAGGTCATGCTTTCTGCAGATCATACCGACTGGCTTTGTATACATGACATAATTCTTAGGCCCAAGCACAGAACCTTGGGGAACACTGTATTTCATGAGTACTGGGTCTGATAAAACACCGTTTATGTAAACAGATTGATGTCTGTCTGTTAGATATGACTTCATCCAGGCAAGAGGCTTACCGGAGATATGAAAGTCATGTTCTAAACGACGAAGAAGAATGGCATGGTCTATAGTGTCAAAAGCTGCCGACAGATCAAGCAGTACAAGAACCGTGATATTGCCCATTTCTAATGATTTCAATATGTCATTATGAACTTTTAATAGAGCAGTTTCGGTTGAATGAAATTTTCTATATGCAGACTGGTGAAGTTCATGTAATTATTTTTCGGACAAGTGTTGTTCTATTTGAACGTCTACGACCATTTCGAGCACTTTTGAAATGAAAGGTAAATTTGAAACAGGTCGATAGTTCTTCAGTTCATTCTTGTCTAAACCGGGTTTCTTTAACAACGGTTTGACATGCGAACTTTTAAACAATCTAGGCACATATGATGAATCCAATGATAAATTCACTAGCTTCGTAATTAGCTCAGCAAGATCATCAACGCAGAGTTTAAGAAGCCATGTAGGGATTGGATCTAGCTCACAATTTTTGTTTGGAGATTTAAGTATGATGCGCTTCACATCCTCCAGGGCAACCGGTCGAAAATTCGTTAGAATATTGGGTAATGACTGTTCAATGTCTGATGATTCTGGCAGTGGTAATGACGGTGTACTCGAATTTATTCCATTTCGTATGGTCTCAATTTTATTGGCGAAGAAATCACTGAATTTCTGAACTAGGGATTGAGTAGATGTATCAGATGGTAAAATAACGTCGTTTGATGCCCCAAGAAGGTGGTTAGTTACTTTAAATAACCTTTTCTGGTCACGTCCACAAGACTCAATCTTCTCTAAGTAATGTGCTCTTTTTGTTGATTTTAGAAGTTTATTTACAATTGAACTCTGGTTTCGGTACATTTCATGGTGTATGGCTAGATTGCTCTTACGCTACCGACCCTCAAGTTTTCGTTTAAGGTGTTTGGCATCATGAAGATCCTGTGTATACCACGGACACCCAGGTCTCAATACAATAGTTTTAGTAAGTAAGGGAGCATGTCTATCAACAAGTGATTGCAATTCATTGGTATAGGCATCCAGTAAAGTATCCATGTCATTCGATTTCAAAGCACAACGCAGTATTTTTGGCTCAGAGATATCTTGTTTAAAACTATCGACATTAATAGAGTCAAGATGTACGAAACAGTTTTGCTAATCGGGCTAGGCCTTGTTGCCTGTACGCTAAATTCTAACGCGTAATGATCACAGAAAGCATTGCCGTTCTGGTCAGAAATCCCTGGGTCAGTGACTGCTACGTCGGAAAGAGTATTATCAGATTCTCTGGTGACTACAACATCCAAGGTGTGGCCATTTATATGCGTTGGTTGGGAAACGTGCTGTTTTAGTCCGCAGGATTCAAGGAGACTTATTAGCTTTGCAGTTTCATGATTTGTTGGATTGTCCATGTGGAAATTCAGATCTCCTGTTATTAAGATGTCACTACTTACTGTTGTATACTTTGCTAAAAATGCAGGCCATTCATTGTCAAGAAAATCGATGGTACTTAGACCAGGGTTGGCAATCGACCGGTCAATATAAGTATTGACCGGGCCGGCGGTCAATACTGGTTTTAACCGGTCAATACTGGTCAATAGTGGTCAATACTGGTCGATTGGTGGTCGATTGGTCAATTGGAATGCTCAGTTTGAAAATGCTCATATATGATAACCCTACTTAATAGACCCTACGTAAATTCTATATAAGAATATCACTACAAATGAGTTTTTGACTTTCTGTTGTTAAAACTTATAAAATATAAATCAGGAAAAACAACATGTAAATGGCTATTTGAAAAGGTTGGATTCATGAATCTGTAAAATTTTCAATAATTCTGATCAATTTCAGTTCAGATAGATCTAGTTCACTATACATTGCCATGCAAAGAAGAGGGAAATATGATAAGAAAGGGTTTAAAAGTGTTAGCCAACACATCAAAGAGGATGACCTAATCTTTAATTACATTTTGACAAACAATTAAGAATAGCCAATCAAAACTGTCACATTGTCATTACTGGACCTGTCACTCATACTTATGGAAGGTGTGTCCAGCTTTTATGAGGTTGACCAATGAGAGGGGCTGAAATACATGGGTTGTGAAACTGACACCTTTGTTTATTCAGATGTGTGAAAGTGTGATCATTCTGCTATCTGTTATAAGTTATTGATCATTTATCTGGACTTTACTGGATATCAACTGGATATTTAATCTAAGTGTCAAAACAACACTTGTGTCAAAATGCTGCTTCCAAAGGACCCTATCTGGAACTGTTCAAGTGTACTTAGTGATGACAAAAGCCAACTGATGAGTACCTTTAGCAGGGTCCAAACAGTCAATTTTTCAATCTCAAGAATTTGAATAATAAATCCAAAACAAAAAGAATAACTGACCGTTAAAGTTTTTCAATTGACCATCAGAATTTTTCAATTGACCATCAGAATTTTTCAATTGACCATTCAAATTTTTCAATTGACCATCAATCGACCACCAATCGACCACTTGGAGTATTGACCGGGGCGGTAAAACCGCCCGGTTAAAACCAGGTGACCGGTCGATTGCCAACCCTGACTTAGACCATTCTCACGTGATGGTGGGGGTCTATATACTACAGCCAATCGTATGGCGTAGTCATTCACAAAAATATGGCAGTCAATGTATTCAAAATTAGAGAATATTTTGGACTGACTTGTCTCTATAAGGCGAAGGTCAACAGCATTTGAATGTATAACGGCTACGCCCCCTCCTCGTCTACCTGTGCGAGGGACATGACTTATCTGATAGCCATCAGGTAGCAATTGGCTTATACAGGCCTTATCAACGTGTGTCCCAAGCCATGTTTCTGTTATAGTAACAATGTCAAATTTATTTGAGAGGATGTAATCACATATAGATAGAGTTTTATTTTTCACCGACCTTGCATTCAAAGTGCACATTTTTATGTAGGTTATTCCTTTTGTGTTATTAAGTGATTTGTTGCATGTGTTTTTAGGATAAATTAAATTGCTTATATTTGCTTTTGTGGGTTTAGTTATTTTATTAGATATGCCACCCCTTTTGCCACGTTGTCGTTTGGCTGATTGAAGAAACGATTGAGATAATTTCAACTGATTTATTTTGAAACAAACACTAGAATCGGGTCTGTATAAGCGTCTCTTTCTAGCAACATTTGAGCCAATATTTAACAGCTCCGCACGACTATAACGGAGGTTCACGCTTGATTTGCTCTGACCCGTGGGTAAAAAAGTAGGACACCTGTATTCGTGTAGAAAACTACTAAAATTTTGACCTACTGTAAGCGGTTTAAAAAATGTAAAGAAATAAACACAAAGTGATGTTATAAACATATTTTATTGTGAAAATGCAAATATATTAATAATCTATAAAATATCTTTCAAAATTTAAAAGAAGTAATTGGATAAAGAAGCTGTAAATTGTGAATTTAATTAAAATAGTGTGACCTATATAAATAGTCTGTTTCATTCGGCGACCGCTTGCAGTAATGATACGGATTGCATTTCTTTAGAAAAATGGTACGAATGTAACATAAATGTTGATGTTTGACAGTTATGAACGATATCTTGAATTAAATTTGGATAGAACGACTGGAAATGTGGGTATGAGAATATCAACTACGCTTTAATTGCACCACCTTGTCAAACACCGATTGTTATTGGTTGTTGTTGTAAAGATTTCCGACGCATTGACACGTCAATCCATAAAATAATGAATTGTAAATTAAGCACGTGGGATTCGTGTATGAAACGCAGGAGGTATAACTCATCGGCTATAAAGTGGTAGTTGTATACAAACACTTTACGCCTTGTTGTTGATAAATGACCCAACACAAACACTTCCTCTTTTGGGAATAAAATAATTAGGACATTAATTCGCTCGTATAGCTTACGATAAATGGTTTGGTAAATGTTAAAACTATATGTTTGGTTTTTAGTGTTTGTATACAACTCTACTTTTATAACCGATGAGTTATATATCTAAATTTTCTTAAGTCGGCCGAAAGTTACAATTTTGTACAATAATTTTGCAAAATGAAAATGATATCGGTCAAAATATGAAGTTAGGGAATAAAAAACAATATCAACTTTTGATATTCCTTTAATCGGGGAAAATTTTGTGCATAATAGAAAAAGGCTTAAACACTGTATTCGAAAAAAAAAAAGGTTGTTTAATGTTATGTATGATTTTTTGAAAAAATATAGCCTAAAATATATCTACAAAAAAGCTCATATTATGAGGCTAGTTTTTGGTGTTAAAAAATTCCATGAGTCAATCTTTTATGATCATTGAGAAATTATCGAATATGTACTCAAAAATGGCGATTTTGGGGCGTTATATTGTCTCACCAAAATAATTTTAGAATTCAATGTACATGTGATGATATATATTTGATCGTTTCCAAACAACTTTATTTTGATTTGATAAAAAAGTTCCTAGGGTAAATTTTGGTGATACCGGTATATTGTATCCACATTTTAGAGTCGTGTCTTAGAAAATGGGGCATTTATAGACCCTAGGTTGAATATGTAGTGTCTGTAACAAATTGTTACAATGGTATATTTTTCAAAGGATCCGTTCACAACAAAACTTCAATAGTCTAGAATACTACAACTCTCAATATGGTAGCCTAAATGAAATAATCTGTTTCATGTTAACATAAGCTCATGACTTTTTATTGCACTGTAAAGGGTTACGGACACTACACAAATAAAAACGCACCCAAATGTTTGATTAAAAAATTCAGATCAATTTTGTATTTTAAAACAAGTTTAAATTCTTTTCACAAATGGCTGCAGAAACTATTCACACATCACTTTTAATGATTCAAGTAATGAAATTTTGGTATTGGAATCTTATTTCGTGCCAAGAAAGCTAGAAGGGTGGGTTAACCTTGTGAGATACTTTGTTTCCGAAAACCTTGTTTAAGACGAAACGGAGTGCTTATAAGTTTGGTTGAGTGTAGTATGATGTAGAAGATCCCACTAGTATCTAAGACTAGTCTGATCACATGGTAGATGCTAGTCTACGGCAGTCTCTAATGTTATAAGGCGCCTTAGGCATATATAGGTAATACACGTATTGCACTCTTACATGCATAGTTCAACTGCTGATTTGCTCTTGAAGGCCGTTCTAAATGCTTAAAGAGCGAATGACATGGTGGAAAATGGTAACCATAGGCAAAACTTTATAAAGGACAAGATCGATGAAACGGGAGCCAGCCTTTAGAAGTACGGTTGTTTTTTTTTAAAAGTGTCCCTGTGTTTTCAAAAAAGAAACCAATCTTGTGCTAAACATAGACCAATTCTAGCGGTTTTGTATGATAAATCGTCAGTGTGAACATTAAAAATCAAAGTACTGACAGTACTGTTTGGAAGCAAATTTTTCAAAAATGTAGGCCTGTCCAGGCCCAAGTTTCTCGAAAAAAACTTAAGTATATTCTCATGAGAACATTCTCAACATCAAAGGGATACTCTCCAATGTTGAAGGGTATTCCATTGAAGTTCACGTGGATTTCATGCGATTTGAGCACTGTGTTCAGATTTGAGCATGAGAACGTACTTAAGTTTTTTCGAGAAACCGGGGCCAGAAATAGAGTAGTTTGATTAGGTACTTTGATTATCCATTTGAATACCTTGAATACTTTGATTCGTAGAGTATTTTGATTAAGTACTTTGATTATCCAGAATACCTTGCATACTTTGATTTCATGATGGAGTTGTATTTATTTTTAGCACAACTTCATGCATATTAATCGTTTGTGTAAGCTGAATATATTTCATAGTTCAGTAAACTCGACTGACCCATTTACAAGGAAGGCCATTGGACTGATCGTTGAACCATAATAAAGCAAATTACTACCAGGATCTTTTCATCTCTCAGAGACATGATTAATTGAATGTTTCATTTTCAGTCACACAATTCAATATCTACACATAACTTTAGACTTACATATTGAATATTCGAATGACTGTTACCTCATTAATCTTTGCTTTTGATAGAACTATTTATAGTGAGGAAGACCAGAAGATGTTGTGTGGTATGCAGAGAATGGTAAAGTGCAAAGACGCATGGCTGCTAAGAGAAGCAAATTTGGAAAATTTGCTTCCAAAAATTGTAACTACGACTTCGGTAACTTCAATTAAGCTGTAGTTGCGAGGTTTCAGAATTACGTGAACTACCATTGTTTGTCCGATATTACGTCACCGACACGGTGTACTGCATAAAATTGTCCCCTATTCGGTTAAACGCAATTTTAACAGCATTTCGCCAATAAGGCAGTATCTGAAGCACCTAATCATGGACTTCTGTCAATTTTTCCGGTACCTGCGCTACCTCATTATCGTTTCCGAGCCTTCAGCAGCTACACCATATTCGCAAGCCAAGGGTGACATCTACGACGTAACGTCGTTTCTGTATTCACCATTGGCGTATTTAGTCCGATTTTCTTGGTCTCCTGGAAAGCGTTTTCGAGGTCTCGCTGGAACCAATCAGATTGTCGACTGATACATTTGTTATGAGTAACCAATTCATGACAACGGGCGGGAAAAAGCATTGCATTTGCAACTGAAAAACGCGAAGATGGGCGATTTTTCCTGAGAACTCCACTGCAATAGACAGGAATTCCCTATTTTTAATCGACGAATTATCATACTTTCGACAATTCGACCAAAAAAGCAGCTAACTTTTACATAATCGGCATGACGTATGACGCAAAAGACAACGCGCGTTAATGACGTCATCAATAATGGACGTAAACAACCAGTAGAACAACCGCTAGGCGGCGCTTCGCGATTTCAAGAAAATCGGACTAAATCCGCCAAGGGTGAATAAAAACGTAGGTGGGTTCAACCTTGGCTAGCGAAGATGCTACACGTAATCCAGCTTGGGCGTATAATTATCTGACAATGGGTATTGCCAGACTCACTGGTGGTGAACTAAACAATTTTCGCTACAACAAGGTATAGATATTCTGCGTTTAAATGTAAGTTTATAGATTTTTTTTCTAATGACAATGAACTTGTTCTAAAAACAGACCAGGTTTACCGTTTTGTATTGACAAACTGTCGGTGTTGTTATAAAATTTCGTAACTACGGCTTCGATAAAGCCGTAGTTACGATATTTTATAACAACACCGACGGAATAAATTGATCGCGAAAAAACGCCCCTCGCTTTGGCCGAGTACACCACCAGTGAGACTGGAATAGATATTCGTACTTGAGGATTACAACTTACAACCCATCATTAACTACAAATCATTTTGTCTATCTTTGGGAGTTATCCGTAGCAACGAAAATTGACGAGGATATCCTTCGTCAATTCCTGTTGCCACGGATGACGTCCGGAAATTGACGAGGGTGTCTCTCGTTTATTTTCTTTAGCCAATGATGACGCCTGAAGATGCATGAAGTGTTTTGGTTTCTAATGGTTGGTTGTAATCCTAAATGGAAATAACAGACATTTATAAACTGATTTAATTCATTAAAGTCTTACAGTGTATTGACAAAATATAATCAAAACCATCAACCGACAACGCTAACTTCGGCCTCGCCTGGTGCTGGCAATCTGAAAGTAATAAACTAATATGAAAAAGGCAAAGCCTCTGACCGGGGTCAACAGCCGTTATTGATTTTTTTCTTTAAAAAATAAAGCAAACCATGAGAATTACGCTTTTGAATTTGTAAGAAATTGTTTAGTGATCTAAGTCCAAAGGTAGAAGTGCCGAGCCCAGATAGCCAGGCGGTGACGGCGGAGTCTTTCCATCCATGGGCCGCGATTTCGAACCCAGAGTCGGCTTATATACTCGCTGACAACTTACAAAAGTCATAAATCTTTAACCAATGGATGTGAATCATTTTAGAAGTAAGAGGAGCTGGATGATCAGATTTGATATTGTGGCTCTACTGGTGAGAAAATATCGATAGGAGCCTAATCTACGGTTAGGAGCTCCAGCCTCAGCGATATTACCATATCAGGTGAAAGGGGCATAGGCCTACTGCACACAAATCACATCTGTATAGGTCCTAAACAAGTATTTTGTCATAAACGGCAACTTTCAAATAGGACAACCATAAAATTTGTCGTTCGGGAAAGGGTAAAATTGGACCAGCCTATAATCCAGCCACTTTGCAAAGATTTAACCTTTACAGATCAAATTTTGAAGACCCTAGCGAAGTAAGCTTTAGAAAACGTGGAGACAAAATGAATTGCCAAAAACAAACATCTCCCTTTGTCGCAATACTTTCTTTTCTATTTAGTAATTATACAGGTCCTATCTTTATCAACAGCTTCTTTGTAATCTATATAGTACCGGTAGAAAATCTATATATAGTTTGCTTTTAGACATTCTTTCATCTACTGTTCTAAAATAAGTAGTTTTGCTTACATTTCCCCCCAATGTTTCCTTCTAAAAGGTTTTGTTTTTAACAGTACCATTTCTTTACAAAAGGACCCGCAAAATAACGTCGCTTGACGTTCTGATAATGCGCGGGAACGTCAACGTCGTGGGAACGCAGAAAAAATGACGGCTATGACATCACAAATAAAAGAGTTGACTGGTTCACTAAACTGGTATAGTTTGTTGATACGGAGATTCAGATAACGGATGTAATTTGACACTTAACTAATTTATAATCACAACATCTTGGATAAAGCCTTGCAAAAAGACTACCGAGAAATCCGATTGCCGGAAGGAGCTCAAAACGAGGCTAAGACAGCTTGAGCCAAACTCACAAAGTAACAAAATCGCTCAAAACTATACGCCCACAATACCGTAAGCCGTGGTCAATTCCATTGACCCCGGTATGAGTATGAGAAAATACCCTTAACCCCATAGAATACCACGTGGCATGACAAAAGTAGGGCCTTGGCTATAAGCCTAGATACGTTTTCTGTATAAATCTGGTATCGGTAAATAATTCATATTTCGGCGAATGTGATTATCAGAGAAGGAATTTAGCCTTTACAGACACACATGCCGTGTAATAAAAACAAAATTTACGCTCCTTTCATTATTTTCAGCAGTGTGTAATACTGCTTTTCAATCTGTTTTGTCTATTTTCGAAAGGGCTATTGTTCATGATAAATGACCCGGCAGAACCTCTTTAGCTAATAGCTATAGATGCTCTGTCGGGTCGTTTATCATGAGCTATATCTCCCTCTAACCGTTTCGAAAACAACACTTATTTAGCATGTCCCTTATAACATGAGTTTTATACAACAAAATCAAATCTAATTAATTCGAAAATCTCTATCTTGCAGGAAAATGCTAAAGTACAGGACAACATCAGTTTCTTTTTATCTGCATGCTTTTTTAAAAACATATCCTGGGCGATCATCGGGGGGGGGGGGCACTGTTTGGGGTGTACTAGAAAGGGAGTAGTAATTTGATTAAAATCGTGGTTTCTGGAAAATCGGCATTGCTCCTGAGCAGCTTAATGCTTTTATATCTGCATGTCCATACTTCTTACTGACAATTTGTAGATCTATATGTACGATATCGTATATAGACTTATCGTATATAGACGCATCTAGATATAGATAGACGTATATAGATATTGACTTATCGTATATAGACGCACGCCTCCATTATGCGTTGGTACATTGAGGTACTTTGCACACCAAGTATTACATAGAGGCTGTACAATAGATTCTACGCGAAATAAACATTCAAATGCGCGCAGCGCATTGAATGCTTATGCCGCGTAGAATCTACTATACAGACTCTATCTGACTTAGTGTTCGCTAGCGGTTCATCAAAGACGGAGGCGTGGCTATGTATAGACGTCACATTAACTAGCCGACAGCCTGTTCATGCGAAATATAGCGCCAAAATTTTCAAAAATACTGCAATTCCACGGGTCCAAAAAGTAGGTGGAACACAATGTACATCTACTTACGGTTTTTGACAAATCGGCTTGCCATAAGCATAGCTACACGCACCGTCTCCCCAATGATATGCGTGGTCCGGCCAAATGATAGCACAATTGGCTGTTTTTCCATTGTTAGGTTGTCCGGGAAACCAGTCAGTAAAATTTGCGATTTCGTTAGTATGCTTCCATTTCCACACCCCTTCTATCTCAACGTCCGTTAACCCGATCCAGTGACCGCTCTCTGCCAATGACAGACAAAAATAAAAGCCTTTACCATATATTTTGGGAAAAGAGACCTGACCCAAAATAAATAAAGACAATTTCTTGACAAAATGCTGATGTCAGGAAAAGTATAAATCTACAAATTTGGTAACTGGTAACAATTGTACAATGCTTTTGAATTGAGACCAGTCTCTTGTAAATTTTCTGAGCATGTAAATAATTGTTTGGGGAATATTACTTGAACTTAAAAGGCTAAATCTTCAAATCTGCGTTCGTTTTTATTGTGTATGTACCGTTTAAGATGCCCTTCAGTAGCACCGACTTTCAAGCACTTTTGGAAATTCAATCATATAAGTAATTTGAGAAATTTCATTCAACTTGTTTATTCCTAAGATTGTTTTTAAAATCAAATGAATAGGCATACATTATTATGTATGTCATACGTACTGACTAGATCTTTACACATATTCATCAAAAACAGATTCTCTAGGCTGGAGTACACGTGTGCAAGATGAGCCCCTCTTTGAAGACAAAAATGCTACAAAGAAAGTTAAAGTACAGATGTTGATACCCTTCGGAACGTTAGATCTATATCAGCTCGAGATATCCGATGTTCGACCAATCCGATTTCTGTCCAGGTTCTACAGACAACAATGGTATTTAACCATCTTTATGCTCATTAATGGAGTTCATAAAGGACCTCTACGGATAAGGCGAGAATTCTCCCTAAAAGGCTCAGCTCGATGGGTCAATTTTCAAAACTAACAAATTGAGAAACAAAATTAAGCTTTCTGGTTAGGTAGACAAATAAAGGAAATAAACACCGATTTTTATGTCATTTTAAAAGTTCTATATGTGCAGATAACTCTTGATTTTAGTACCCACCTAAATGGTTTCGTTTTCTTACACTACCGGTATTCAAAGAGGTAAAATGAAGATTCTTTTATTTTTATTTGCAATTTATTTTCTACAGATACAGGGATAAATGGTGTTGACATCATATGGCAGCTTTGGTTTTGTCCGTAATGCGCATGCGCACCATTGAAACACTTTAAACGCGCACTTTCCCGCCAAAAACCGAGGCATACCTACCTTCCCAAGGCTGGCTAACATCGTTCCCCCCCCTTGACCCAGCTTCCCATTGACATATGTTGTGTAACTGGATCATAGGCTTCCTTGGTAAAAAGGATTTGCTGGGTCACGGGGGGAACGCACTTTTATACTAAAAATAGTACTCATATACCATATGCCATAATATTGGCGGGAAGATTTCGCCTTTAAACTCGTTTCAATGATGCGCATGCGCATTAAGGACAAATCGAAAAATAGTTTATGATTTCAACACCAATTGTCCTTACATTTACAGAAAATTTTTTGCTTATAAAACTAAAGAAAACTTAAATCTGGTTTAATGAATAACGGTGGGGTAAGAAAATTTATGTAATTTTGGGGGTAGGTACAGAAACCAAGAGTTATCTGTACCTGCCGAATCGTTTTGATCGTACAAAATCAGTTTTCATAGGATTTAGATACATATCTAACAATACAGTTCGAAATAATAATCAATTTGCATGTTTTGAAAAATGACTTTTCCATTTGAGCCTTTTAGGGAGATTCTCGCCTTATCCGTAGAGGTCCTTTGATATAGCATAAAAAGGGACAGAAATTGTTCGAAACTTTTCTTTTCCTACCGTTTCATAGCATTATTCAGGTTTAAAATATTACTAATTAAAATTGAAAATTACTTATTTTAATCTGGCAAACGACAGTTTCAATGAAAAACACTTTTTTGTAATATAAAGTGTCCAGTATTTCATTTCTAAGTGTTAATGTCTGTCCTAAAGCGTCTTTTTTTTAAAAAAGATTTTTTATGATAGTGACCCGTCACTCTAGAAGGGACCTTATCGGATGTGTGAAAAAAATCGATCCTAGTCAGTCTGCGCAGTCCGCGCAGCCAGACTAGGGCTTACATTTTTCACTTTTATGTAATTTTCTGAATCTGGAATGTTTTCGCTATCTTACTGAATTTTCATTTTTAACATACTAGATCGGGTTGACCTGTGCTGAGTCTGACAAGTTTGTCCGAATTTGGATTTTTGGAGTTCGGATAAGGTCCCTTTAAGTGTAACGGGTCACAATATATATTTAAAAATCTTGGAAACGCCGACAAGAAATAAGAGAATACGGATGACGATCAACATTTCACATTCTTCTATCTCACAATGTTGCAAACGAAATTTTCTATTCGAAGTTGTACTTGAAGTGCATTTTTTTAAATGACACTCTATCTCTCAATTTCCGGTCACAATATCATGGAGCACGTTTACAACTTTAATTCATGTAAATAAATGAATTACGAGTATTAAAACACGTTTTCAAAACAACATACAACTCAAAACAACATCCAATATCGCATATGGTGGCTCGAATCTTGCAGGTCACGTCTCACAATTGGAAGATTCGAAAACATGTCATTCCATTATTGACATAATTACAAATTTAAACATGTGATATAATATCGTAAACGTACTATAGAAGCAAACAGAGAGATATCTCTTATAAAATCGAACTAAAAATTGTATAACATATTACCTCAGCTTCGGTGAATGTTTTTGGATCGTGAGCGAAAAAATAACATTGTCCCCTAAAATACGTCCAGCCGTCTGGGCAGTGGGAAGCTGCAAACCCTGAAGCAAATTTATATTTTAAGTTAATTGACAACGAGCTTTAAACAGTACAAAGAAATACTGCTTCATAGAACCCACTTAATGTTTAAGTTCAAAAGAATAAACGGTCAGAGAAAATTTCCATAGTCTGGATCTGAAATGACTCTATAACATTTGAGACTAACATGGATGTTTACTGGCCTTCATATACATGCAGCCTTATCAGGATCCACGTTGTTCTTTCACCGTATCTTTACAACACCGAACTACACTTAAAGACACTTCTAACGCAACACTTACCTTTTTGGTAATAACTTGATATTCAACAAACCATTCTGTATCAAATTTTCAACAAATTTGATTCATTCACAATTGCATAATATCTGTAATTTTCATAAAGAAACATTGAGTAGAAATGATTAAATTTGCAGTGCATATAATATGACTTGAAAACAAAAAGTCGCAAAAAAGCTGTGCGAGCTGATAACGTAAATTCATGTTATTCAGGCCCGTAGGAAGCAATTTCATATTGGGGTGGCTGAAGCCCCTGTGTCTGGATATTGGGGGGGCTAAATCGGATTTTCTTTACATGTTCAGTGTAAAATATGGAAAAAAAATATGGAAAATTTGGCATTTTGGGCAACATTAGGGATGCTTACCCCCACCCCCCCCGCTTGCCTCCACTGTTCCTACGAGCCTGTTATTAATGTAACAGCAGTAGAGTTTATGACATTATGCTAACATTCTGTGTCCCTCATGTACCTAGATGACACGAAGACACACCCTTCTCATTGATAGAGCATAATTGATGGTGAATCTTTGCGGGATCATTCTTAACTCGTCCCTTTAAAGTTCCTGTTGCAGTTGCTGAAAATTTTTTGAGGCAAAAGGGCGAAAGCCTAATGTCTGGTAACAAATTCAATGATTTTGTGCAATGCTGTAACGTACAAAACATTAAACAAAATAGGTGCGACTGAATTCTAGTATTGCATCGCACATGAAAACATGTTATCAAATCTTATGAAGCAATGATATGAGATTTGAGCATGATTTGGTGACGCTGCTTTGATGCTATTGAATTCTGCCATGGCCTGGGGTGTTGTGACTTTTCATTTTTGAGTCTTACTGAAAAACCTGAATATTTTTTATGTTCGGATCAGTCGATTTTATTGAAACTTACAGAAAACATGTGAACGTAATTGATTGATATTTGCTGAAAATTTCATAAATTATACTGCATTATTTATTTAGTTATGATGAAAATTGTAAGTGTTGCGTTGGAAGTGTCTTTAAGTGTATAAGACGGCAACAACTATATCACAAGACGAAATGGTGGTACGGCGCAAATTGATTGACCAAACTTTATCCTATCGATCAGGTCGGAAATCAAATTAGCCAAAAACATTTTTACGCAGTAAGAATATTTGAGGTGTTTTCAATTGATGTTTCATTTTGAGAAACCCCCCACACTGACACGTTTGAGATATCCCATGTTTTCAACCGGCAACATGACGAACTCTTGTGGTCAAGAAATCGACGCATTTAGTCCGAATGAAAACATAGAAAACAAACAGTGTTGAAATAAACAAAGAACTATGTTGAATAAAATAGACGGAACAGCCACACTATAGCCCGAACTATCGCCAATCGAAGTCGGCCAAAATGTAGTAATGAACAGTCGCCGAACTGTTCGTTACTCCATGCCCTTGTACAATTTACACCTCCAGTGATAAAGCTCCAATAGCATACCATATTGAACGGCGCTTGCAGAGCGCCGTACAATAAGACTGCACTTTACTACTGTACTGCTTTCCATCAAACACCTCGTAACTGCAGCTTAAAATAAGCTGCAGTTACGGGTTTTTTTGTGTGAAAGCGAATTTCTTAATCTTACTCTATATTTGTCTCAAATGCATACGGTGCCTTTTACAAGATCCTCGCTCATAAATATCCTACCAACGCATATTAATAAACCAAATATTATTTTCACTAGCTTTTCCGTCATTTCTAAAATAGTCTTATCAGAAGACAATATGTCGCCGCTTTTCTTCGAAAACCTCGTATCTGCAGCTTGTTTTAAGCTGCAGATACGAGGTTTTCGCAGAAAAGCAGCGATGTGTAAAGTCTCCTTGATAATGACCAAACATGGCACGTCGGGCACAAACTGGGCACTGTTGCAACTGCGAGAAAAGTCAATTTTCTGTAGCATGTGTGCAATCTGACCAAAAAAGTTATTGACATTGGTTTAACATCGGTTTAAAGTTTCACCCGAAAGACTTGAGAGGCGGGCTATCGATCCCGTGTTATAAGTACAAGGCGTTACCACGGGACCAAATTCGCCCATCACTCTGACTTATCAACTGCTAAGATGAAAACGGTCGTAAATATATAAATATTATAAGATATTACATTTTGTTACCATAAATAGTAACATTTTCTCCTAGAATCGGCCAGATATCGACCGGGTCGAAAAAGCTATACCAACGTGAATCCTTAGCAACGGGCAGATATGCGATATCTGCCCGCTGCCAAGGAATTCATTCCATAAATACTATAGGCACAGATCTTTTGCACGTGCCTTTCCGTGACAAAAAACGTCAATGACGTCAGAAAAACGCAATGTTGTTTACAAAAATGGCCGCCGTCGTAACGTTCTCTGCCTTCACTTCAAGTGCGATTTCAAGTGGAAATTTTATTTAAAGGTAATATTTATTCATCGAATGAAGTTTTTTGTAACAAAAAGAATGCAATATACCGATTAATATGTAATTAAGGCAAAGCCTTAAAGCGAGCGCAGACCCACTAAGCATACCAGTTCACACTTTGGACCGACAAAACTATATTTGTAACATTGTATACATATCAGGGGTTTTTCTCAGGAATTGGGGAAGACACAGGACGCTGGTTGCAAGGGGAAAAATCACGCGCGACACCAAAGTTTGGGGAAAAAATACATCATTGTTATCAATTGGGAAATTATATACATGTATTTAGCAATGTCATTGCATTTACTGTTTCATAACTTTGTAGTTGTTATAATCTAGATAAAAATCATATGACTAGGTAAAAACTGCTGAAGGTAACTTGTGAAAATATACAATCTAATGAAGTTGCAAGTAAGTTTTACCCATCCACTGGGGAAGGCCTGTGCCATGCACCATAGTCACATTGAAATCTCAAATGTCACATTGATCTATCCAATGTCTGGGCCCTTGTCCCAATGAATTTTGCTGAAGACAGAAGTTAATAGCCCATTTGAGCATTTTTCCCCTATGATAATCATATTGCAAAGATTTCAAAATGTCACAATGATTTCCTGAGAGGAAGGGACATTTTCCCATTGAAAAATATTCCTTTTCAAGCACTGATAGCCCATCTAAGCTTTTTGTACTAGTAGGTGACACAATCATAAGCCCATCAATGTGTTGACAAGCGAAACTCAGCAATTTTGAATCATAAAAACCCTAGATCCAGGAGTTCTTGCTGTAAATACCATTCCTTGCAGCCAAATAGCCAGGAGAAAATCATGCCAGCAGCCCTTAATTCTGTCTTGGTATGTGATTTATCGGTTGAGGAGATTACTCTAGATATTTCATTTCAGATATCGCTCGCCAAATTTCATGTGGCCATTTTTTCTACTTTCGTTTTGAATACCACTCACCAAGTACTGAAATTCTTCATCTGTAGTTGACATTTCATACTTACGACAGCATCACAACATGATTAGCCTATATTAGCACCTGATTATATCAGTTTTCTGCTCAAGTTTCGATAAATATTCGATTTGTCTCTCAAATAGTTTGGGGTTGTTGAAATAAATCTGGGTGAATCATAAACTGTTTTGAACCAATTTGGAATGACAGTCAAATTTGGAATTCCGAATTTGTACATACCATTTTTTTATTATTTTTTCCTTCATTTTTTTTTATTGCAAAATATTTCAAGCACAACTTTTTTTTAACAAAATAAGTCTATAATTTTGTTACAGATGTTATTTATTACTGATTTTTGTACCAATAAAATAGCAATGGTCAAACTCGGAATTCAAATCTCAAGATTGATCATATCCTGAATTGGTTTGCATCGCCGAATACAATGGGTGGCCAAACATGGTAAATACAGTGTTAAAAGGCTGAATTTACGTGTTTTTAAACTCCCAAGGGTCAATGAATCATTTGCCATTCCTGAATTCTCTGGCTTTTTCCTTAGCAGGTCACATTTAGAATTCCATTTTAGCGAGTCATCTGTTGGATTTTCCAGTAATATGGGTTTCGTTTTTGCCTTTCAAATAATTTTATGTCTTGGGGAAATTATTTTCTGGAGGGGAAAATTATTCTCCAGGGGAAAAAAGTTGGATATTTCGGGAGGGGAAGACGCCGATCGTCGGCGTCACTTTCTTAGTAAAAAAAACCCCTGATGATATGCATTAATTCTTTGGAATGACTGTATTATACATAAGATATAACATTCCATAGAACGATTTTTTGTGTAATTGTATGGGTCACTTCATAGAAGGTGTCTGCCAATATTGAATGTTAAGATAAACTTTATAACAAGCAATATTGCCCAACTCTGCCCCGAGGAGGCCCCTTCAGAAGAGTCAAATTTTGAATTTCGAAAAAAAAGTAAAAAAGCCAAATATATAGCCAAAGTATGTGACCAGTAAATGTGTTAATTTAAGCATAGAGAAAAGTCAATGTCTCAAGTTAAAGCTAATAAACTGTAAGACAAATGACATATAAAATGTGATACAAATGTAAATAAGGAAGTGATAAACACGTCACTTACCATTAAAACCATTCCTATGATAAAGTAGGACAGACAAAAATGTTTGACAGAACAGTTAATTGGATAGAGACTAACATGTCCCCCACCATAAAACCATTCTTACATAATAGAGCAGAGGCAGAACAAGACAAGACTCACGACACGATAATAAAGGCTGAATATAAATGTTGTAGGGGGAATTTATTTGTTTAATTTAAAGATAAAAGAAGGACAGACAAAAGTGTTTGAGAGAACAGTTAATTGGTTAGAGACTGACATGTCCCCCATGGCCATCATATAACCATTCTTACATAACGGAGCAGCAGAGGTAGAACAAGACAAGACCCACAGTAAAACGTCTGAATGTTAATGTTGTAGGGGGGAATTATTTGTTTTAAGATAAAAAAAAGTACAGACAAAAGTGTTTGAGAGAACAGTTAATTGGTTAGAGACTGACATGTCCCCCACCATAAAACCATTCTTACACAATAGAGCAGCAGAGGTATGAAAAGACAAGACTCACAGTAAAAAAGGCTGAATGTAAATGTTGTAGGGGAAATTTAATTGTTTTAAGATGAAAGAAGGGCAGACAAAAGTGTTTGAGAGAACAGTTAATTGGTTAGAGACTGACATCTCTCCCACCATAAAACCATTCTTACATAATAAAGCAGCAGAGGTAGAACAAGACAAGACTCACAGTAAAAAGGCTGAATGTAAATGTTATAGGGGGAATTTATTTGTTTGAAGATGAAACTAGACAGCCCTGGCGGTCTTGAAGCGCTCAACAGGCCTGACTGTTTGTCTTGTTGAATGCAATTTCAAAGGTTCAGGCTGTGCAAACAAGCAAATGCATTCATGACCAAGCTGAAAATTACGAGCAAAGTAAGATCGTATTGTCAGTATGATTCTGTGAAAGTTCTGTATTGATTAGTTAATATTAATGTTTGTAAGAGAAAATAAAGCCGAAAAATGGCAATTTTGTCAATTTCAAGGGCACATAACTCATGATGCAAAATTCAGATCAAGCTGAAAATTATACTCATGCAAGATCTTATTATCACCATTATTCTGTCAAAGTTTTGTCCTGATTGTATAATATTTGTAGATTTTACAGTAAAAATAGTCAAAACTCAAAACCAGCTATTTTTGACATTCAAGGGCAGATAACTCAGGTAATTCTAATTCAATCTAAATTCTTTGAAGGAATCTGAGAGAGGGTCACCCAATGATCATTCCTGTGAAGTTTGATTAAAATCCATCCAGTAGTTTCTGAGAAGATTTTTAAAGAAAAAGTTTACAGACGGACAGACAGGCGCATGCACGGACGCACAACAGACACACCGCCATGACAATAGCCCGCTGGCCTTACGGCAAGTGGAGCTAAAAAAGGACAGACAAAAGGGTTTAATTGGTTAGAGACTGACATGTCCCCCACCATAAAACCATTCTTACATAATTATGGCGCGCGAATAGGGTCTAAAGTCAATATAGCGCTAGACCTATAATTATAATAGGGGTATTATACAGGGATTTTGTTACCTGCAAGTCCCGAGTCCCTGACTCACATTTTTTTCTCAGGACTTATTGAAAAATATTCAGTGAGTCCAAGAAAGCTAACATTTTCAATGTGTAATTGACAATGTCTTTCAAAGACTCATATGTTTCAATATTGGACTCATTGTTTTGGGAACAAGTGGGTCCCAGGACTCTTCCACATAAATTTTTAACAAAATCACTGGGTATACCGCTAAAAATAGCGGTCTACCCTTATATTTTTATCGGTCTACCGATAAAAATATCGGTCTACCCATAAATTAAGGGTAGACCGCTATTTCAATTAACGGTCTAGCGAAAAATTACTGGTAGACCGATAATTATTTTTGACCCTTCTGCTCGAAATCTCATTAGCCAATCAAATGGCTCGTTACATCGTCAACACCGGAAATAAGCGATATCTGTATAGTACAAGCTCTGTGATTGGCTATCGAAAAAAATAGGGGTCTACCGATAAAAATAGCAGTTTACCGGTAATTTTATCGCTAGACCGTTAATTGAAAAAGCGGTCTACCCTTATTTTATGGGTAGACCGATATTTTATCGGTAGACCGATAAAAATTTAAGGGTTGACTGCTAATTTTAGCGGTCTACCCCTATTCTAATTATAGATCTAGCGCTATATTGACTTTAGACCCTTTTCGCGCGCCATACATAATAGAGCAGAGGCAGAACAAGACAAGACTCTCAGTAAAAAAGGCTGAATGTAACAGTGATTTTGTTACAAATTCATGCGGAAGAGTCCTGGGACTCACTTATTCCCAAATAATGAGTCCAATATTGAAACATAGGAGTCTTTGAAAGACAATGTTGATTACACATTGAAAATGTTAGCATTCTGGGACTCACTGAATATTTTTCAATGAGTCCTCAGAAAAAAATGTGAGTTAGGGACTCGTGACTCGCAGGTATCAAATCCCTGATGTAAATGTTGTAGGGGGAATTAATTTGAAATATAATTGCCTGAAATGGTTATTTGATAGAAGAATGTGTAGCCAGGTACAGGTATTTGGTGATAATTATATCGTATGGCAATGTCGACATGTGGTTCGGTAGCTCAGTGGTTAGAGTGTAGGAACGGTATTCCTGAGGCCCTGGGTTCGAATCCCGGTTGAGCCACGATATTTTTCACCACCTGTTACAAATGTTTAGGATGGTCCTCTTGGGTACCATGGACGGGTATTTAATGGCGTCCGGAAAAATCAATAATGAATGGGGACATGAAAACATTCCATGATTTCCCTTTCTAAAATAAATCAAATGCAGTCAAAATGTAATCACCGAAGATTGGAGTAAATGATTTTGCTTTTAGTTTTGCTAATGCACGCACTTGGTACCTTGTCCGCAAATGAACACTGTTTTGAATACCGCGGTACCGTAAAAGACGCGATACCGAAGCGGACTACTATACATCTGGGTATGCTGTAGGACCTTGATCAAACAAGAAAGATTCATACATAAAGTTGTCCAGAGTTAGACTGATCCTGCTAATATACATTTATATTCGTTTCAAATATTTGTGAGGCAGCTCTGATTTCAGAGGCAGTTGCCCAGTTTCGTTTATTAATCATCCATTTGATAGCCCTTTTTGGTGAAATCGTGATTGTGACAGACATGAACGGCATCAGGGATAAAGACTAGCAGGGGCCCAGTCGCCCATGGCCCCTAGATTATCATTTTGGGCTGGGCCCCTGAATATTGAGAGAAAATACCCATACCCTTAATGAATTTTGCTAGTCTGGGCCCCTACGTTCAAATTGTCAGTCTTTATCCCTGGGCATCCTTAAAAGGATTCCAGTTCATAGAAATGAATGAACAAATATCCTTTTTTTTAGCTCTTGTGTGGCAGAAAAAGCCATGAAATGCTAAAGTAAGACAATGAAAAAAACAAAAAACTATCACCGTCCCCGGGGACATCCCTCAGCTTCAAAATATCAGTGCACATAGAACTCATACCTTAAATATTCTGTTCTTGTCTGATAAACAAGAGAAATATTGTTTAGATAGCTTCGTTTGACAAATGTCAACAGAAATAAACGCAGCGTCTGCTTTGTTTACACAGATTCGCGTAAATGACTAGTCTTAGCGAATTACCGAAACAGAGGTCAATCCACCGAAACATACCGGCATCGATTCAAAACGTAACCGTTATCAACTTTTATTCAGAACAAACACATCTACCGAAACCTTACTGAATGAATACGTTAGGTGTGTATGGAAATGACTTACATGCATACAGCGATGTATATTAACAGAAGTTAGAGTAAGCCGGTTTATCTTGGTAAAACAAGTGTTTACCAGTAAATATACTGACCCAATTTCCTTGGATTAGTTACCGGCTTACTGTATTTTCTGCCTCCAAGCAGGAAACCAGTCACTTCCGGCAATCTGAAACGCTGCGATTTCCAAAATTATTTTGAACATCGTAGAGACACAAACCGGCCACAACATTTATTTGTTAAATTATTTTAACTCTCCAGCTTTAAGACGGTTATTTTTTGGTAGGTATTTTCGACATCCTTCTTTACAACCGTAACACGGAACCTGGTGTCCAAAGTTATTCACTCCGCAACCTCCAAGCGGAAGTTGACCAAAAAAAAAATCAGCCCAACATATTTGATTTAGAACTTTTTCACGCATTGCCATTCACACTCGCTGAGTCGCGAATGGGCACTTCGTGCCCATTCGCGAGCTTGCGCTCGCTATTACACAGCAGATTCGGGCCTGAGCGTGATATCGGCCCTTACCTCGATATCTGCCCTCGGTCTAAAGACCTCGGGGCAGATATCACGGTTGCGGGCCGATATCATTATCCGGTCCTCATCCGCCGTGTAATAATCTCTAAGCACTCACGACGCTATTCTTGTTTGGCATGTAACTGCCGACTTTTCGTATGGTAAAAACTTTCTGACTAGTTCATTTTTTTAAAAAAAAAATATACAAAAGATGCCGTACTTCCCATTCATCCCTGCTGGAAATGACTAGGCATTATTTCGTGACATTTCTATTATTCATATCATTTTTGGTCTGGGAAAAGGATCCTTGGCGTTACTTTTCAACAATAACCTCGTAACTGAAGCTTAAATCAAGCTGCAGTTACAAGGTTTCGGATAAAATCGTTCCCCGTTGTGTAAGTTTATGAATGTAACTTAAAAATAATGTTTAAAAAAAACTCTGAGAGACAATTTATACTTCCCTTATCAAAATAGTCAATGTTTGGTTCGATTGAAATAAGAAATCTGATACTGATAGTACTGAAGGTCGGGAAATAGAGGGTTCGAAAGTCAATAAACGATCATTTTTTCAAGTTTAAAGTTGAGAAATGAACGTTGAATTCGTCAAATATTCTCAATGTTATTATCTGATGGTATCATTAATATCAACCCTTATACTCTAATTCCCACGTCTACGTAAGTAGTAATGTAATATATATCTAGAACAAATCCTAATAGACTAGAGAGAAATTGTTAAACAGTATACTGCGTAACACGGTGTTGGTTTTTTCGGGCGATGTCGTAAATATTCGGTGGTGAAAAGTGTCGATTTCTTCAACTCGTAACGTGTCCGTATAGAACAAGTAAATGTTTACGGCGTCGTAAGACAAAAACGGATGTCGCACGAATCTCATTAGGGATGGACTAGGCCTACCTTAATGTATTGTCTGGGTTAACAGTTTGTAAAACAGTATATACTTTTGATATCCATAATGAAAAGGTTTCAGGAAACATGGTGGCAAAACGAAAACGTTTTATAACCAACATTTTCTTCTTTGTCCCAATCTTTCTTTTAATAACTTATCAGTTTAACTTTACATGAACATTTATCTTTATCAACGAAAAATTGTCATTTGCAACAAACTCAAATTAGAGCCAAGCCTGTAAGAACAGGGGCGTTGGGATAGGGGGTAAGCCCCTATGTTGACCAAAAATACCGAATTTCCCTTCATATTTTACTTAGAAAATTTGGAGGAAAAAATCTCAATTTAGCCCCCACAATATTCAGACACAGGCCCGGATAGGGGCTTGAGCACCCCCCCCCCCAAAAAAAAAAAAAATAAAAAAAATAAAAAAAATAAAAAAATAAAATTTGCTTCCTATAGAACTGAGGGAGTAGTCTTACTTTTCATTGCTTATGCTAGGTTCCCACTGCCGATCTGATCAACTCGATCGACACGACCACCTAATTTACCCGATCTAGCCCGACCAAATGTGTATACACGACTTCTTCTCGATCTCTAGTCGATCAAACTAGACCCCCGCCCGAGCATTCCCGATCATTTCCCGATTGAAACCCGACCATCTTTCCGATGTCTACCCGATCACCTCGTCCTTAATTCGATCCCTACACGATCAAAACCCTATGATCTCGATCTGTACATGACCAGATCGAGCTGATTCTATTCTAGGCGTTCTGAATGAAAATATTTTTGCAGCGTCTGTGATTATCACATATTCATAATAACTTCATAATATTGTCAGTTTAAATATGTACATAATTTAAATGTGACGTAAATATACTTTTAGCTATTGACTCATCCTTAATCTGATTAAATATAAAGATTGATCGAGTGTGGTCGGGTAGATAATTTGTATTCCGACCTGCACCGAGCGTGCACTCGATTACCTCGATTTGTAATCAAGTAATTTCCGACCACACCCCGATCAACTCGACCTCTGATTCATCTGTTCAGTCAATCAAATCGGATGAAGAGGTCGGGTTTGATCGACTAGAGATCGAGAAGAAGTCATATGGTCGGGATTGATCGAATGCACATAAGCGATCGAGTAGATCGAGTTGATCCGCTTCCATAGAGTAGTTGAAAGTAGTCGATCACCTCGACTTGTACGAGTTATTCCCGAACGCATTCCCGATCAACTCGACTTCTGCTCCAACTGTTCATCCAATCAAATCCCGGTAAAAGATATCGACTCGAGCACACACAATCTCTACTCGAGTGATTGTCGATTAGCTCGATCTTCTATACGATCGATACTCGAGCATCTTCCCGATATGTTTTCTACTCGACCGCTACACGGATTTTTTTGACGTGTCAAATGCTAGGTTCCCACTGCCGATCTGATCAACTCGATCAACACGACCACCTAATTTACCCGATCAAGCCCGACCAAATGTGTATACACGACTTTTTCTCGATCTCTAGTCGATCAAACTAGACCCCCGCCCGAGCACTCCCGACCATTTCCCGATTGAAGCCCGACCATCTTTCCGATGTCTACCCGATCACCCCGTCCTTAATTCGAGTCCTACACGATCAATACCCGACAATCTCGATCTGTACACGACCAGATCGAGCTGATTCTATTCTAGGTGTTCTGAATGAAAATTTTTTGCAGCGTCTGTGATTATCACATATTCATATTAACTTCATAATTTTGTCAGTTTGAATATGTACATAATTTAAATGTGACGTAAATGTACTTTTAGCTATTGACTCATCCTTAGTCTGATTAAATATAAAGATTAATGCATTCTTTAAGGCGTTTAATACCATTATATCAATCGTACGTGTTATGTCTCAGAGCGGGGAATCACGTGAAACGCAATTTCCGATAATTTTCAATATTTCTGTTAATATACTCTGCGCGGGATCTCGTGCAGTTTGTACACATTTATTACCACACGACCTGGTGTTCCCACTGCCGACCAGATCAACTCGATCAAGCGGTCGAATACAGGTCGAGCTAGGTCTGCAAGAGTGATCGGGCGCGGTCGAGGTGATCGAAATTGATCTGCATCGCTCGGGCTTCCTACTCGAGTTTTTTTGACATGCAAAAACAATCGAGTGCGATCGAGAACAAAAATGATCGAGAAGCGATTGTGTATTGATCGGGTAGAAGATCGACCTTGTCGTGAATCAGTCGGGTATGGAAATCGAGTGTGATCGGGTAGATAATTTGTATTCCGACCTGCACCGAGCGTGCACTCGATTACCTCGACTTGTACTCGAGTAATTTCCGACCACACCCGATCAACTCGACCTCTGATTCATCTGTTCACTCAATCAAATCGGATGAAGAGGTCGGGTTTGATCGACTAGAGATCGAGAAGAAGTCATATGGTCGGGATTGATCGAGTGCACTTAAACGATCGAGTAGATCGAGTTGATCCGCTGCCATAGAGCAGTTGGAAGCACTCGATCACCTCGACTTGTACGAGTTATTCCCGAACGCATTCCCGATCAACTCGACTTCTGTTCCAACTGTTCATCCAATCAAATCCCGGTAAAAGATATCGACTCGAACACACACAATCTCTACTCGAGTGATTGTCGATCACCTCGATCTTATTTACGATCGATACTCGAGCATCTTCCCGATGTGTTTTCTACTCGACCGCTACACGGATTTTTTTGACGTGTCAAAACAAGTTGGCAGGATTATCGATCGATGCAGACCAAACTCGACCATCTCGACTTATCCCGATCACCCTTGCCGACCGACCTCGACCGGTACTCGATTGCTTGGTCGGATTTGATCGAGTTAATTTGATCGGCAGTGGGAACCTAGCAAAAACAAGTTGGCAGGATTACCGATCGATGCAGACCAAATTCGACCATCTCGACTTATCCCGACCACCCTTGCAGACCGACCTCGACCGGTACTCGATTGCTCGGTCGGGTTTGATCGAGTTAATTTGATCGGCAGTGGGAACCTAGCATTAGGAAAGGTGAAACGTTTGGCAATAAAAATGGTAATTTTTGTAGGATTGGTTTATTGGGGTCTAACGAAAATGTTTAACGCCATTTCGGTCATCCTCGTGCTCCTAACAATGGATTCTTGACTTTTCTCTGACAGGTACAACTACAACATCCTTTCTGGGCCTCAAGTTGAGCACTAAGTGTACGATAGCGCACCACTTGGTGAAATTATGTAACAATTGATACATGTGAAGCAATTGTCGATATCAAGCATACAAAGTACATGTTCGTCTTATGTTTGAATAGAATATATTTCCTGTGCTATATTCTACACAAACTACATTTTTATAAACTTCATTTGTCTTCTGGCAAAGCTTTCAAGTAGGAACAGCAAGCGCGGATCCAGGTATTTTTCCCAGGGGGGGGTCATCCGATTTTTAACCCCCTTTTTCGCCAAATTTCAGGGGGGGGGGGGGGGTCAGGCCTCCTGACCGCCCCCCCCCCTTCTTGATCGGCATGCAGATACATGTCTTACTGTGAAGGACTAAATATAACAACGGTTTGTCGTGGCACACAAGGACAAAAGACGCAGTTATTTGGGACATAAACAGTAATCTTTTTGATAACCCCTTTTTTCGCCAAATTCCAGGGGGGGGGGGGTCATGACCCCCTGACACCCCCCTCTGGATCCGCGCATGAACAGTATACAAATTTTTGTGTTTTTCGGAAAGACTATAATCATGTTTTGTTCTTATCAAACATAACTTTTACTTTAGATAAGGCTGTTATAGAAATGATAAGGCTGTAGTTCTGTAATAGAAATGGGCGAAAAATTAGTGAAAATAATCATCGGTTTAGTTACATGCATTGGTAGGACTATTTGAGTGTGTATCTTGACAAAAAGATGCCCCTAACGCTATTCAGACAAATATGGATCAGTGTGCAAAAAGGTCGTTACTTACAGTAACATTTGATAGACACCTGTAAGGGGTCGTCTTAAATGGCCTTTCTTCTGACCAATCAAAAGAACGCTTTCAAGATTCTGACTGCGATCGATTAAAACGGAATATTATGCCACGAAGAAACCACATTTCAGTGCAGAATCACGTGTATTAGTGCTTGTTATATAGAAAATCACATATACGGTACAAGAGATTTAATTGGTTAGAATAAAAATAACCGATTTTGGGTTTCCCAGGGTCATAGAAAACAACCCCTTATGGGTGCCTTCAGATGTTACTGTAAGATAACTCCGGATTATAATCAGACTGATAATGGGTATTTCTTCTGTCTTACAATTGTCACAAGTTAAGAAAAGTCTGATATAGAAACTATCAGACTTCGTGTATGCGCAGTCTAATTAGGATCAGTGTTTGCTTCAAAATGCCACGGAGGCTCTTTTACCTGATCCTGACCCGCGTGTTCTTGTCTCGTTATAGTTGTTGTTGTCTAGTTACTTTACCATATTTTTTCTATGACTTTATATTAGCTTTTTTTCGATTCTCAATGTTTATAAAGCGTGAGCTCGAATAAGCCACATTCTACTCTAATAATTGACATATTGTGTTTATAATTTCATGTGTTTCCAGAAACTATGTATAGTTTATTAACTATCTATCTAATATTCCACGAACACTATCAGTTCATTTTTTTCAAGTTAAAAAATACCATCGTTCAAAAATATAGAAATCGGCACAAATATTGTTGGAAACATATTGTTCCAAAGTTGATCTTAACCCTTTCCAGAAACAGCAGTTTTTAGACTGTTCCAATTTGAAAAGAGTTGCACATCACAATAGAATTATTGTCAAAGATGATAAACTATTATTGTACAGAAAAATGAGCGGAAAGCTGAAATTGCTGATGATCAGCCATTTCTTATTTTCCCAAAATGTTTTCCAAAACTATTTCTACTAGGGACGTCAAAAACCAGGCTTCGTTTAAGAAAGTTTCAAACCAGGAACTTCTAAGTATACCTTGTTTACAAATAAACCCTAAATAAGTTAATTCACTTCAGGATTTGCTGCTTCCCACTGCCCAAACAGTTGGGTTTATTTCGAAGGACAATGCTATTACTTCGCTCATGATCCTAAAACTTTCACAGAGGCTGAGGTAATTGCATTGTAGTTGCTAGCTTAGACTTGTGTCAGTCCGTGAAATAGAGATTTGAAGAGAAATAAAATGAAAGTCGATGTTACGAATGTCTGATTTAATTTCCATCTATAACTCCCATTAATTGACATGGCAGAGCATCTCTGGCTGATAGCAAAAGATGCTCTGCTAGGTCATTTATCGAGAGTAATACTATAGATAGGTTTCAAGGTTGCAACATTTAACAAATAACTTCGAATAGAATATCTTACAATAATTTAGAACTAGTCTATAACTTTGAGAAAAAGAAAGATATATTGATGAGCTATCAATTTGTCAATATAATTTAGTGTTCACTTTACGCGTATACTTCATCTCTAAAAAACAACCGACGTACCTTTTGTAGGATGGACTCGTCCAAAGAAGGGTGCAAATGAATTATTCATTCCGCGGTCAAATAAGAAAAAAGAATAATAAGAATACGCTATTGTCATACATGATTGTAATGGTTTCCAAAATCGGAGTTTTGCTCTTTTCTTTGTAGCACTTTTGTCTCCAGAGAGGGGCTCATCTTGCACACGTGTATTCCAATATAGAGAACCTATTTCTGAAGAGTATGTGCAAAGATCTAGTCAGTATGTATGATAATTACATAACATAGTGACTCGTGATATTCTATTTCTCATGAAACCTTTTCCAAACAAGACCGGGTTTTGACGTCCTGAATAGAAAGGGTTTTTTTGAAAATATTAAGACAAAAGAAGAAAATGCTGTTAATCAGCATTTTCTCATTCTGTGTTCAAACTTATTATACATCTGTCACATTGGAAAAAACTATTTTTTTTTCAGTTTGGGAAAGGGTCCATTTAGATAAAGATCAAACAAACAAAAACAATGATCTAACGAGCTGAGCAATCGAGCACACATAAAGATTATGTTAATAGCCTACATTTTCTTAGAACCCACCGAGTCATCATTTTTCAGGCCCGTAGGAACAGGAGGGGAGGGGGGCTGAGGGGGGGGGTCTTAGCCGCCCCCCTAAAGTTGGCCAAAATTGCCAAATTTTCCTTATTTACACTGAAAATAGGGCTGATCCAATTTAGCCCTCAAATATACAGTCAAAGGGGCTTAAGCCTACCCAATATGAAATTGCTTCCTACGGGCCTGTTTTTACAAGCTTATTTTCTGTCATAATGAGTTAGACGGGGTATTTCGTAGAGAGACTATCTGCAGCTTACAAGGCTTATAAAAATAGGGTATAAAATAGCAAAACAAAAGCCTTACCTGCGCAGATATCTAAAACTCGAGAATTTACACAGTCCTCATTTGAAAACAGTGGCGTTGAACAAAGCGGGTGTTGTCAAAGATAGAATTTCAACGGTGTGTGACAAAAATCTTCGAGACATAGGAATCACTGCTTCTCAATACTTTATTAATGTTTTTCAATGTTATGCAAGCATTATGACTGTGTTAAGCCGTCAAAACGTGGAGATGGATATGAAATAATTAACGACCTTTTTTGTTTATCATTTTACAGAGAACGCTCACTGGATCGGGCTAACGGATGTTGAGGTAGAAGGAATATGGAGATGGAAACATACTAACGAAATCGCCAACTTTACTGACTGGGGTGGGGCTGATCCCAATCAAGGCAACAAAGAGAATTGTGCAGTTTTGTGGCCGGGTTTTGATTATCAGTGGGGAGATATTGCATGCAGCTACCCTGGTGTCATGCCGATTTGTCAAAAACAGTAAGTATGTGATAACCACATCCGCACATCCTTTTACCTGCTATCAAACGTTCCGTTGCAATCCTCGGACAGTATCATCGACAGATGGCGGATGTACTGGTAGGTCATACTTTTTCCATTTTTGTTTTGTTTTAAAGCGCTTCTCAGCTATATTTTGTACTGTCCCGAGTTGACCATATATCTAAGTATCTGCATATAAAGTCTTAGACCAAAGACTCATCAAACAACAAAATTCTTCAACAACAAAGTTGTTACTTCGCCGATTTTTTTTTTCAAAATCCACCTTTCCATTACAGAAATTCTCAAGAGGAAATTTTATTACAAAATGGATATTTAGTATTATCATTCACCAACTAATAGTTGGTGAACACAAACAACTATTCCGTTATAACGTTATAGTCAGACAAAGTTTGGTACTGTAAACCAGGATAAGTTCGCGTCAAGAAATGTTCGCGTTTTCATGCACTCGGGCTTGTTCGCGGCGTTTTAAGTTCGCGCATCAATGCTGTCCGCGAATCGCGCGAAACAAAATACGCTTTGGGGAATTGAAAAATTGATATGTTGAATAATATGGGGAATCGGATGATTACATATTGAATTATGACTCAATTTACGATATTTTAGTCGCCAGTTGACAGTTTGGTCGAAGTAAGTTTCAATCGACCCATTGTTTTATTTCACACTTTATAGTATACAGGATTACAGTTTGTAACACACTGCATAGAATTTGAACGTTACATTAACTTCACACCTATTTACCTATAGCGTCGAGAAGCGATAATGACAGTTTTATTCAATATCATCGAAGGGCGATTCAAACCTCGTAGCTGTGGCTAATTTCAAACTACAGTTACGAGGTTTTAAACGTCAATCGACGCTTGCTATCATATTCGGCATTCGAATGCCAAATGACCCCTTTTCTCAATTTCAGGCAGGTATGTATATCTGGTTGAATAAGTTGGTTTATCTTTCCATGTAGTGTTTGTCAATATGTCACAACATCTATGTATTTTTGGATAAAAACGAAAGTAGTCTGAAATAAAGAAAACTTTTCACTTACATTCTGTTATGAAAAAGCTATTTCATTTGTTTACATAGTAACAAATACCTCTAGTGTAAATAAAACATCTCCCCATAGGTTTTCCCCAAATATAAACTATCAAAGCGATTAAAGTTCGCGTTTTTATTGAAAGTAGCCTATTCGCGGCGTTTTAAGTTCGCGGATCACACCCATCCGCGAAAGACGCTAACTTAAAAAGCGCGAAATAATTTCCTGGTTTACAGTATTATTTATTGCTATTTTGGACACTACACAGTGCAATTACCAACAGGAGATTCATACTGAAATAGGCAATCACAAACAGCATAAATGATACTTTTGTTCGTCTTTTTCATTATCCAAGTGGTGAATTATACATTATGTGAAATATTTATCATCTGCTGATGATAATCACGATACATGTATGGGGATATTTTTGTTTGATAAAAAAGCCCCATATACGAATAAGCTTATAAATCTAAAGTATGAACTACCCATTTGTTGAAAGTCGGTATAAAAATCATAGAAATTCAATGTTCAGCATTTGATGATATAGCGCTTATTATGACATAAAGTAATCAATATAAAAGTGATAATTTTACAACCCTAGGTGTAAAAATATATGTTTGTAAAACATGTGTGCCCTCGTTTCAGTCTAAAGTCAATTCAATTCAAACAGTTTTCTCCGTTTATATAGCGTAAGAGAGTTAAATGACATTTTGAATGGTTATATTAATTTTAACGATACCTTACCATGTCTCATTATTTTGACCGAATGTTGGATTTCACATGAAATTTTTCGAAGTTATGACTTTAATACAATTATATCTGAGAAGCGCTTAAAAACAGAAGAAAGGTGAAAAAAGTATGACTTACCCAGTATACCCTCCATTTATCGATTATAATGCCCGAATATTGCAACGGCCCTAGTGATAGCAGGTAACAGTGTATGATCAGTTACATTACACTATTGAATTGAATTAAGTAATAAATATGTTGTTTTGAGAAAGAAATATTAATATTTACCTAATCCAAACGCAATTTAGACCAGCTTCCTTCCGAAATTTCTTCTTATATGAAATCAACCATTTCCCAAAAAGACGTCTAGTTATGATTTGACTGCCATAGAAAGGCAAATGTAACATTGAGAGAAAAACGAATTTGAAGACGACAAGCAATTTCTAAGTTCCTTCAATGTTTTAGGTGGACACGTAAATGTACCATATCATACGTTTTCGTTCGGTAAAAAATTAACTCATTATTCCGACTCACAAAATAAAGGTGTAAAACATTGCAGAAAACAAAAAAAGGGCTTGTTACAAGCAATTTTTTCATTTCCACAGTGCGTTCTAACTAAGAAGACCAGATAATAAATTCTCATAAAATTGTTGTCTGTAGCATCTTTAAATTTGGACCAGTCTCAAATTATGCCATATGGTAATTTGTAACTAATTTCTAATCTACACTGACCACATAAAGTAACGCAACATTTTCAAATTTCAATATTTCTATTTTAAACAAACCAGGATCTAAAATGTTACTTTCTATAGTTTGCAAGGAAGGTTTATGATAGTTATTTTTAATAAAATATTTAAATTTCCAACGAACATGTCAGAATTACATCCCTTTATTATTTTACGTTAAACACGTCTTAAAGGAACATTTCATTCCAATTTCAAATTTTTAAAGTATGTCTTGATGCCAAGATTGGTTATCCTAATGAGTATAAATACTATTGGTTTTTTGAAGTTGTTGCCAATAAGCGAGAAACACGCATTCAAAGTTGAGACATAATCGATAACTTGCATATAAATCCGAACTGTTGTCCACAACAATTTGTTCAATTTTAACACAAAAATATAAATTTCTCGTAAACGGCGCAATATTCTGGCTCGAAATTTTCAGAATTTTCATAAGGAAATATGCTCTTTCAGATAGAAATAAAAGTAAAAGGAGGGGTTTCCATAAGGCCATTTTCCTGGGACCTAAATTTTCCAATGAAATTTTTACCACAGATAGATACATAAAGGGGACGTGTTTTGCCGAAAAGTATGAATCGAACGGACCTTTGGTTTGGTGTATATTGTATATTGAAAGTGGGTGGGGTAATTCTTTTCAGGCGCTACCCAAGGTCCTTATAAATCAATTTTCTATCTAAATGTAAATAATTGGCGATTTTTTTTAAAACATTATGCTTTGTATATGAGCCCATGTTAAGATGACATTAAATCCATTGGCTTGCTTATCATAAATATCAAAATATTTGGAATTTTATGTAATTTTTCAATTTTTTGTATATTTTCATCTCCCAACTTTGGACAAAACATCAACACGTTTTTATAAAGCGACACAATGGAATAATATTTTAGGTGAGAACTTGTTAATAAATTGTTATTGCAAAATTATGAGGATTTTTTGATAGCTAGTCGGGTAAATGAGTTACGGGCCCTTGAATGCATGAAAACCCATGACAAATTGTGGAATAAATAACAAAAGACATTTTTTCTGACTTTCTTTCGTGCAGAAAGGCAGAAATGTTTAATTTGCTTAAATTATAGCTGGCCTCAGCAAACAGTACTACAAATAAGCTATTGCGGTCAGTTTCGTCTGTTGTCCGTCCGTCTGTCTGTCTGTCTGCCCGTCCATAATATCAGGTTTACACTTTAGAATCCACAAATATTATCCGATCTTCACCAAACTTTGTCAAAATGTGTATGGTCATTAGCCCTTGTGTTGGATTAATTTTGGACAGAATTGCAGAAAGTGCTGAGTTATGTGCCCTTGAATGTCAAAAAATGCCATTTTTGACAATTTTTGCATTCAAAAATTTTCAAACATTACCCAATCAAATGCAAATCTAAGTGAAAATGTTTGCATTTATAATATCTTGGGTGAGTGTGATTTTCGTCCTGATTGTAACCGTATATTTTGAGTTATCCGCCCTTGAATTTGACAAAATTGCATTTTTCGGCTTTTTTTTCCCTTTAGCACCCACAAACATGGAGCAATTAAGACCGATAGAGGACAAATTATTTCTGTCTATAATATATAAGACGTGTAAGAATTTCAGCCAGATTGAAAATGTTTATCCTGAGTAATCCGCCCTTGAATTTAACAAAATTGCCGTATTAGCCCTATATTTGCACGAAAACACACACATTTGCCTAATTCAAGGGTAGATAACTTGGGAAAAGCATTTCAAATGATGCCAAAACTTTAACCTATAAAAGATCTAATGGACATCAACAATTTGTCCAAGTTTTAATTTCATGTTTTACATATTGGTGGATGCTAAAGAGAAAATGGGGCTCCTGCACTCACTGTTGCTTTCACACGACGGTTGTGCCGCAAAACAAGGTAAATGTCCTTATTCCAGGACACATCTGCTATCGAACACTTTTGGGATTGTTTGAAAATGCGCGTTCGTAGCAGTGGTCTTAATCTTCCAAAAAACTGTTTTTGCGAACGAACGTTAAGTTTCTTTAACATCAAATCGGTTCAAAAATGGTGTCAATGTGACGAAGATGTTAGTTGTTTATGAATACAGAGGATGATTTTAACCATCAACTTGTTTGTGAATTTTGAATTTACACCATGTGTCTTTGTGTTGAAAGTTTTGTCTGTAAATGTCTTAATTTTTTATAATGTTTCGTTTACTGTTTGATGAAATATTACAAATGCTGTCAAAACAAAAAAAATCTTAAATTTATTTACAAGTTTTCAGATATTTAGATATTGAATCAGTGTTGCGTTACTTTATCTGGTCAGTGTATTCTAAATAAGGAACGAAGTAAACCGTTACGTAATTTCGAACAAGCAATATAGTATTTTGTCGGTGAAATTCTAAAGCCTCGTAACTACTGTCTGATTTATTATGAAATTACGAGATGTTATAACAACAATGACGATTTACCAATATATACATATAAAAAGAAGCATGTTATTAGCTTAAAATTCTTACTTTTTCAGAATGCCAGAACCAGGAGACAATGAGATGAGCATTGTCGGTTGATCGTTTTGATTTTTACTTGTAAATACACATGTAAGTCCAGAGCTCCAGATAAAAGGAAATGATGACTTTTCGAAATGAAATAATTCATCAAATGTTCATCAAACCCTATGTTGTGGGTACTCATTAGGATAGTCTCGTCCAGACGATTCAAATGAGTGCCCACAACAAAGGGGTTAGATTTGACATGAAAAATGGAATGTCTTCACGCCCGCTTATCTGTTGCTCGGGAGGCTTAATTTAAATAAAGTAGTTTGTGAATATATCTTTTGTTTCCTTATTTAAAGTGCGAACATACATTAAACTTCCAATTTGAAGTTATGACGTCATGCCGGCCACTTAATGACATCATGGCGGGAAAACGGGAAGTCATGGGTCATTTCCCGGTAAGCCTGAGATTTCTGACAAAGTAAAGTGTACGACTTTTCTGTCATAAAGCGACTTCCCCAATCGATACTCAAAACACGGAATTTATCCTTGGTAAATGTTAGAAAAAATGTTGAAACAGTCAAAGAATATGTCGTTAGTGGGTGAAGGAATGTGCCAAAGAACGGTTTAAGTTTGTCTGTATTACTCTGACGGTCGAGAAATGGATAAAAACTGAAACTTCGCTTTATGACAGAAATGTCGAACATATCTGTGTCAGAAACCTGATGCTCTAAATTGGGGCGGAGTCAAGCCACGGTATGACGTCATTCAGTGGAGATTTACGGAAATCGCCGTTCTTTATTTCCTTCCAAGTATCGTCGTAAAGAAAAGCAAATAAAACTTTTAAAATAATCGAGTTTGACGGATCTTTTATAAAACACGTTGATTTAATGATTTTCTTCTAATATACGGCGAAATCAACTGTCGAGCTTGGTAGCCTCTATTAAGCGAAAATAATGTAAACATGGAATATGTATTCTTAAAATCAATACAATTTTGCATTCATTGGTTCAAATCTTGAAGACCGCGGCCTTAGCGCAGTTGGTAGCGCATCTGCCTCTCATTCAAGAGGTCCCGAGTACGATACCCAGCAGCGGCAAATGCCCTTTCTGACAAAATTGTCACCCACCAGTGGGTTTGAAATCGTTAACCTAAGCGGGTGAGCTGCTGGATGCTCGGTAAGGGTGTTGTGGTAGTACTGGTTTGAGAAACAACAGGAATCCATAATTAGGTGCTCCAGCCGCCGCGATATGACCCTGGCAGTTGGAAAAGGCGTAAACCCCTATAAAATCAAACTCGAATCTTGTAGGTGTGAAACACCTGCAAGATTCGAACCTTCGCTTTTAAAATTACAGTAGATTAGAGCCAATACTGTTTGTTAACATAGATAAATTTTGTAAACATGTGCCATTATATTTTAACCGGAATAGATGTGGGGACATCGTAGATAAAGAATCCGGTTAGTGGCGCATCGCCACTCCTGAGAATTTTGAAGTATCCAAAATGACATCGGAGATTCCAATTCAAAACGGTTATCAAAGATAAGATGGAGTGAATGATATTTTAACCCTTTTCCAAATAGGACCAGGTTTTGCTGTCATTAAAAAAAGAAATGATTGGAAAAACATTGAGGCAAACGAAGAAAATGCTGGAGACGAGCATTTCCTCCCTTTGCCTCAATATTTTTATGCTATTAAATAGACAAATAATATCTTTATCAACACCAATTTTGTCATCTACAACTTACATTTCAAATAGGAGAACCATTATATAGGATTGTGCTATTTGGGAAAGAGTAAAAAGCTCTCTTTCATATTGTTCTTTTGATTTATTTAATTTATATTTTTTCAAACGACAATTGAAACTTAGACTTCCAATTTGAAACCTAATGCGTGTGACAAAATAAATGTTGATAAAGATGGTATTTCTCTATTTTCTTCAATATTGTATATATTGAGATCCTTTTCCAACGCAACACGATTCGACAGCTTCATTGCGATGCTTCGCGTGACACAGCATTTTCGATATTTTACAATAATTGAATTCTGTTTATATATGACCGATTTAAAAAACGATTTGCCGCAGAGAATTAAGGTGGAAAACGCAAGGAATTTAATTTGTTGATTGCAAAGGATCTTAAAACAAAAGTGTTTATAAATAGTTATTGACGACCAACAATACTGGTTGGTTGACAATAACTTTTTTAACAGTTGATCCATGAAAAAATCTTCTATACCCATCACATCCCTGACGTACTTCCACCTTCTCTGCTACAATCCGAATTGAAAAACTGGCCAAGTAGGCCCTTCTAACAAAATTATTGAAAAATTTCTATTATTATTGTTGTGCAACGCGATTCCCGAGTTTGAGCTTGAACGACTATATACAATCTGTTTGTTGTTAAAGGTGGAATGTACCCCTTTTTCAGACGAAAAAATAGGAAAAAATCAAAGATATCGCAGACGACAATTTCAAGTTAAAAGAAATTGTACGTAGCCAGTGGTCTATCTGTGTAGAAAACATTATGGGAAATGAAGTAATTGCTTGTTACAAGAAATTTCTTCATTTCCTACAATGTTTTCCAAAGTATACGTGGGCGTCAAAATGCGTCACTAGATTATGTGGGAATGGATTAACCCTTTCCCAAACGACGCAATTTCAGGTTGTTCCAATCTGAAAGCTGCTGCAGACGACTAAATGGATGTTGCTTAAGGTGCAATTTGTGAAAAATAGAGCACAGAAAACATTGAGACAAAAGAAGAATCTGCTGGTCATCAGCAGTTTCTTCTTTTGTTTCAATGTTTTCCCAATCCTTTTCTATAAGGGACGTCAAAGCCAGGTCTTGTTTGGGAAAGGATTAATAATATTTTGCAGAAATATTGGTTTTCAGCACTTTCTACCCGATATAGCTCACGACGAATGAACAAACATAGCATCTCTATCGATTAACTAGATGCTCTTCCGGGTCATTTATCGTGAGCTATATCATTTTCTCTTCTTAAAAAACCCACACATTTTCCTCTTTTTTCAAAATAATTGAGACTAAAGCTTATGAAAACTTAAGAAAGTGCTATGCAAAGCGTTTCAAATAAGATGGACAAAAAGAAAAAAAGATAAAATGAGAAAACGAAAAATGTCGGATACAGGGTAAATATTGATATATAAAACGAACACATGTATAGCTCACGATCAATGACCTGGTAGAGAATCACTAGCTAATAGCCAGAGATGCTCTGCCAGGTCATTTTATCGTGGGCTTTAATAAGTAGGTAAGAAAAAGATAATAAATTTTAAAACCAACATAGATGCAGATCATGCAGCCTGTTTACGTGTATATGTACAGTCTGATCTTCGCCCATGCTGTTCTCCAATAGTTTCAACATTACCCCTAGCAACTTAAAGAATGAAACGGTGTCTAGGAAAATCATATATGGCAAAATATTTGATAGGTTAAAATAAATATAACCGGTTTCGGTTTTCCCGGGGTCATAGAAGTTGACCACTCACTGGTGCCTGTCACATGTTATTTTAAGTTAACACAGGGTTTTTATCAGATTGAACTGTTGGTGTATGTGGTCATGTATTTAGTGTCCTCACAGCTACAGGCTTAAGAGCAGACCTACAGAGGGGTGACGGCTTTTTGAAATGAAAAAAAAAATCATTTATTGTTTATCAAACCCTTTGTTGTGGGTACTCATTGGAATCGTCTCATCCAGACGATTCCAATAAGTACCCACAACATAGGGTTTGGATTTGAAATAACAAATTTAGAAAGTCTTCAACCCCTCTTATCTGTTAAATTGCTAGATGTTATCAACAATTTCCTCTTTTCCTCGCGTTGTTTTCCAAAAACTCTTTACTATGGAAGTAGCAGGCTTTTAAGTTCGTCTTCTGTATCTCTTCGGTAGGGTACGCATCTGAAAGAAACGAAAGTAAGTTTTACATGTATCGTGTTATTTGGGTAGGTGTATTTTAATAATATTAACAGTATAGATTTATTCGTTTTATGAAATTACCATTTTTATTTTAGTAAGCATCTGACACATATCGGTCTTAAAACAACAGCAAAGCCGTGATTACTTTTTAAAATAATAATAAAAAAAAAAAGAATTTAAAAATGATCAAGCTGGCTAAAATTTTGCCAGTTGTGTTCTTGCTGGCAGAGATCTACCTAATCCGGATCCAGGGCAGATCACTCTGTTTTTTACTGGTTGGGAAACGATAACCTTCTTTTACAATAGGCATGAGTTTTTTGCTAAAAATAGCCCGCTTTTACGGGTAGGCCTATATAATGATAAAACGCGGTGTTATTATAACATCTCGTAACTACAGCTTAAATCAAGCTGTACATAGTTACGGGGTTTTATAATTACTCCGACGAAAAAATAATGTTTGTCCGAAATTTAATGTCATGGTTTATTTGATAAAATCGTTCCCTATTTATACTATTTATAGCCCCCGATAAATGACCTGGCAGAACTTCCCATTCGATTAGAATGGGCTTCTCTGCCAGGCCAATTTTATCGTTAGCTATACCTGCACCCGAACCCAAAAGGTACGCAATTTCCGATGATATGCCCTATGCTACATGCATAGGGATAGTCACACTTTTTGCATTGGTTGGGGCGCGGGGGAAACTCGTATGTGGCATTCGTTTGTTTGGAAAACTCGAATTCATCAGTCATAGGAGTTTGGGGCATTTCGTCAGGTTGCTCGTATTGTAAATCTGTAGCTTTAAGTTCTTGCTCGTATTGTAAATCCGTAGCTTTAAGTTCTTGCTCGTATTTAAATTCCGTAGCTACAAGTTCTTGTCCGTATTTTAAATCCGTAGCTGTAAGTTCCTTCCTTTGTTTCCATGGCAAATTGTCATTTTGAGGCACTTCGAAGTTTCCGGTCGACGGTTTGTATCCTAATTTTGGCGACATTAAAACGTGTAACATTCTGTCCCGTTTATTTTTGTTGTGTTGTTTGTTCTGTAAAATCGCCGACATAACAGCTTGGAGTACTGCTAATAGCACCAGAAGATAAAGGCTAGCCGTCTTGCTATTCATTTTCACGCACTGAAAGAATGAAATAACGAGCTCTCTACGTATTAGATAGAGGTTAAATAGTAAATTCTGAGCGAAATTAACATTCAAATGCGCGCAGCGCATTGACTGTTTTTATCGCGTAGAATCTAGATATCTGACTTAGTGTTCGCCAGCGGTTCATTGGAGACGGGGGCGTGGCTATGTATATACGTCACATAAACTAGCCGACAGTCTCGTTTATGCGAAATATAGCGGCGAACTTTCTAATTACACTGTAATTTCGATAATCCAACAAGTAGGTCGAACACTAATGACAGATGAACAAATTAAATCCTCTCAAAAAAAAAAAAAAAAAAAAAAAAAAAAAAAAAAAAAAAAAACAATTGCGCCAAGGTCTGGAGTTTGTATTATCAACGTTCTTACGACCACGTTCTGTGTAAACTGAGTAACAAAACATCTGATTGCACAATAAATCGGAAAGGGCCAATCCGGTTGGTTGTTACATTAATTACGCAAAAAATAATCGTTCGATCGTCGATAATACGGGCCCAGGGAGGGTAGGACCCTTATGGCATTTCAGACAACCATGGGCCTGTTTCATCAAAACATTTAGGCCTAAGACGTATTTTTGACTTACCGACGACGTACGACAAGTTTAGGGTAAGAAACGCGTATCGCCATTCTATCAAAACATGGGTTATGTGATTGTTGTTTTAAGCGATTTTTAAGACATTGGTAAGTCAAAAATATGACTTAACCCTTTCCCAAACAAGACCTGGTTTTGACGTCCCTAATAGACAAGACTCGAGAAAACATTGAGACAAAAGAAGAAACTGCTGATGACCAGCAGTTTCTCCTTTTGTCTCAATATTTTCTGTGCTTTATTGTAACCAAATTTCTTCCTTTTTAACATCAATTTTGTTGTCTACAGCAGCTTTTATATCGAACCACTATAACATTTTGTCATCTGGGAAAGGGTTAAATGTTTTGATGAAACAGGCCCCATGTTTCCAGGTATGCCTGTGCCCAGATGAAGTCTGATCAGGATTCGTACTGCTATGTTACAACCTGAACATGTTTGTGACAAAAATGCAAAGTTTCAAAAAAGTGAGTGATTAGTGCAAGTACTGATCATTGATAGAATGTATATACACGTAGATATCATTTGGAGTTCAGATAAGCCTGTTTGAGTACCAAAGATAGGTAGAAAAACGTTTATTAAAAAAACGATTTTATTACAAAACCGGTTGTCTTCCAAATGTAACAAAAATCTTGCATTCCAACCGGTTTTGTAATAATTTTATTACAATTCCGGTTTAATAACAATTCAGGTTGTAACACTGCTATCTCACTGTTGCTACAGGTCACGGAGAAGCTAAATTGAAGAAAAACAACATTTTTTTCGGTTTGTCCCACTCCAAAGCTGCGGCAGACAATAAATTTGATGTTTTCGAAGATAGAATAAATGTGTGACTATTATATAGTAGGCCTGGTGAAAACATTGGGGCAAAAGGAGAGAAATGGTGGATAAGAATTTTCTTCTTTTGTCCCGATATTTTCCCAAGATATACTAGTATACAAGTTGCGAGTTTGCATTCGCTGCCAAAATATGCGAAAAGTGAACGAAAATGAAATACATGTAGTAAAGACAAATTACCTTTGGAACCAATCGCAATTTATCGTAATTTTGGTGGAAAATAATATATGAAAAGTGAATGAAAATAAAACAATAAAAATAAATTACCTTATGCTGGGTCTGAAAAGCGTCAACTTCTATAGGAAGGCATCAATCTGAATGAGGTAAGCCTACTACGCTTTGTTTGACCCTTTCCCAACCAAGACCTGGTTTTGACGTCCTTAATAGAAAAGTATTGGGAAAACATTGAGGCAAAAGAAGAAAATGCTGTTAATCAGCATTTTCTTCTTTTGTCTCAATGTTTTCTGTGCTATATTGTTACATTCTGTGCTATATTGTTACTGTGCTATATATTTTACCTTAAGTTAAATCCCTCTTATTGTTTACAGCAGCTTTCAAATTGGACAACCCCAAATAAATCGTCGTTTGGGAAAGGATTAGCCCTTTCCAAAACGACATATTTTTGGACTATTCTAGTTTGAAAGCTTCTCCTGGCAACAAAATATGTATAAATTAAGATGAATTATACTTTCTGCAAATCAAGGGAAATAATGAGACAAAAAGAGAAAATGCTGCTTGGCAGCATTGTTCTTTTACCTTAATATTTTTTCCCAAAAACGTTATTTCAAGAGACTTCCGAGCCAATTCCTGTTTAGGAGAGGGTTCTACAATGATGCTTGACCGAAAACATGAATTGGTTTTGAAATGGTTTTTGTCATTTGAACTCTTTTCCAAATATAGCCATAGTTGTACGACCGGAATTAAAAGCGCCATTGGTTGGGTATGGGTTGAATTGGAATGAAATCTTTTCTTATCTAACCTATTTTCATCTTCGCAAGCCAAGGGTTCTACCTACACTTTGTTCGTTCGTAAGGAATAAAGTGGAGGTAGAACCCTTGGCTTGCGAAGATGACCTATTTGGCAAGTAGACCTTGTTTTGATGTCCCATATCGCTGCTTTGCTACGAAAACCTCGTATCTGCAGCTTGTTTTAAGCTGCAGATACCAGGTTTTCGTAGAAAAGCGACAATATATCAAAAAGTATAGGAGAAGATTAAAATTTTGGACAAGAGAAGAAAATGCTGATAGGTCTATTAAGAATGGTCTCTTTCTTCATTTTTTCTATGCTTTAATTTAAGCAAATTTGTCGTTTTCAACAGCAATTTCTCTTCCGTGATAATTTTTCAAATTCGATCCCCATAAAATTGTGTTGTTTGGAAAAGGATTAGGAACGGCTTCTCGACACCACCTGGTTCAAAGATCGAAAAAGGACTTGGACCTCTGGAACACAAGTCGGACGCTCTACCACTGAGCCATTCATACAACTGGATGTGAAAACGCCCATATTGTCAAAATGTGATTTATATGTTCATAATCTAAAACCGCTTTGTTTCGGGTTAGCGTGATGATCGTTTAAAACTGTTGTTGCTAGTGTTCAAATTATTCCGAAAATTATCTATTTAATAAATGTTATACCTTTGCTCTCAAAACTAACGGACTTTGCTCTTTATCACTATGAAAGAATTTTCTTCTGTATCAAAAACTTTATTTCTTTCTGGTCCTTTGCTATTTATTTCTATCGGTCCTTGAGATCGATTATTGTTTATCATGTTAACATTGTAATTAATTTTGTCATTCATAAATGACTGTTTAACCCATTACCAAACGGAAAAAATTGGACTGTTCCAAGTTCAAAGATGATGCAGACGACAAATTAAAGTTAATATAATTTTATAATTTTTTTTTTGTTCTGATTGGAAAGAAGACATTGTGGGAAATTAAGAAATAGCTTGTCAAAAGCAAATAAACATTTCTAAAAATAACATCTCTAACAATGTTTCGGTATTTTGTCATAAAAAGTCGTCGTTCTAACAGTATAGCCCACATTGTCGCAATCTTCTATCAGTAGCCTAACATAAACATTTGGGTTCCGTCTAAAATCATAGATATTTTTTCACTGTATACATAATATAATACCTGATTCTACATCGTTAAAATAAGCCAGAAATGGGCTTTAAAGTCCAGAAAATGACGTCATTTCCTTTACTTATCATAGAACAATTTTCTTACGTAGAGGGAGGGGTCAACCCTCCTTAATCCTCCCCGCCCGCCGCCCCAATGTTCAAAACCACGCGACGCGCCTGTTAATTATAGTGTGTCAAAATTTCTAGACCTGGCCCCGGTTTCTCGAAAAAACTTAAGTATATTCTCATGAGAACATGCTCAACTTCAAAGGGATACTCTCCAGCGTTGAAGGGTATTCGATTGAAGTTCACGTGGATTTCGTGCGATTTGAGCACGGTGCTCAGATCTGAGCATGAGATTATACTTAAGTTTTTTCGAGGAACCGGGGCCTGGACAAGATAATCAGAATCAAGTTCGACTAAATGTTGCTGAATCAACAGCTGACTTACCAGGAATGGTATTGCCAACAACGAATACTTTTCGGATATCAACAAATGGAAGTCGAGTATCGAGCCTGTAGTGTTAGCAGTACAGTTTCAGCATTCATTAAGCATGTGTCTGTTTATCATAGTTAATAGTTCAAAGAAGTGTTCTTATGTATGGCATTATTGTGATTTTATCACATCAGTGCATGATATCATAATGTGTTGACAGGAGTAAGTCGAAGTCCGATGGTAGTAAGGCAGGTACTACGCCAAACGTCCATTGACTGGAAGTGTCTGAAGGTTCGATTAACTATCTAATTAATCCAGCACCCCATCTTATTCGATAGCCCGTACTTTGTCTGTCTATACAGTCGGGGCTGGCACATGCAGTTGTTGTTTGAGTTTTTCTTTAAAAGAGAAAATAGCTAAGACTATTATTTTCTCGCGGTACGTAGTATATAGCGAGAAAGAGTTGCCTTGTCGATACACAGTAGTTAAGGGTTTTAGTAGATCTATTACATGATTGCACGGGTTGTCCCGTGCGTTATTGTACATGAACGTTTGTATATAATCATTCTACCATTCAATCTCATCACTGGTGGTGAACTCGGCCAAAGCGTGGGACGTTTTTTCGCGATCATTGTATTTCGTCGGTGTTGTTATAAAATATCGTAACTATAATCGATTCACTATTAAACGAGAATAATTTCAGTTGAACTGCTTTATAAAAAAAATCTGAAATTATTCTCGTTTAATAGTGAATCTATTATACGGCTTCGATCATAAAGCCGTAGTTACAAGAATTTATAACAACACAGACGGTTTGTCAACACATATCGGTAAACCGGTCTATTTTTAGAACAATTCATTGTTATTAGAAAGACTATCCAATCAGATCTTTAAACTCACATTTCAACGCAAAATATCTGTACCTTGTTGTAGCGAAAAACGTCCCTCGCTTTGGCCGAGTTCAACCACCAGTGATTAGGCATCCACGAGGCTTTATGAAAACAGATTATACCTCACGAGAAATGACCTGACAGCGCAGCCCATGCTAATCGAATGGAATGCTCTGCCAGGTCAATTCTCGTCCGCTATACCTTATAAGGAAAACTCGTGACATAAATAAACAAATCGCACGTGCGATCATGACATTATATCGCGGTAAAAAAATCCGATATATCTTGACTGCTGTGTTCAACGCGTAAACGCTTTCGATTGTGAAATGACCGTCTATGCAATATACTGAAACCCATTTTCAAACGAATGAGAAAACCAGAAAATCCTTTCATTTGCTCGTAATTGACCTTTAATCGAACAAAAGACCGCGTGCGATCGTATATACGAACTATTTGTTTGAGCGTAATAACACAGGAAGTTTTCGCATTTAAAAACTGCTCACCCAGTGGCGCCATTTTCACAGCGAGTCAAATATGGAAACATCATTGTGAACACGGAAAAAGACTTTGTGAGTAAAATAATTATTTTTTCCTTTCCTGCAATGCATTTCGCAACGCTTAGGTTTGTAACCAGATCTAAAAATCGTTTCCAAACAATGAAAAAATGTTCAACGTAGAAATAGACTCAAATTCTAAAACATTGAAAGAATTTGACTCATGGACTGTCAATCATCAATTTTCCTTTTCCCCCCATCGCTCTTATGTCTAAACGCACTTCTTCTGTCCTTTCCTAGCAAAGATTGCTTTTAATGTCTCTAGACGTGAAAGTTGTTCTGGCAAACATTGAGAGAAAATAAATTTGAGATGATAAGCAAATTCTCATTTTCAGTCAATATTATCTATGCTGTATGACCCCTTATCAAACAAATCCTGGTTTTGACGTCTCTAATTAACCCTTTCCCGAACGACACATTTTTAGGGTGATCCACTTCAGAAACTGCCACAAATGACAAAATGGATGTTATTAAAGATAGGATATGTGTAAAATATGGCATAGAAAATATTGAGACAAAAGGAGAAACTGCTGGTTATCAGCAGTTTCTTCTTTTGTTTCAATGTTTTCCCAAGCCTTTTCTATTATGGACGTCAAAACCAGGTCTTGTTTGGGAAAGGGTTAAAAGGGCTTTGGAAAACATTGAGACAAAAGAAGAAAAATGCTGCTGAGCATTTTCTCCTTTTTTTATCAAAATTTTCTGAGCTGTAATCTACACAAACAACAATAGCACAAACTACCATTTAGTCCCATGCAACATATTTCTAATTGGAGTAGTCCAAAATTTTGCTGCTTGGGAAATGGTAAAAACAAATTTTCTACTTTTGAAATGACATGATTGTCAAAATGAAACTGTCGAAAATTAAGCTATTTGGGAAGGAGCTAAAAAGCATAAAAGGGAAAAGAGAAATTTATTAAAAAGCTTCAACCTGGAAAGTATTAATTGTTTCCCAATAGCAAAGACTTTTTGCTAAAAACAGACTGGATTTGCCATTATGTTTCGATATTTACGGTTGGTGTTGTTACAAAATTTCGTAACAACAACCTCAACTGAGCTGTAGTAACAGGGTTTTAGATTTACAGACGAAATACTATTGTTTGTCTGAAATTACGTCACTGTTCATTTGAAAAAATTAAACCCAAATCGGCAATTAACAAAATTAACAAAAAGACGTTGATGAAAATATGGTTTGTGTTCAAAATAGCACAGAAAATGTTAAGGCAAAGGAGCAAATGCTGATCATCAGCATTTTCTCGTTTTGCTTCAATCCTTTCCTTAAACTTTAATTCAAGATGTCAAAAATCACTGATCTTTCTTGGGTAAGAGTATATTTTAGTCCGGTCCAAATTCAAAGATTTTAAAGATGACAATTTCAAGTGAATGAAATTTTGAAAAATGTTAGATTGGTAAGAAATTGGTGTGGAAAATGAAGAAATTGCTTTTTCGCAATCAATTTCTTCATTTTCCACAATGTTTACAAGTTTTAATCTTATTGAGTGTCTGTAACAAGGCATAGATCTGTTTATGTAAGAATCTGTTTACTGTATCCCAAACAAATTCTGGTTTTGACATCCCTAATAGAAAAGGCTAAAAATGGAAAATATTGAAACATTATAAGAAGAAACAGCTGAAAACCAGCAGTTTCTCCTTTTGTCTCAATATTTTCGGTGCCATTTTTACGCAAATCCAATCTTCAATAACATCCATTTAGTCATTTGTGGCAGTTTTTGAAGTGGATCAACCTAAAATTTTGTTGTTTGGAATGTAAACTATACATGTAGTTCTTATTTTGCTCCTAATTTTGCTCCTAATTTTGCTCCGTTTCTTTGTTACAGATATAACTGGACATTTTGTTTTGAAACTTGGAACAAATAGTTTGGACTACATGTACAACTCATGAATTTTTGGGGGGCTTCTGCACAAACATTTGTGACAACATGGATAGATGCTCCAGCTGCACAAAACAAATCACAGCCAGAACACATTTGGTAAGTACTTCTTTGCCCATTTCACTTTGAAACTTAGCACAAATAAATTGGACTACATGTACAACTCATGACTTTTTTGGGGGGCTTCTACACAAATGTATGTGACAACATGGATAGATGCTCCAGCTGCACAAAACAAATCACAGCCAGAACACATTTGGTAAGTACATCTTTACCCATTTCACTTTGAAACTTAGCACAAATAAATTGGACTACATGTACAACTCATGACTTTTTTTGGGGGCTTCTGCACAAATGTATGTGACAACATGGATAGATGCTCCAGCTGCACAAAACAAATCACAGCCAGAACACAGCTGGTAAGTACTTCTTTACCCATTCTATGTTAACCCTTTCAGTGTTGAATCTAGAGGGGGCCATGGCCAAAATGACCCCCTAAAATCTTAAATGACCCCACTGAGAATGAAGCATGCGTCAAATTAGCTATGTATTAATATTGTATTGGATGACCCCCTTGACCAAAAGCTGTGGGCCTATTGGGCCCCCCTAGAACACACAGTTAGATTCAACACTGCCCTCTCCCAAATGGCAAAAAATAGACTTTTCTGATTTGAAAGCTGCTACAGAAGACAAATGGGTGCAGATGCCAGATGGAGATCAGATTTGTTTACAATATAAACACAGAAAATATTGAGACAAAAGGAGAAAATGCTGATTATCAGCATTTTCTTCTTTTGTCTCAATGTTTTCCAAAGCCTATTCTATTAGGGACGTCAAAACCAGGTCTTGTTCGGGAGAGGGTTAAAACAGAAAATATTGAAACAAAAGGAGAAAATGCTGATCATCAGCATTTTCTTCTTTTGTTTCAATGTTTTCTCAATTCCTTTCAATTAGGGACATTTAAAACCCTTTCCCCAAAAACAAAACATTAGGGTTGTCTAATTTGAAAGCTGTTGCAGACTATAAAATGGATGTTGAAAAAGATGTGCTTTTGGTACAATATAGCATGGAAAATATTGAGACAAAAGGAGAAAATACTGATCAGCATTTTCTTCTTTTGATTCAATGTTTTCTCAATTCCTTTCAATTAGGGACATTTATAACCCTTTCCCAAATAACAAAATATTAGGGTTGTCTAATTTGAAAGCTGTTGCAGACTACAAAATGGATGTTGAAAAAGATTGGCTTTTGGTAGAATATAGCATGGAAAATATTGAGGCAAAAGAAGAAAATGTTGAATATCAACATTTTCTTCTTTTGCCTAAATGTAGTTTACCTAAGCCTTTTATATCAGCAGAGGTTTTTTTAGCTCGACTTTTCGAAGAAAATGAGAGCTTATACTGTCACCCGGGTGTTGGCGTTGGCGTCGGCGTTGCAACAAAGGTTAAAGTTTTTTCAAACATCAATGACTTCCATACTATCAAAGGGATTCAACCCAACCTTGGAATACTTATTCACCATCACACCCTCTACCTTACTACCAAGGCCCATGACCCTGGCTCCACTATATTTGGAGCTATGCCCCCTTTATACTTAGAAAATAAGTATAAGTCATTACGTGCAGCTCATATCTCTGTTTCTACTTATGCTATTGCTCTGAAGCTTTGCACATGCTTTTGTGACCATAATATTAGCCTCTAGGCAAAGATTCATTACTCTCACATTTAATTTACTGGAATTTTAACCTTTTTTGACATAGAAATTCTGGGTTAAGCAACTTAGAAAAGTTGAGCGCGCTTTCTTATGGACAGCTCTTGTTGTTGTCTGCAACAGCTAAATTGAACAGCCTTAAAGCCCTGTTGTTTTAGTATTGGTTAACCTAAGGTTCCCACTGACTTCTAAATCTGGGGGTGGAAATGGTCATTTTACAGCATACTTGTACCCCCTCTATGTCAGACATAGAAGGCTGTCTGCAAAACTTGGGGTTGCAAGATTCAATTTTGGGAGTGCAAAACCCCCATTTGGGTTTTTTTGGAACCCTGTTATGAAGTTGTAATTTTTCTCTCTGCTACTTTTTTTTCAGATACAGCTGTATTTTGCTATGAAACTTGTTACAAATTAATGGGACTACAACACTGGATTTTTTGGCTACTGCACACACATTTGTGACAGCATGGATAGGTGCTCCAACTGCACAAGAAATCACAGCCAGAACACAATTGGTAAGTACTCTTAACCCTTTCCCAAACAAGACCTGGTTTTGACATCCCAAATAGAAAAGGCTTGGGAAAACATTGAAACAAAAGAAGAAACTGCTGATAACCAGCAGTTTCTCCTTTTGTCTCAATATTTTTGGTGCAACATTTTTCAAAAATCCTATCTTTAATAACATCCATTTTGTCATTTGTGGCAGTTTTTGAAATGGATCACCCTAAAATTTTGTCGTTTGGGAAAGGGTTAACTCTTCACCAAACTACAAAACAATGGGGTTGTCCAAATTGCAAGGATTTGCAGATGGCTTATTGTATGCTATACTAATGAACATAAGATGTACAATGTGACACAAAAATATTTAGGCAAAGGTTAAAATGCTGATTATCATCATTATACATTATTTCCTTTTGCCTCAATGTTTTCTGGAGACTTTTCCTTAGGGACACCCAAACTGGATCTTGTTTTGGAAAGTGTTAAAGGACAACACCTTTATGTGGATTACTGTAAACCAGGATATTATTTCGCGCTTTTTAAGTTAGCGTCTTTCGCGGGTGGGTGTGATCCGCGAACTTAAAACGCCGCGAATAGGCTACTTTCAATAAAAACACGAACTTTAATCACTTTGATAGTTTATGTTTCGGGAAAACCTATGGGGAGATGTTTTATTTACACTAGACGTATTTGTTACTATGTAAACAAGGGAAATATCTTTTTCATAACAGGTTGTAAGTGAAACGTTTTCTTTATTTCAGACTACTTTCGTTTTTATCCAAAAATACATAGATATTGTGACATATTGAAAAACACGACATTGAAAGATTAACCAACTTATTCAATTAGATATACATACCTACCTGAAATTGAGAAAATGGGTCGTTTGGCATTCGAATGCCGAGTATGATAGCAAACGTCGATTGACATTGAAAACCTCGTAACTGTAGTTTGAAATTAGCCACAGCTAAGAGGTTTGAATCGTCCTTCGATGATATTGAATAAAACTGTCATTATGGCTTCTCGATGCTATAGGTAAATAGGTGTGAAGTTAATGTAACACTCAAATTCTATGCAGTGTGTTACAAACTAATCCTGTATACTATAAAGTGTGAAATAAAACAATGGGTCGATTGAAACTTACTTCGACCAAACTGTCAATGGCGACCAAAATATCGTAAATTGAGTCATAATTCAATATGTAATTATCCGATTCCCCATATTGTTCAACATATCAATTTTTCAATTCCGCCAAAGCGTATTTTGTTTCGCGCGATTCGCGGACAGCATTGATGCGTGAACTTAAAATGCCGCGAACAAGCCCGAGTGCATGAAAACGCGAACATTTCTTGACGCGAACTTATCCTGGTTTACAGTAACGCTTTCCCAAACAAGACCTGGTTTTGACATGCCTAATTGAAAGATCCTAGGAAAATATTGTGACAAAAGAAGAAACTGCTGATAACCAGCAGTTTCTTCTTTTGTCTCAATATTTTCTATGCCTAATTTTACACAAATTATATCTTTAATAACACCCATTTTGTCATTTGTGGCAGTTTTTGAAATGGATCACCCTAAAAATTTGTCGTTCGGGAAAGGGTTTTTTCCTTTCCTAGACAACAAAATTTTAGGGTTGTCCAATTCAAAAGTTGCTGCAGAGCTCATGATAGATGTTGATAGAGAGATGAGTTGTGCACAATATAGACAAGAAAATATTTAGGCAAAAGGAGAAACTGCTAATAACAATAGCCACTGTTGGATGGGCTTATTTTTGGCTATATGAAGCATAGTGTAATTTGAAGAAAACTTTAACTCATTACCAAACATCAAAATTTTAGCCTAGTCCAAACTCATAGGTGTTGCAGACGACAAGTTTCATTGAACAAAATTTAACATTTTTGGTCTTTCTTGGTAGAAAACATTACGTGAAATGAAGGAATTGCTTGTCACAAGCAATTTCTTCATTTTCCACAATGTTTTCCAAAGCCTTTATTTTGTGGGGCGTCAAAAAGTGTCAATATGTGGGAAAGGGTTAAAAACATTTCTCCTACATAATTACTTATTGGATTTCATTGCTATGTAGCAAGAATCTTCTTTGGATAGACATTGGTTACATTCTCTGAAGAATTCTGCAGTCTAAAAGTCTAAAGTCTAAGTTCTAAAAGCCAGTGGAGCGATACAGGGCTATCATGGCCCTCTTGTTTAAAAACTTTATCTGCACAAACAAAATGGTTTAAAAACAATTGTGGAAGAAATATGCGTTAACCCATTACCACACAATGACTCTTTTTGACTCCTCACAAAATAATGGCAATGGAAAACATCGTGGAAAATGAAGATACTGCTTGTTACAAGCAATTTCATCATTTCCCACAATGTTTTCTACCTAAAAAGGTAACTTTTCTTTTTATTTTATTCACTTGAAATTGTCGTCTGCAACAACTTTGAATTTGGACAAGTCTAGTTTTTTGCCGTTTGGTAATGGGTTAATATCCCAAATACACACGGTGTTTAATAATGTAACTCAGGATTTAAGAAAATCATCAATATTTTTGTTTATACTTGACTAATTTGAATTATTTGCAATATGACAGTAGCAGTTGCAAGAAAAGTCTATTTAATCGTTTAAACCTTGTCCCAAAGAAAACGCTGTATTGATGTCACTTACTTACAATTTCTCTATTCTTTTCAGGGTGTGGTCCTCGATTGCTGATTCCCTCCAATAAAAGTACACTGTCAGTGTGGGACAGGTGTGCAGATTTTAGCCAATCTGGATGACAGTGTCAAATGGCAGCCAAATGGATGACAGCATCAGACGTGAGTATATTCTTGATTTGTCCTTTACATTTCAGCCTGTAATCCCCTTCCATTTTAGCCTCCAGTAATCCCCTTCCATTTCAGCCACCAATAATACCCTTCTGTTTCAGCCACCAGTAATAACCTTCTGTTTCAGCCACCAGTAATAACCTTCTGTTTCAGCCACCAGTAATAACCTTCTGTTTCAGCCACCAGTAATAATCTTCTGTTTCAGCCACCAGTAATCATCTGTTTCAGCCACCTGTAATAACCTTCTGTTTCAGCCACTAGTAATAACCTTCTGTTTCAGCCACCAGTAATAACCTTCTGTTTTAGCCACCAGTAATAACTTCCTGTTTCAGCCACCAGTAATAACTTTCTGTTTCAGCCACCTGTAATAATCTTCTGTTTCAGCCACCTGTAATAACCTTCTGTTTCAGCCACCAGTAATAACCTTCTGTTTCAGCCACCAGTAATAGCCTTCTGTTTCAGCCACCAGTAATAACCTTCTGTTTCAGCCACCAGTAATAACCTTCTGTTTCAGCCACCAGTAATAATCTTTTGTTTTAGCCACCAGTAATAACCTTCTGTTTCAGCCACCAGTAATAACCTTCTGTTTCAGCCACCTGTAATAATCTTCTGTTTCAGCCACCTGTAATAACCTTCTGTTTCAGCCACCTGTAATAACCTTCTATTTCAGCCACCTGTAATAATCTTCTGTTTCAGCCTCCTGTAATAACCTTCTGTTTCAGCCACCAGTAATAACCTTCTGTTTCAGCCACCTGTAATAATCTTCTGTTTCAGCCACCTGTAATAACCTTCTGTTTCAGCCACCTGTAATAACCTTCTATTTCAGCCACCTGTAATAATCTTCTGTTTCAGCCTCCTGTAATAACCTTCTGTTTCAGCCACCAGTAATAACCTTCTGTTTCAGCCACCAGTAATAACCTTCTGTTTCAGCCACCAGTAATAACCTTCTGTTTTAGCCACCAGTAATAATCTTCTGTTTCAGCCACCAGCAATAATCTTCCATTCCAGCCAGCAGTAATAACCTTCTGTTTTAGCCACCAGTAATAAACTTCTGTTTCAGTCACCTGTAATAATCTTCTGTTTCAGCTTCCAGTAATAACCTTCTGTTTCAGCCACCAGTAATAACCTTCTGTTTCTGCCACCTGTAATAACCTTCTGTTTTAGCCACCAGTAATAACCTTCTGTTTTAGCCACCAGTAATAACTTCCTGTTTCAGCCACCACTTATAACTTTCTGTTTCAGCCACCTGTAATAATCTTCTGTTTCAGCCACCAGTAATAATCTTCTGTTTCAGCCACCAGTAATAACCTTCTGTTTCAGCCACCAGTAATAATCTCCTGTTTCAGCCACCAGTAATAATCTTCTGTTTCAGCCACCAGTAATAATCTTCTATTTCAGCCAGTAATAACCTTCTATTTCAGCCACCAGTAATAACCTTCTGTTTCAGCCACCAGTAATAACCTTCTGTTTCAGCCACCAGTAATAACCTTCTGTTTCAGCCACCAGTAATAACCTTCTATTTCAGCCACCAGTAATAACCTTCTGTTTCAGCCACCAGTAATAACCTTCTATTTCAGCCACCAGTAATAATCTTCTCTTTCAGCCACCAGTAATAACCTTCTGTTTCAGCCACCAGTAATAACCTTCTGTTTCAGTCACCTGTAATAACCTTCTGTTTCAGCCACCAGTAATAACCTTCTGTTTCAGCCACCAGTAATAACCTTCTGTTTCAGCCACCAGTAATAACCTTCTATTTCAGCCACCAGTAATAACCTTCTGTTTCAGCCACCTGTAATAACCTTCTGTTTCAGCCACCGGTAATAACCTTCTATTTCAGCCACCAGTAATAATCTTCTGTTTCAGCCACCAGTAATAACCTTCTGTTTCAGCCACCAGTAATAACCTTCTGTTTCAGCCACCAGTTATAACCTTCTGTTTCAGCCACCAGTAATAATCTTCTGTTTCAGCCACCAGTAATAACCCTCTGTTTCAGCCTCCAGTAATAATCTTCTGTTTCAGCCACCAGTAATAACCTTCTATTTCAGCCACCAGTAATAATCTTCTGTTTCAGCCACCAGTAATAACCTTCTGTTTCAGCCACCAGTAATAACCCTCTGTTTCAGCCTCCAGTAATAATCTTCTGTTTCAGCCACCAGTAATAACCTTCTATTTCAGCCACCAGTAATAACCTTCTGTTTCAGCCTCCTGTAATAATCTTCTGTTTCAGCCACCAGTAATAACCTTCTATTTCAGCCACCAGTAATAACCTTCTGTTTCAGCCGCCTGTAATAACCTTCTGTTTCAGCCACCAGTAATAATCTTCTGTTTCAGCCACCAGTAATAACCTTCTGTTTCAGCCACCTGTAATAATCTTCTGTTTCAGCCACCAGTAATAACCTTCTGTTTCAGCCACCTGTAATAACCTTCTGTTTCAGCCACCAGTAATAATCTTCTGTTTCAGCCACCAGTAATAACCTTCTGTTTCAGCCTCCTGTAATAATCTTCTGTTTCAGCCACCAGTAATAACCTTCTATTTCAGCCACCAGTAATAACCTTCTGTTTCAGCCGCCTGTAATAACCTTCTGTTTCAGCCACCAGTAATAATCTTCTGTTTCAGCCACCAGTAATAACCTTCTGTTTCAGCCACCTGTAATAATCTTCTGTTTCAGCCACCAGTAATAACCTTCTGTTTCAGCCACCTGTAATAACCTTCTGTTTCAGCCACCAGTAATAACCTTCTGTTTCAGCCACCTGTAATAACCTTCTGTTTCAGCCACCAGTAATAACCTTCTGTTTCAGCCACCAGTAATAACCTTCTGTTTCAGCCACCAGTAATAATCTTCTGTTTCAGCCACCAATAATAACCTTCTGTTTCAGCCACCTGTAATAACCTTCTGTTTCAGCCACCTGTAATAATCTTCTGTTTTAGCCATCAGTACTAACCTTCTGTTTCAGCAACCAGTAATAACCTTCTGTTTCAGCCACCAGTAATAACCTTCTGTTTTAGCCACCAGTAATAACCTTCTGTTTCAGCCACCAGTAATAACCTTCTGTTTCAGCCACCAGTAATAATCTTTTGTTTCAGCCACCAGTAATAATCTTTTGTTTCAGCCACCAGTAATAACCTTCTGTTTCAGTCACCTGTAATAACCTTCTATTTCAGCCACCTGTAATAATCTTCTGTTTCAGCCTCCTGTAATAACCTTCTGTTTCAGCCACCAGTAATAACCTTCTGTTTCAGCCACCAGTAATAATCTTCTGTTTCAGCCACCTGTAATAACCTTCTGTTTCAGCCACCTGTAATAATCTTCTGTTTCAGCCTCCTGTAATAACCTTCTGTTTCAGCCACCAGTAATAACCTTCTGTTTCAGCCATCAGTAATAACCTTCTGTTTCAGCCACCAGTAATAACCTTCTGTTTCAGCCACCAATAATAACCTTGTGTTTCAGCCACCTGTAATAAACTTGTGTTTCAGCCACCAGTAATCCCCTTCTGTTTCAGCCACCAGTAATAACCTTGTGTTTCAGCCACCAGTAATAATCTTCTGTTTCAGCCACCAGTAATAATCTTCTGTTTCAGCCACCTGTAATAACCTTCTGTTTCAGCCACCAGTAATAACCTTCTGTTTCAGCCGCCTGTAATAACCTTCTGTTTCAGCCACCAGTAATAACCTTCTGTTTCCGCCACCAGTAATAACCTTCTGTTTCAGCCACCAGTAATAATCTTCTGTTTCAGCCACCAGTAATAATCTTCTGTTTCAGCCACCAGTAATAATCTTCTGTTTCAGCCACCAGTAATAACCTTCTGTTTCAGCCACCTGTAATAACCTTCTGTTTCAGCCACCTGTAATAACCTTCTGTTTCAGCCACCAGTAATAACCTTCTGTTTCAGCCACCAGTAATAATCTTCTGTTTCAGCCACCAGTAATAACCTTCTGTTTCAGCCACCAGTAATAATCTTCTGTTTCAGCCACCAGTAATAATCTTCTGTTTCAGCCACCAGTAATAATCTTCTGTTTCAGCCACCAGTAATAATCTTCTGTTTCAGCCACCAGTAATAACCTTCTGTTTCAGCCACCTGTAATAATCTTCTGTTTCAGCCACCAGTAATAATCTTCTGTTTCAGCCACCAGTAATAACCTTCTGTTTCAGCCACCAGTAATAATCTTCTGTTTCAGCCACCAGTAATAACCTTCTGTTTCAGCCACCAGTAATAATCTTCTGTTTCAGCCACCAGTAATAACCTTCTGTTTCAGCCACCAGTAATAACCTTCTGTTTCAGCCACCTGTAATAACCTTCTGTTTCAGCCACCAGTAATAACCTTCTGTTTCAGCCACCAGTAATAATCTTCTGTTTCAGCCACCAGTAATAACCTTCTGTTTCAGCCACCAGTAATAGCCTTCTGTTTCAGCCACCAGTAATAACCTTCTGTTTCAGCCACCTGTAATAACCTTCTGTTTCAGCCACCTGTAATAATCTTCTGTTTTAGCCATCAGTACTAACCTTCTGTTTCAGCAACCAGTAATAACCTTCTGTTTCAGCCACCAGTAATAACCTTCTGTTTTAGCCACCAGTAATAACCTTCTGTTTCAGCCACCAGTAATAACCTTCTGTTTCAGCCACCAGTAATAATCTTTTGTTTCAGCCACCAGTAATAATCTTTTGTTTCAGCCACCAGTAATAACCTTCTGTTTCAGTCACCTGTAATAACCTTCTATTTCAGCCACCTGTAATAATCTTCTGTTTCAGCCTCCTGTAATAACCTTCTGTTTCAGCCACCAGTAATAATCTTCTGTTTCAGCCACCAGTAATAATCTTCTGTTTCAGCCACCTGTAATAACCTTCTGTTTCAGCCACCTGTAATAATCTTCTGTTTCAGCCTCCTGTAATAACCTTCTGTTTCAGCCACCAGTAATAACCTTCTGTTTCAGCCATCAGTAATAACCTTCTGTTTCAGCCACCAGTAATAACCTTCTGTTTCAGCCACCAATAATAACCTTGTGTTTCAGCCACCTGTAATAAACTTGTGTTTCAGCCACCAGTAATCCCCTTCTGTTTCAGCCACCAGTAATAACCTTCTGTTTCAGCCACCAGTAATAATCTTCTGTTTCAGCCACCAGTAATAATCTTCTGTTTCAGCCACCTGTAATAACCTTCTGTTTCAGCCACCAGTAATAACCTTCTGTTTCAGCCGCCTGTAATAACCTTCTGTTTCAGCCACCAGTAATAACCTTCTGTTTCAGCCACCAGTAATAACCTTCTGTTTCAGCCACCAGTAATAATCTTCTGTTTCAGCCACCAGTAATAATCTTCTGTTTCAGCCACCAGTAATAATCTTCTGTTTCAGCCACCAGTAATAATCTTCTGTTTCAGCCACCTGTAATAACCTTCTGTTTCAGCCACCTGTAATAACCTTCTGTTTCAGCCACCAGTAATAACCTTCTGTTTCAGCCACCAGTAATAATCTTCTGTTTCAGCCACCAGTAATAACCTTCTGTTTCAGCCACCAGTAATAATCTTCTGTTTCAGCCACCAGTAATAATCTTCTGTTTCAGCCACCAGTAATAATCTTCTGTTTCAGCCACCAGTAATAACCTTCTGTTTCAGCCACCAGTAATAACCTTCTGTTTCAGCCACCTGTAATAATCTTCTGTTTCAGCCACCAGTAATAATCTTCTGTTTCAGCCACCAGTAATAACCTTCTGTTTCAGCCACCAGTAATAATCTTCTGTTTCAGCCACCAGTAATAACCTTCTGTTTCAGCCACCAGTAATAATCTTCTGTTTCAGCCACCAGTAATAACCTTCTGTTTCAGCCACCAGTAATAACCTTCTGTTTCAGCCACCTGTAATAACCTTCTGTTTCAGCCACCAGTAATAACCTTCTGTTTCAGCCACCAGTAATAATCTTCTGTTTCAGCCACCAGTAATAACCTTCTGTTTCAGCCACCAGTAATAGCCTTCTATTTCAGCCACCAGTAATAACCTTCTGTTTCAGTCACCTGTAATAACCTTCTGTTTCAGCCACCAGTAATAACCTTCTGTTTCAGCCACCAGTAATAGCCTTCTGTTTCAGCCACCAGTAATAACCTTCTGTTTCAGTCACCTGTAATAACCTTCTGTTTCAGCCACCAGTAATAACCTTCTGTTTCAGCCACTAGTTATAACCTTCTGTTTCAGCCACCTGTAATAACCTTCTTTCTCGGCCACCTGTAATAACCTTCTGTTTCAGCCACCAGTAATAGCCTTCTGTTTCAGCCACCAGTAATAGCCCTCTTTTTCAGCCACTAGTAATAACCTTCTGTTTCAGCCACCAGTAATAACCTTCTGTTTCAGCCACCTGTAATAACCTTTTGTTTCAGCCTTTAACAGACTTTACATTTTAGCCAGTTATAGTTTTCTGATTAAGGAATTGTTCCAGTCAAGAATTACTCGGACTGGTTCACTCGCTCCTAGTGGCAGACAACTGAGATCATGTAGAATTACCATGAAGAAATCGGAAACATCATTCTGCTTGATGTCAGCTTCAGACAGGGTAAGTACAGTGTATTCCTATGTTTTTGCAGTCAAAACATTTTGTTTTTCGAGAAAGATAGGCTGTTTAATGGATCCTTCACACCCAAGAAAACATTGAGACAAAAGAAGATAATGCTAATGATAGTATAGAAAAGTATCTTTGCATTGCATTACACTGTTGGTCAGTTTTTGTCATTAGTTTTTCGGGTGTAGCAGTAAATGTCTGTCATAATGCCTCTGAAAACATTGCCTCTAGCCTCAGCAATACGACTGTAGCTACTGAGTTGTAAAAAAAGTCAATAATTATATTTAATCTTTTAACCCATTACCACACAATGTCTCTTTTTGACTCCCTACAAGATAATGGTTTGAAAAACATTGTGGAAAATGAAGAAATTTCTTGTAACAAGCAATTCCTTCATTTCCCTCAAGATTTTCTACCCAGAAAGATCAAAGAATACAAAGTTTCATTCAATTCATATTTTCGTCTGCAGCATCTTTGAATTTGGACAAGTCTAAAACTTTATCATTTGGTAATGGTTTAAACCCTGTCCCAAATAAGACACAGTATTGTAGTCACTTACTTGCAATTTCTCTATTCTTTTCAGGGCGTGGTCCTAGATTATGGGTAGCGGGGTGAGTAACTCACCAAAAGGAGTAGTAAGGCGCCTCCTTCCCTCCGCTAGCCTGTGGGAGACCCTTGGGCAAGGTCGAGTACCCACTTAGCCCCCCAATCAGGGTACGTGAAGTCATGGCGTGCAGGTGACGGATGATAGCTGAAACATGGTTGCCAGCTTAAGACGTGGTAAGTACAGTGTATTTTTATGTTTTGCCATCAATAACATTTTGTTTTTCGAGAAAGGTAGGCTGTTTAAAAGATTCTTCACATCCAAGAAAACATTTAGACAAAAGAAGAAAATGCTAATGATAGTATAGAATAATATCTTTGCATTTCGTTACTCTTGTCGGTCGGTTTTTGTCATTAGTTTTTCGAGAGTATCAGTAAATGTCTGTCATCATGCCTCTGAAAACATTGCCTCTAACCTCAGCAATATGGCCGTAGCTACTGAGTTGCAAGAAAAGTCAATTTATTTGCTTAAAAACCCATTACTACACAATGACTTTTTTTGACTCCCTACAAGATAATGGCTTTGAAAAACATTGTGGAAAATGAAGAAATTGCTTGTAACAAGCAATTCCTTCATTTCCCATAATTTTTCCAACCTAGAAAGATCAAAGAGTACGAAATTGCATTTAATTCATATTGTCAATTGCAGCATCTTTGAATTTTGACTAGTCTGAAACTTTATCGTTTGGAAATGGTTTAAACCCTGTCCCAAACAAGACGCTGTTTTTACTTCACTTACTTACAATTTCTCTATTCTTTTCAGGGGGTGGTCCTTGATTGCTGATTCCCGCCAATGAAAGTACACTGTCTGTGTTGGATAGGTCTTCAGAGTTTGGCCAATGCGGGACCCATGATTGACACCCTCAGATGAAAGCCGAACATGGATGCCAGCTTCAGACCTAAGTACAGTGTATTCTTATGTTTTGCCATCAATAACATTTTGCTTTTCAAGAAAGATAGGCTGTTTTTAAAGATCATTCACATCCAAGAAAACCTTGAGACTAAAGAAGAAAATGCTAATGACAGTAAAGAATAGTGTCTTTGCATTTCATTACACTGTTGGTCGATTTTTTTCATTAGTTTTTCGGGCGTGTCAGTATAATGTCTGTCATCATGCCTCTGAAAACATTGCCTCCAGCCTCAGCAATACGACCGTAGCTGCTGAGTTGCAAGAAAAGTCAATTTAATAGTTTAACCCATTACCACACAATGACTCTTTTAGACTCCCTACAAGATAATTGCTTTGAAAAACATTGTGGAAAATGAAGAAAATGCTTGTAACAAGCAATTCCTTCATTTTCCACAATTTTTTCTACCCAGAGAGATCAAAGATTACAAAATTTCATTCAATTCATATTGTCGTTCGCAGCATCTTTGATTTTGGCCAAGTCTGAAACTTTATTATTTGGTAATAGTTAAAACCCTGTCCCAAAGAAGACACTGTATTGATGCACTTACTTACAATTTCTCTTTTTTTTCAGGGCGTGGTCCTCGATTTCTGTTCCGGCGAATGAAAGTACACTGTTCTTGTGGCGCAGGTCTGCAGAGTATGGCCAATGCGGTTGACAGCGTCAGATGACAGCCAAAGCATGGATGACAGCCTCAGACGTGAGTATATTCTCATGTTTTGCCATTGTCACTTACAACTTCTAGATTTTTTCAGAACGTGTTCCTCGATTCCTGTTCTCGCCAATGACAGTACACCGTCTATGTGGGGCAGGTCTTTCAGAGTTTGGCCAATCTGGGACCCATGATTGACAGCCTCAGATGAAAGCCGAAGCATGGATGCCAGCCTCAGACATGCTAAGTATAGTGTACTTTTATGTTTTGCCGTCAATAACATTTTGTTTTTTGAGAAAGATAGGCTGTTTGAAAGATCCTTCACATCCAAGAAAACATTGAGACAAAAGAAGAAAATGTTGATGATAGTAAAGAATAGTATCTTTGCGTTTCGTCACCCTGTCGGTCGGTTTTTGTCATTAGTTTTTGGGGCGCATCAGTAAATGTCTGTCCTTCTGCCTCTGAAATTATTGGCTTTAGCCTCTGCAATATGACTGTAGCAGTTGCAAGAAAAGTCAGTTTAATTGTTTAAACCCTGTGCAAAACAAGACGCTGTTTTGATGTCACGTATTTACAATTTCTCTATTCTCTTCAGGGCGTTTTCCTTGATAGCTTTTCCCGCCAATGAAAGTATACTGTCCGTGTGGGGCAGGTCTTCAGAGTTTGGCCAATGTGGATGACAGCCAAAGCATGGATGACATCCTCAGAAGTGGTAAGTACATTATGTTCTTATGTTTTGCCGTCATTTTGTTGGTTTTTTTTGTAGAAAAAGGTTGTTTAAAAGACCCTTCACTTCCAAGAAAACATTGAGACAAAAGAAGAAAATGCTGATGAAAGTAAAGAACAGTATTTTTAGGTTTCGTTACACTGTTGGCCAGTTTTTGTCCTTAGTTTTTTGGGCGTATCAGTAAATGTCTGTCATTATGCCTGTGAAAGCAATATGACCATAGCAGTTGCAAGAAAAGTCAATTTAATCGTTTAAACCTGTCCCAATCAAGACGCTGTATTGACATCACTTAAAATTTCTCTCTTCTTTTAAGGGCTTGGTCCTCCATTTCTGTTCCGGCCAATGAAAGTAAACTGTTCATGTGGGGCAGGTCTGCAGAGTATGGCCAATGCGGATGACAATGCGGATGACAGCGTCAGATGACAGTCAAACCATGGATGACAGCCTCAGACGTGAGAATATTCTCATGTTTCGCCATTGTCACTTACAACTTCTAGATGTTTTTCAGAACGTGTTCCTCGATTCCTGTTCCCGCCAATAAAAGTACACCGTCCACGTGGGGCAGGTCTTCAGAGTTTGGCCAATCTGGGACCCATGATTGACAGCCTCAGATGAAAGCAGAAGCATGGTAAGTACAGTGTACTCTTATGTTTTGCAGTCAATAACATTTTGTTTTTTGAGAAAGATAGGCTGTTTGAAAGATCCTTCACATCCGAGAAAACATTGCGACAAAAGAAGAAAATGCTGATGATAGTTAAGAATAGTATCTTTGCGTTTCGTTACTGTCTTTCGGTTTTCGTAATTAGTTTTTGGGGCGCATCAGTAAATGTCTGTCATCCTGCCTCTGAAATTATTGGCTTTAGCCTCAGTAATATGACTGTAGCATTTGCAAGAAAAGTCAATTTAATCGTATAAACCCTGTGCCAAACAAGACTCTGTTTTGACGACACTTTTTTACAATTTCTCTATTCTTTTCAGGGCGTGTTCCTCGATAGCTTTTCCTGCCAATGAATGTACACTGTCCGTGTGGGGCAGGTCTTCAGAGTTTGGCCAATGTGGATGACAGCGGAAGCATGGATGACATCCTCAGACATGGTAAGTACAGTATGTTCTTATGTTTTGCCGTCAATAACATTTTTTTTTATTAATAGAAAAAGGTTGTTTAAAAGACGCTTCACTTCCAAGAAAACATTGAGACAAAAGAAGAAAATGCTGATGAAAGTAAAGAACAGTATTTTTAGGTTTCGTTACACTGTTGGCCAGTTTTTGTCCTTAGTTTTTCGGGCGTATCAGTAAATGTCTGTCATCTTGCCTGTGAAAGCAATATGACCATAGCAGTTGCAAGAAAAGTAAATTTAATCGTTTAAACCCTGTCCCAATCAAGACGCTGTATTGACATCACTTAAAATTTCTCTCTTCTTTTAAGGGCTTGGTCCTCCATTTCTGTTCCGGCCAATGAAAGTACACTGTTCATGTGGGGCAGGTCTGCAGAGTATGGCCAATGCGGATGACAGCGTCAAATGACAGCCGAAGCATGGATGACAGCCTCAGACGTGAGTATATTCACATGTTTTGGCATTGTTACTTACAACTTCTAGATGTTTTTCAGATGTGTTCCTGGATTCCTGTTCCCGCCAATGAAAGTACACCGTCCACGTGAGGCATGTCTTCAGAGTATGGCCAATCCGGGGCCCATGATTGACACCTTCAGATGAAAGCCAAAGCATGGATGCCAGCCTCAGACGTGGTAAGTACAGTGTACTCTTATGTTTGCCGTCAATAACATTTTGTTTTTTGAGAAAGATAGGCTGTTTGAAAGATCCTTCACATCCAAGAAAACATTGAGACAAAAGAAGAAAATACTGATGATAATAAAGAATAGTATCTTCGCATTTCATTACTTTGTAGGTCGGTTTTCGTCATTAGTTTTTCTGGGTATCAGTAAATGTCTGTCATCCTGCCTCTGAAATTATTGGCTTCAGCCTCAGCAATATGACTGTAGCAGTTGCAAGAAAAGTCAATTTAATCATTTAAGCCCTGTGCAAAACAAGACGCTGTTTTGACGTCACTTATTTACAATTTCTCTATTCTTTTTCAGCTTTTCCCGCCAATGAAAGTACACTGTCCGTGTGGGGCAGGTCTTCAGAGTTTGGCCAATCCGGGGCCCATGATTGACACCTTCAGATGAAAGCCGAAGCATGGATGCCAGCCTCAGACGTGGTAAGTACAGTGTACCCTTATGTTTGCTGTCAATAACATTTTGTCTTTTGAGATAGATAGGCTGTTTGAAAGATCCTTCACATCCAAGAAAACATTGAGACAAAAGAAGAAAATGCTGATGATAGTAAGGAATAGTATCTTTGCATTTCATTACTTTGTAGGTCGGTTTTCGTCATTAGTTTTTCGGGCGTATCAGTAAATGTCTGTCATCCTGCCTCTGAAATTATTGGCTTCAGCCTCAGCAATATGACTGAAGCAGTTGCAAGAAAATTCAATTTAATTTTTTAATCCCTGTGCAAAACAAGACGCTGTTTTGATGTCACTTATTTACAATTTCTCTATTTTTTTCAGCTTTTCCCGTCAATGAAAGTACACTGTCCGTGTGGGGCAGGTCTTCAGAGTTTGGCCAATGCGGATGACAGCCGAAGCATGGATGACATCCTCAGACGTGGTAAGTACAGTATGTTCTTATGTTTTGCCATCAATAACATTTTGTTTTTTGAGATACAAAAAGGTTGTTTAAAAGACCCTTCACTTCCAAGAAAACATTGAGACAAAAGAAGAAAATGCTTGCAGCTTATGATAGTCAAGAGTAGTATTTTGGGTTTTCGTTACACTGTTGGCCGGTTTTTGTCCTTAGTTTTTCGGGCGTATCAATAAATGTCTGTCATCATGCCTGTGAGAGCAATATGACCGTAGCAGTTTCAAGAAAAGTCAATTTAGTTGTTTAAACCCTGTCCCAATCAAGAAGCTGTATTGATGTCACTTACTCAAAATTTCTCCGTCTTTTCAGGGCGTGGTCCTCGATTTTTGTTACGGCCAAAGAAAGTACACTGCTTGTGTGGGGCAGGTCTGCAGAGTATGGCCAATGCGGATTACAGCGTCAAATGACAGCTGAAGCATGGATGACAGCCTCAGACATGAGTATATTCTCATGTTTTGGCATTGTTACTTACAATTTCTAGATGTTTTTCAGATGTGTTCCTGGATTCCTGTTCCCGCCAATGAAAGTACACCGTCCACGTGAGGCAGGTCTTCAGAGTTTGGCCAATCCGGGGCCCATGATTGACACCTTCAGATGAAAGCCGAAGCATGGATGCCAGCCTCAGACGTGGTAAGTACAGTGTACTCTTATGTTTGCCATCAATAACATTTTGTCTTTTGAGAAAGATAGGCTGTTTGAAAGATCCTTCACATCCAAGAAAACATTGAGACAAAAGAAGAAAATGCTGATGATAGTACAGAATAGTATCTTTTCGTTTCGTTACTCTATCGGTTGGTTTTCGTTATTAGTTTTTCGGGCGTATCAGTAAATGTCTGTCATCCTGCCTCTGAAATTATTGGCTTCAGCCTCAGCATTGTGACTGTAGCAGTTGCAAGAAAAGTCAATTTAATCATTTACGCGCTGTGCAAAACAAGACGCTGTTTTGACGTCACTTATTTACAATTTCTCTTTTCTTTTCAGCTTTTCCCGCCAATGAAAGTGCACTGCCTATGTGGGGCAGGTCTTCAGGGTTTGGCCATTGTGGATGACAGCCGAAGCATGGATGACATCCTCAGACGTGGTAAGTACAGTATGTTTTTAGCTCACCTTAGCAACATGCTCAAGGTGAGCTTTTGTGATCACCCTGTGTCCGGCGTGCGTCGTGCTTCGGAAGTCGTCAACAATTTCTTTAAACATCTTCTCCTCCTTAACCACTGGGCCAATCCTAACCAAACTTGGCAGGCATGTTCCCTGGGTGACCCTTTTCAAAATTTGTTTTCAAATTTTTGATTCGTCTAAATATGTGGGTGTGGCAGGGCGGGGCTTATCAGACTTAGAGAAATTCTTAAATAATTCTTCAAAAATCTTCTTCTCTTTAACCATTGAGTCGAGTTTTACCAAAATTGGCAGAGATGTTCATTTGGTGACCCTTTTCAAAACTTGTTTTCAAATTTTTGATTCGTCAAAAAATGTGGGCGTGGCAGGGCGGGGCTTATCAGACTTAGAGAAATTGTTAAATAATTCTTCAAAAATCTTCTTCTCCTTAACCATTGAGTCAATTTCTACCAAAGTTGGCAGAAATGTTCTTTGGGTGACCCTTTTCAAAAGTTGTTTTCAAATTTTTGATTCGTCAAAAAAAGTGGGCGTGGCAGGGCGGGGCTTATCAGACTTAGAGAAATTGTTAAATAATTCTTCAAAAATCTTCTACTCCTTAACCACTGGGCCAATCCTAACCAAACTTGGTAGGCATGTTCCCTGGGTGACCCTTTTCAAAACTTGTTTTCAAATTTTTGATTCGTCAAAAAATGTGGGTGTGGCAGGGCGGGGCTTATCAGACTTAGAGAAATTCTTAAATAATTCTTCAAAAATCTTCTTCTCTTTAACCATTGAGTCGAGTTTTACCAAAATTGGCAGAGATGTTCATTTGGTGACCCTTTTCAAAACTTGTTTTCAAATTTTTGATTCGTCAAAAAATGTGGGCGTGGCAGGGCGGGGCTTATCAGACTTAGAGAAATTATTAAATAATTCTTCAAAAATCTTCTTCTCCTTAACCATCATGTCAATTTTTACCAAAGTTGGCAGAAATGTTCCTTGGGTGACCCTTTTCAAAAGTTGTTTTCAAATTTTTGATTCGTCAAAAAAAGTGGGCGTGGCAGGGCGGGGCTTATCAGACTTAGAGAAATTGTTAAATAATTCTTCAAAAATCTTCTTTTCCTTAACCATTGAGTCAATTTCTACCAAAGTTGGCAGAAATGTTCCTTGGGTGACCCTTTTCAAAAGTTGTTTTCAAATTTTTGATTCGTCAAAAAATGTGGGTGTGGCAGGGCGGGGCTTATCAGACTTAGAGAAATTCTTAAATAATTCTTCAAAAATCTTCTTCTCTTTAACCATTGAGTCGAGTTTTACCAAAATTGGCAGAGATGTTCATTTGGTGACCCTTTTCAAAACTTGTTTTCAAATTTTTGATTCGTCAAAAAATGTGGGCGTGGCAGGGTGGGGCTTATCAGACTTAGAGAAATTATTAAATAATTCTTCAAAAATCTTCTTCTCCTTAAACATCATGTCAATTTTTACCAAAGTTGGCAGAAATGTTCCTTGGGTGACCCTTTTCAAAAGTTGTTTTCAAATTTTTGATTCATCAAAAAATGTGGGCGTGGCAGAGCGGGGCTTATCAGAATTTGAGAAATTGTTAAATAATTCTTTAAAAATCAAATGTTTATCCAATTTGTACCAATATTGGCTGGAATGTTTCTTGAGTGACTGTCTTCACTGTGTGTCGAGAAATTTTTGATTCGTCAAAAAATGAGGGCATGTTAGGGCGCGGCTTATCAGACTTAGAGAAATTGTTACATAATTCTTCAAAAATCTTCTTTTCCTTAACCAATGAGTCAATTTTTACCAAACTTGGCAGAAATGTTCCTTTGGTGACCCTTTGCAAAACTTGTTTTCAAATTTTTGATTCGTCAAAAAATGTGGGCAGACAGGGCGGGGCTTATCAGACTTTAAGAAATCATGAAAAAAATCTTTAAAAATCAACCATTGGTCAAATTTGAAGTAAACTTGGCAGATCTGTTTCTTGAGTGACTGTTTTCAATGTGTGTTCATGAATTTTTTTATTTGTCAAAAAATGTAGGCATGGCAGGGCGGGGCTTATCAGACTTGGAGAAATCATTAAACAATTCTTTGAAAATTTTCTTCTCCTTAACCGTTGAACCAAATTATACCAAATTATTCAGGAATGTTCCTTAAGTACCCCTTTTTATTTTTATTACAAATTTCTGATTTGTAAAAAATGTTGACATGGCAGGGTGGGACTTATTCGACTATGAGAAATGATAAGAAAAATCAACTGTTGGGCCAATTTGTACCAGGGATGTTGCTTGAGTGACTCTTTGTAACAATAATATTGTTTGTGAATTTTTGATTTGTTAAAAAAAATGAGTGTTGCAGGGTAGTGCTTATCAGACTTAAAAAAGTTGTACAGAAATTCTTCAAAAATCAATTATGGGGCCAATTTAAACCAAGTATAGCAAAATGCTCATTGGGTTACTCTTTTCAAACGCTTTGTTGTAAATTTTTGACAGGTTAATAAATGTTGATGAGGCAAGGAGGGGCTTAATATATTAAGCATATTAATGCTTGTAATGTATCATTCTGATGTTTCAAAATTTAATTGTAAAAGTTAAATCTTGGTTATAAAAATCAAACTGGAACAGCACATGATATTCAATATTTAAGATGTCACTACATGCAATATGATTGAATACTAATGTAACTTCATTGCATTCATTGGAAATTATGAAACTTTATTAACAATAATTTGATACGACTTATATATTTGTTCACAACAAAATTTATATCATACACAATCAAATACAGGAAGAACTCAGGTGAGCGATATCAGTGCCTTTCAGGCACTCTTGTTATGTTTTGCCATCAATTACATTTTGTTTTTTGAGAAAGAAAAATGTTGTTTAAAAGACCCTTCACTTCCAAGAAAACATTGAGACAAAAGAAGAAAATGCTGATGATAGTAAAGAATAGTATTTTGGGTTTTCGTTACACTGTTGGCCAGTTGTTTTCCTAAGTTTTTCGGGCGTATCAATAAATGTCTGTCATCATGCCTGTGAAAGCAATATGACCGTAGAAGTTTCAAGAAAAGTCAATTTAGTTGTTTAAACCCTGTCCCAATCAAGACGCTGTATTGATGTCACTTACTCAAAATTTCTCCGTCTTTTCAGGGTGTGGTCCTTGATTTCTGTTTGGGCCAAAGAAAGTACACTGCTTGTGTGGGGCAGGTCTGCAGAGTATGGCCAATGCGGATTACAGCATCAAATGACAGCCGAAGCATGGATGACAGCCTCAGACGTGAGTATATTCTCATGTTTTGGCATTGTCACTTACAACTTCTAGATGTTTTTCAGATGTGTTCCTGGATTCCTGTTTCCGCCAATGAAAGTACACCGTCCACATGAGGCAGGTCTTCAGAGTTTGGCCAATCCGGGGCCCATGATTGCCACCTTCAGATGAAAGCCAAAGCATGGATGCCAGCCTCAGACGTGGTAAGTACAGTGTACTCTTATGTTTGCCATCAATAACATTTTGTCTTTTGAGAAAGATAGGCTGTTTGAAAGATCCTTCACATCCAAGAAAACATTGAGACAAAAGAAGAAAATGCTGATGATAGTTAAGAATAGTATCTTTGCCTTTCATTATTCTGTCGGTTGGTTTTCGTCATTAGTTTTTCGGGCGTATCGGTAAATGTCTGTCATCCTGCGTCTGAAATTATTGGCTTCAGCTGCAGCGATATGACTGTAGCAGTTGCAAGAAAATTCAATTTAATCATTTAAGCCCTGTGCAAAACAAGACGCTGTCTTGACGTCACTTATGTACAATTTCTCTATTCTTTTCAGCTTTTCCCGCCAATGAAAGTACACTGTCCGTGTGGGGCAGGTCTTCAGAGTTTGGCCAATGCGGATGACAGCCAAAGCATGGATGACATCCTCAGACGTGGTAAGTACAGTATGTTCTTATGTTTTGCCATCAATAACATTTTGTTTTTTGAGATACAAAAAGGTTGTTTAAAAGACCTTTCACTTCCAAGAAAACATTGAGACAAAAGAAGAAAATGCTGATGATAGTAAAGAATAGTATTTTGAGTTTTCGTTACACTATTGGCCGGTTGTTGTCCTTAGTTTTTCGGGCGTATCAATGAATGTCTGTCATCATGCCTGTGAAAGCAATATGACCGTAGCAGTTTCAAGAAAAGTCAATTTAGTTTTTTAAATCCTGTCCCAATCAAGACGCTGTATTGATGTCACTTACTCAAAATTTCTCCGTCTTTTCAGGGTGTGGTCCTCGATTTCTGTTCGGGCCAAAGAAAGTACACTGCTTGTGTGGGGCAGGTCTGCAGAGTATGGCCAATGCGGATTACAGCTTCAAATGACAGCCGAAGCATGGATGACAGCCTCAGACGTGAGTATATTATCATGTTTTGGCATTGTTACTTACAATTTCTAGATGTTTTTCAGATGTGTTCCTGGATTCCTGTTCCCGCCAATGAAAGTACACCGTCCACGTGAGGCAGGTCTTCAGAGTTTGGCCAATCCGGGGCCCATGATTGACACCTTCAGATGAAAGCCGAAGCATGGATGCCAGCCTCAGACGTGGTAAGTACAGTGTACTCTTATGTTTGCCATCAATAACATTTTGTCTTTTGAGAAAGATAGGCTGTTTGAAAGATCCTTCACATCCAAGAAAACATTGAGACAAAAGAAGAAAATGCTGATGATAGTACAGAATAGTATCTTTGCGTTTCGTTACTCTATCGGTCGGTTTTTGTCATTAGTTTTTCGGGCGTATCAGTAAATGTCTGTCATCCTGCGTCTGAAATTATTGGCTTCAGCTGCAGCGATATGACTGTAGCAGTTGCAAGAAAATTCAATTTAATCATTTAAGCCCTGTGCAAAACAAGACGCTGTCTTGACGTCACTTATGTACAATTTCTCTATTCTTTTCAGCTTTTCCCGCCAATGAAAGTACACTGTCCGTGTGGGGCAGGTCTTCAGAGTTTGGCCAATGCGGATGACAGCCAAAGCATGGATGACATCCTCAGACGTGGTAAGTACAGTATGTTCTTATGTTTTGCCATCAATAACATTTTGTTTTTTGAGATACAAAAAGGTTGTTTAAAAGACCTTTCACTTCCAAGAAAACATTGAGACAAAAGAAGAAAATGCTGATGATAGTAAAGAATAGTATTTTGAGTTTTCGTTACACTATTGGCCGGTTGTTGTCCTTAGTTTTTCGGGCGTATCAATGAATGTCTGTCATCATGCCTGTGAAAGCAATATGACCGTAGCAGTTTCAAGAAAAGTCAATTTAGTTTTTTAAATCCTGTCCCAATCAAGACGCTGTATTGATGTCACTTACTCAAAATTTCTCCGTCTTTTCAGGGTGTGGTCCTCGATTTCTGTTCGGGCCAAAGAAAGTACACTGCTTGTGTGGGGCAGGTCTGCAGAGTATGGCCAATGCGGATTACAGCTTCAAATGACAGCCGAAGCATGGATGACAGCCTCAGACGTGAGTATATTATCATGTTTTGGCATTGTTACTTACAATTTCTAGATGTTTTTCAGATGTGTTCCTGGATTCCTGTTCCCGCCAATGAAAGTACACCGTCCACGTGAGGCAGGTCTCCAGAGTTTGGCCAATCCGGGGCCCATGATTGACACCTTCAGATGAAAGCCGAAGCATGGATGCCAGCCTCAGACGTGGTAAGTACAGTGTACTCTTATGTTTGCCATCAATAACATTTTGTCTTTTGAGAAAGATAGGCTGTTTGAAAGATCCTTCACATCCAAGAAAACATTGAGACAAAAGAAGAAAATGCTGATGATAGTAAAGAATAGTATCTTTGCGTTTCGTTACTCTATCGGTCGGTTTTTGTCATTAGTTTTTCGGGCGTATCAGTAAATGTCTGTCATCCTGCCTCTGAAATTTTTGGCTTCAGCCTCAGCAATATGACTGTAGCAGTTGCAAGAAAATTCAATTTAATCATTTAAGCCCTGTGCAAAACAAGACGCTGTTTTGACGTCACTTATTTACAATTTCTCTATTCTTTTCAGCTTTTCCCTCCAATGAAAGTACACTGTCCGTGTGGGGCAGGTCTTCAGAGTTTGGCCAATGCGGATGACAGCCGAAGCATGGATGACATCCTCAGACATTGTAAGTACAGTATGTTCTTATGTTTTGCCGTCAATAACATTTGTTTTTTGAGATACAAAAAGGTTGTTTAAAAGACCCTTCACTTCCAAGAAAACATTGAGACAAAAGAAGTAAATGCTTGCAGCTTATGATAGTAAGCTGCCTCAAGAAAAGTCAATTTAATCATTTAAGCCCTGTGCAAAACAAGACGCTGTTTTGACGTCACTTATTTACAATTTCTCTATTCTTTTCAGCTTTTCCCGCCAATGAAAGTACACTGTCGGTGTGGGGCAGGTCTTCAGAGTTTGGCCAATGCGGATGACAGCCGAAGCATGGATGACATCCTCAGACATGGTAAGTACAGTATGTTCTTATGTTTTGCCATCAATAACATTTTGTTTTTTGAGATACAAAAAGGTTGTTTAAAAGACCCTTCACTTCCAAGAAAACATTGAGACAAAAGAAGAAAATGCTGATGATAGTAAAGAATAGTATTTTGGGTTTTCGTTAAACTGTTGGCTGGTTGTTGTCCTTAGTTTTTTGGGCGTATCAATAAATATCTGTCATCATGCCTGTGAGAGCAATATGACCATAGCAGTTTCAAGAAAAGTCAATTTAGTTGTTTAAACCCTGTCCCAATCAAGAATTTGTATTGATGTCACTTACTCAAAATTTCTCCGTCTTTTCAGGGCGACGGCGTGGTCCTCGATTTCTGTTACGGCCATAGAAAGTACACTGCTTGTGTGGGGCAGGTCTGCAGAGTATGGCCAATGCGGATTACAGCGTCAAATGACAGCCGAAGCATGGATGACAGCCTCAGACGTGAGTATATTCTCATGTTTTGGCATTGTCACTTACAACTTCTAGATGTTTTTCAGATGTGTTCCTGGATTCCTGTTCCCGCCAATGAAAGTACACCGTCTACGTGAGGCAGGTCTTCAGAGTTTGGCCAATCCGGGGCCCATGATTGACACCTTCAGATGAAAGCCAAAGCATGGATGCCAGCCTCAGACGTGGTAAGTACAGTGTACTCTTATGTTTGCCATCAATAACATTTTGTCTTTTGAGAAAGATAGGCTGTTTGAAAGATCCTTCACATCCAAGAAAACATTGAGACAAAAGAAGAAAATGCTGATGATAGTAAAGAATAGTATCTTTGCGTTTCGTTACTCTATCGGTTGGTTTTCGTCATTAGTTTTTCGGGCGTATCAGTAAATGTCTGTCATCCTGCCTCTGAAATTATTGGCTTCAGCCTCAGCATTGTGACTGTAGCAGTTGCAAGAAAAGTCAATTTAATCATTTAAGCGCTGTGCAAAACAAGACGCTGTTTTGACGTCACTTATTTACAATTTCTCTATTCTTTTCAGCTTTTCCCACCAATGAAAGTACACTGCCCATGTGGGGCAGGTCTTCAGGGTTTGGCCATTGCGGATGACAGCCGAAGCATGGATGACATCCTCAGACGTGGTAAGTACAGTATGTTCTTATGTTTTGCCATCAATAACATTTTGTTTTTTTGAGATAGAAAAATGTTGTTTAAAAGACCCTTCACTTCCAAGAAAACATTGAGACAAAAGAAGAAAATGCTGATGATAGTAAAGAATAGTATTTTGGGTTTTCATTACACTGTTGGCCGGTTGTTGTCCTTAGTTTTTCGGGCGTATCAATAAATGTCTGTCATCATGCCTGTGAGAGCAATATGACCGTAGCAGTTTCAAGAAAAGTCAATTTAGTTGTTTAAACCCTGTCCCAATCAAGATGCTGTATTGATGTCACTTACTCAAAATTTCTCCGTCTTTTCAGGGCGTTGTCCTCGATTTCTGTTCCGGCCAAAGAAAGTACACTGCTTGTGTGGGGCAGGTCTGCAGAGTATGGCCAATGAGGATTACAGCGTCAAATGACAGCCGAAGCATGGATGACAGCCTCAGAGGTGAGTATATTCTCATGTTTTGGCATTGTCACTTACAACTTCTAGATGTTTTTCAGATGTGTTCCTGGATTCCTGTTCCTGCCAATGAAAGTACACCGTCCACGTGAGGCAGGTCTTCATAGTTTGGCCAATCCGGGGCCCATGATTGACACCTTCAGATGAAAGCCGAAGCATGGATGCCAGCCTCAGACGTGAGTATATTCTCATGTTTTGGCATTGTCACTTACAACTTCTAGATGTTTTTCAGATGTGTTCCTGGATTCCTGTTCCCGCCAATGAAAGTACACCATCTCAGAGCTTCAGATTGTCAGTGGGCCCGGGCCATTTGACACACTATTTGCAAATATGGCCCATCACTTTTCAACTCCAGGGGCCAAGCGGCCCAAGCTTTTACAAATTTTTTATATCACTATGTTTATTTTCATTGCTATGGCCCATCATTTCCAAAAATGACCCATCAATTTCCCTGCCATGGGTCATTTCGACCCACCACTTTTTAAATAAATCTGAAGCTCTGCCATCCATGTGGGGCAGGTCTTCAGAGTTTAGCCAATCCGGAACCCATGATTGACAGCCTAAGATGAAAGCAGAAGCATGGATGCCAGCCTCAGACGTGGTAAGTACAGTGTACTTTTATGTTTTTTCTTGTCAATAACATTTTGTTTTTTGAGAAAGATAGGTTGTTTGAAAGATCCTTCACATCCAAAAAACATCGCGACAAAAGAAAAAAATGCTCATGATAGTAAAGAATAGTATCTTCGCATTTTGTTACACTGTTGGTCGGTTTTTATATGCCCGAAGGGTCGTATTGTGTTATGGCCCTGGTGGTCTGTGTCTGTCTGTCCGTCTGTTTGCAATTTCTTCCACAATGACTCTTTTTGACTCCTTGCAAGATAATGCCTTTGAAAAACATTGTGGAAAATGAAGAAATTGCTTGTAACAAGCAATACCGTCATTTCCCACAATTTTTTCTGCCCAGAAAAATCAAAGAATATGAAGTTTTATTCAATTCATATTGTCGTCTGCATCCTCTTTTAATTTGGACAAGTCTAAAACTTTATCATTTGGTAATGGTTTAAACCTTGTCACAAAGAAGACACTGTATTGATGTCATTTAATTACAATTTCTTTTCTTTTCAGGGCATGGTCCTTGATTATGGGTAGCGGGGTGAGTAACTCACCAAAAGGAGTAGTAAGGCGCCTTCTTCCCTCCGCTAGCCTGTGGGAGACCCTTGGGCAAGGTCGAGTACCCACTTAGCCCCCCAATCAGGGTACGTGAAGTCATAGCATGCAGGTGACGGATGATGAAAGCCGAAACATGGATGCCAGGCTAAGACGTGGTAAGTACAGTGTATTTTTATGTTTTGCCATCAATAACATTTTGTTTTTCGAGAAAGGTAGGCGGTTTAAAAGATTCTTCACATCCAAGGAAACATTGAGACAAAAGAAGAAAATGCAAATGATGGTAAAGAATAATATCTTTCCATTTCCTTACCCGGTCGGTCGGTTTTTGTCATTAGTTTTTCGGTTGTATCAGTAAATGTCTGTCATCATGCCTCTGAAAACATTGCCTCTAGCCTCAGCAATACAACCGTAGCTACTGAGTTGCAAGAAAAGTCAATTTATTCGCTTAAAAACCCATTACTACAAAATGACTCTTTTTGACTCCCTACAAGATAATGGCTTTGAAAAACATTGTGGAAAATGAAAAAATTGCTTGTAACAAGCAATTCCTTCATTTCCCACATTTTTTTCTACCCAGAAAGATCAAAGAATATAAAATTTCATTCAATTTATATTGTTGTCTGCAGCATCTTTGAATTTGGACAAGTGTAAAACTTTATCATTTGGAAAAAGTTTATACCCTGTCCAAAAGAAGACACTGTATTGATGTCACTTACTTACAATTTCTCTATTCTTTTCAGGGCGTGGTCCTGTATTGCTGATTCCCGTCAATGAAAGTAAACCGCTTATGTGGGGCGGGTCTTCAGAGTTTGGCCAATCCAGGACCCATGATTGACAGCCTCAAATGAAAGCCGAAGCATGGATGCCAGCTTCAGACGTGGTAAGTACAGTGTATTCTTATGTTTTGCCGTCAATAAAATTTTGTTTTTCGAGAATGATGGGCTGTTTAAAAGATCCTATACATCAAAGAAAGCATTGAGACAAAAGAAGAAAATGCTAAAGATAGTAAAGAATAGTATCTTTGCATTGCATTACAATGTTGGTCAGTTTTCGTCATTAGTTATTCGGGCGTATCAGTGTCGTGTACACGATAACGGTTACATCAATATGATCCATTCGTGGGGTAAGAGGAAATAAGTCAAAACCACTGTTACGAGCGTTGACGAATTCAAACCTACAAATATATGTTCACAAAAGATGACCATCAATTCACGCCCGGGAGGATGTCGTATCATAATAAAATCAGTCTCATTTAAATCTCAACAAGAGTAACTTGGTATATTCCACTTTCAATAATCAGTAAATGTCTGTCATCATGCCTCTGAAAACATTGCCTCTAGCCTCAGCAATACAACCGTAGCTACTGAGTTGCAAGAAAAGTCAATTTATTCGCTTAAAAATCCATTACTACAAATTGACTCTTTTTGACTCCCTACAAGATAATGGCTTTGAAAATCATTGTGGAAAATGGAAAAATTGCTTGTAACAAGCAATTCCTTCATTTCCCACAATTTTTTCTACCCAGAAAGATCAAAGAATACAAAATTTCATTCAATTCATATTGTTGTCTGCAGCATCTTTGAATTTGGACAAGTGTAAAACTTTATCATTTGGAAATAGTTTATACCCTGTCCAAAAGAAGACACTGTATTGATGTCACTTACAATTTCTCTTCTTTTCAGGGCGTGGTCCTCTATTGCCGATTCTCGTCAATGAAAGTAAACCGCCTATGTGGGGCGGGTCTTCAGAGTTTGGCCAATCCAGGACCCATGATTGACAGCCTCAGATAAAAAGCCGAAGCATGGATTCCAGCTTCAGACGTGGTAAGTACAGTGTATTCTTATATTTTCCCATCAATAACTTTTTGTTTTTCGAGAAAGATATCCTTTTAAAAGATCCTTCACATCAAAGAAAACATTTAAACAAAAGAAGAAAATGCTAATGATAATAGTAAAGAATAGTATCTTTGCATTTCGTTACACTATTGGTCAGATTTTGTCATAAGTTTTTTGGACCTATCAGTAAATATCTCATCATGCCGTTGAAAACATTGCCTCTAGCCTCAGCGATACGACCATAGCTGCTGAGTTGCAAGAAAAGTTTATTTAATCGTTTAAACCATTACCACACAATGACTCTTTTTGACTCCATACAAGATAATGGCTTTGAAAACCATTGCTGAAAGTGTAGTAACTGCTTATAACAAGCAATTCCTTTATATCCCACAATTCTTTCTACCGAGAAAGACCAAAGAAAAAGAAATTTCATTCAATTCCTGATTCGTCTGCAACATCTTTGAATTTGGACAGGTCTTAAACTCTATTGTTTGGGAATGGTTTATACCCTGTCCAAAACAAGACACTGTATTGATGTCACTTACTTACAATGTCTCTATCCTTTTCAGGGCTTGGTCCTCGATTGCTGATTTCCGCCAATGAAATTACACTGGTGGTGTGGTGCTGGTCTGCAGAGTTTGGCCAATACCGATTATAGTGTTAGATTGCAGCCGAAGCATGGATGACAGCCTCAGACGTGAGTATACTCTTGTGTTTTGCCATTTTCACTAACAACTTTTAGATTCTTTTCAGGTGTTCCTGGATTCCAGTTCCTGCCAAAGAAAGTATACAGCCATTATGGGGCAGGTCTTCAGAGTTTGGCCAATCCGGGACCCATGATTGACAGCTTCAGATGAAAGCGGAAGCATGGATGCCAGCTTCAGACTTGGTAAGTACAGTGTATTCTTATGTTTTGCCATCAATAACATTTTGTTTTTCAAGAATGATAGGCTGTTTAAAAGATCCTTCACATCCAAGAAAACATTTAGACAAAAGAAGAAAATGCTAATGATAATAGTAAAGAATAGTATCTTTGCATTTCGTTACACTATTAGTCAGATTTTGTCATAACTTTTTCGGACCTATCAGTAAATATCTGTCATCTTGCCCTTGAAAACATTGCCTCTAGCCTCAGTTATACGACCATAGCTGCTAAGTTGCAAGAAAAGTTGATTTAACCCATTACCACACTATGACTCCCTACAAGATAATGGCTATAAAAACATTGTGGAAAATAAAGAAATTGCTTGTAACAAGCAATTCCTTCATTTCCCACAATTTGTTTTACCCAGAAAGATCAAAGAGTATGAGATTTCATTCAATTCATATTGTCGTTTGCAGCATTTTTGAATTTGGACAAGTCTGAAACTTTATCGTTTGGAAATGGTTTAAACCCTGTCCCAAACAAGACGCTGTTTTGACGTCACATACTCACAATTTTTCTATTCTTTTCAGCGTGTGGTCCTCGGTTGCTGATTCCCACCAATGAAAGTACACTGTCCATGTGGGGGCTGGTCTGCAGAGTATGGCCAATCGAGATGACAACGTCAGATGGCAGCTGAAGCATGGATGACAGCCTCAGATGTGAGTATATTCTCATGCTTTGCCATTGTCACTTACAACTTCTAGATGTTTTTCAGAATGTGTTCCTGGATTCTTGTTCCCGCCAATGACAGTACACCGTCCACGTGGGGCACAGGTCTTCAGAGTTTGGCCAATCCGGGACCCATGATTGACAGCCTCAGATGAAAGCCGAAGCATGGATGCCAGCGTCAGACGTGGTAAGTACAGTGTACTCTTATGTTTTGCCATCAATAACCTTTTGTTTTTTGAGAAAGATAGGCTGTTTGAAAGATCCTTCACATCCAAGAAAACATTGAGACAAAAGAGAAAATGCTGATGATAGTAAAGAATAGTATCTTTGCGTTTCATTACTCTGTCGGTCGGTTTTCGTCATTAGTTTTTAGGGCGTATCGGTAAATGTCCATCATCCTGCCTCTGAAATTATTGGCTTCAGCCTCAGCAATATGACTGTACCAGTTTCAAGAAAAGTCAATTTTATTGTTTAAACCCAGTGCAAAACAAGACGCTGTTTTGACATCACTTATTTACAATTTCACTATTCTTTTCAGGGCGTGTTCCTCGATAGCTTTTCCCGCCAATGATAGTACACTGTCCGTGTGGGGCAGGTCTTCAGAGTTTGGCCAATGTGGATGACAGCCGAAGCATGGATGACAACCTCAGACGTGGTAAGTAAAGCATGTTCTTATGTTTTGCTGTCAATAACATTTTTTTTATAGAAAAATGTTGTTTAAAAGACCCTTCACTTCCAAGAAAACATTGAGACAAAAGAAGAAAATGCTGATGATAGTAAAGAATAGTATTTTCAGGTTTCGTTACTCTGTTGGCCGGTTTTTGTCCTTAGTGTTTCGGGCGTATCAGTAAATGTCTGTCATCATGCCTGTGAAAGTAATATGACCGTAGCATTTGCAAGAAAAGTCAAATAAATCGTTTAAACCCTGTCCCAATCAAGACGCTGTATTGACGTCACTTACTCAAAGTTTCTCTGTTCTTTTCAGGGCGTGGTCCTTGATTTCTGTTCTGGCCAATGAAAGTACACTGTTCTTGTGGGGCAGGTCTGCAGAGTATGGCCAATGCGGATGACAGCTTCAGATGACAGCCAAAGCATGGATAACAGCCTCAGACGTGAGTATATTCTCATGTTTTGCCATTGTCACTTACAAATTCTAGATGTTTTTCAGAACGTGTTCCTCGATTCCCATTTCCGCCAATGACAGTACTCCGTCCACGTGGGGCAGGTCTTCAGAGTTTGGCCAATCCGGGACCCATGATTGACAGCCTCAGATGAAAGCCGAAGCATGGATGCCAGCGTCAGACGTGGTAAGTACAGTGTACTGTTATGTCAATAACATTTTGTTTTTTGAGATCCAAGAAAACATTCAGACAAAAGAAGAAAATGCTAATGATGGTATTTTGTTACACTTTCGGTTGGTTTTGTCATTAGTTTTTTGGGCGTATCAGTAAATGTCTGTCTTCATGCCGCTGAAAACAGTGCCTCTAGCCTCAGCAATACCACCATAAGTGCTGAGTTGCAAGGAGAATCAATTTAATCGTTTAATCCATTACCACACATTGACTCTTTTTGACTCCCTACAAGATAATGGCTTTGAAAAACATTGTTGAAAATGAAGAAATTGCTTGTAACAAGCAATTCCTTTATTTCCCACAATTTTTTCTACCCAGAAAGATCAAAGTATACAAAATTCCATTCAATTCATATTTTCATCTGCAGCATCTTCGAATTTGGACAAGTCTAAAACTTTATGGTTTGGTAATGGTTTAAACCCTGTCCCAAAGAGGTCACTATTGATGTCTTTTACTTACAATTTCTCTATTCTTTTCAGGGCGTGGTCCTAGATTATGGGTAGCGGGGTGAGTAACTCGCCAAAAGGAGTAGTAAGGCGCCTCCTTCCCTCCGCTAGCCTGTGGGAGACCCTTGGGCAAGGTCGAGTACCCACTTAGCCCCCCCGATCAGGGTACGTGAAGTCATGGCATGCAGGTGACGGATGATGAAAGCCGAAACATGGATGCCAGCTTATGACGTGGTAAGTACAGTGTATTTTTATATTTTGCTATCAATAACATTTTGTTTTTCGAGAAAGATATCCTTTTAAAAGATCCTTCACATCCAAGAAAACATTTAGACAAAAGAATAATATGCTAATGATAATAGTAAAGAATAGTATCTTTGCATTTCGTTACACTATCGGTCATATTTTGTCATAAGTTTTTCGGACCTATCAGTAAATATCTGTCATCATGTCGTTGAAAACATTGCTTCTAGCCTCAGTGATACGACCACAGCTGCTGAGTTGCAAGAAAAGTTGATTTAACCCATTACCACACAATGACTCCCTACAAGATAATGGCTATAAAAACATTGTGGAAAATAAAGAAATTGCTTGTAACAAGCAATTCCTTCATTTCCCACAATTTGTTTTACCCAGAAAGATCAAAGAGTACGAGACTTCATTCAATTCATATTGTCGTTTGCAGAATTTTTGAATTTGGACAAGTCTGAAACTTTATCGTTTGGAAATGGTTTAAACCCTGTCCCAAACAAGACGCTGTTTTGACGTCACATACTTACAATTTCTCTATTCTTTTCAGTGCGTGGTCCTCGGTTGCTGATTCCCACCAAGGAAAGTACACTGTCCATGTGGGGCAGGTCTGCAGAGTTTGGCCAATCCAGATGACGGTGTCAAATGGTAGCTGTAGCATGGATGACAGCCTCAGACGTGAGTATATTCTCATGTTTTAACATTGTCACTTACAACTTCTAGATGTTTTTCAGAACATGTTCCTCAATTACTGTTCCCGCAAATGACAGTACACCGTCCATGTTGGGCAGGTCTTCAGAGTTTGGCAAATCCGGGACCCATGATTGACACCTTCAGATGAAAGCCGAAGCATGGATGCCAGCCTCAGACATGGTAAGTACAGAGTACTCTTATGTTTTGCAATCAATAACATTTTGTTTTTTGAGAAAGATAGGCTGTTTGAAAGATCCTTCACATCCAAGAAAACATTGAGACAAAAGAAGAAAATGCTGGTGATAGTAAAGAATAGTATCTTTGCGTTTCATTACTCTGTCGGTCGGTTTTCGTCATTAGATTTTGGGACGCAAAAGTCAATTTAATCGTTTAAACCCAGTGCAAAATAAAACGCTGTTTTGACGTCAATTATTTACAATTTCTCTTTTCTTTTCAGGGCTTGTTCCTCGATAGCTTTTCCCGACATAGAAAGTACACTGTCCATGTGGGGCAGGACTTCAGAGTTTGGCCAATGTGGCTGACAGCCGAAGCATGGATGACATCTTCAGATGTGGTAAGTACAGCATGTTCTTTTGTTTTGCCGTCAACAACATTTTTTTTGATAGAAAAAGGTTGTTTAAAAGACCATTCACTTCCAAGAAAACATTGAGACAAAAGAAGAAAATGCTGATGATAGTAAAGAATAGTATTTTTAGGTTTCGTTACACTGTTGGCCCGTTTTTTTCCTTAGTTTTTTGGGCGTTTCAGTAAATGTCTGTCATCATGCTTGTGAAATCAATAGGACAGTAGCAGTTGCAAGAAAAGTCAATTTAATCATTTAAACCCTGTCTTAATCAAGACGCTGTATTGATGTCACTTACTCAAAATTTTTCTTTTCTTTTCAGGGCGTGGTCCTCGAATTCTGTTCCGGCCAATGAAAGTACACTGTTGATGTGGGGCAGGTCTGCAGAGTATGGCCAATGCGGATGACAACGTCAGATGACAGTCAAAGCACGGATGACGGCCTCAGACGTGAGTATATTCTCATGTTTTGCCATTGTCTCTTACAACTTCTAGATGTTTTTCAGAATGTGTTCCTCGATTCCTGTTCCCGCCAATGACAGTACAACGTCCCTGTGGGGCAGGTCTTCAGAGTTTGGCCAATCCGGGACCCATGATTGACATCCTCAGATGAAAGCCGAAGCATGGATGCCAGCCTCAGACATTGTAAGTACAGTGTACTCTTATGTTTTGCCGTCAATAAAATTTTGTTTTTTGAGAAAGATAGGCTGTTTGAAAGATCCTTCACATTCAAGAAAACATTGAGACAAAAGAAGAAAATGCTGATGATAGTAAAGAATAGTATCTTTGCATTTCCTTACACTGTCAGTCGGATTTTGTCATAAGTTTTTGGGGCGTTACAGTAAATGTCTGTCATCCCGCCTCTTAAATTATTGGCTTCAGCCTCCGCAATATGACTGTAGCAGTTGCAAGAAAAGTCAATTTAATCGTTTAACCCTTTCCCAAAAAAGACCCGGTTTTGACCTCCCTAATCGAAATGCTTTGGGAAAACATTGAAATAAAAGAAGAAACTGCTGATAACCAGGAGTTTCTCCTTTTGTCTCAATATTTTCTATGCCATATTTTACACAAATTCTACCTTTAAAAACATCCATTTTGTCATTTGTGGCACTCTTTGAAGTGGATCACCCGAAAATTTTACCATTTGGGAAAGGATCGAGCCCTGTGCAAAACAAGAACCTTGTTTTGACGTCACTTATTTACAATTTCTCTATTCTTTTCAGTGCGTGTTCATCGATAGCTTTTCCCGCCAATGAAAGTATACTGTCCGTCTGGGGCAGGTCTTGAGAGTTTGGCCAATGCGGATGACAGCGGAAGCAAGGATGACATCCTCAGACGTGGTAAGTACAGTTTGTTCTTATGTTTTGCCGTCAATAACATTTCGTTTTTTGATAGAAAAAGGTTATTTTAAACGACCCTTCACTTCCAAGAAAACATTGAGACAAAAGAAGAAAATGCTGATGATTGAAAAGAATAGTATTTTTAGGTTTCGTTACACTGTTGGCCGGTTTTTGTCCTTAGTTTTTTGGGCGTATCAGTAAATGTCTGTCATCATGCCTGTGAAAGCAATATGACTAGCAGTTGCAAGAAAAGTCAATTTAATTCTTTAAACCCTGTCCCAAACAAGACGCTGTATTGACGTCACTTACTCAAAGTTTCTCTGTTCTTTTCAGGGCGTGGTCCTCGATTTCTTTTCCGGCCAATGAAAGTACACTGTTCTTGTGGGGCAGGTCTGCAGAGTATGGTCAATGCGGATGACAGTGTCAGATGACAGCCAAAGCATGGATGACAGCCTCAGGCGTGAGTAAATTCTCATGTTTTTGCCATTGTCACTTTCAACTTCTAGATGTTTTTCAGAATGTGTTCCTCGATTCCTGTTCCCGCCAATGACAGTTCACCGTCCACGTGAGGCAGGTCTTCAGAGTTTGGCCAATCCGGGACCCATGATTGACAGCCTCTGATGAAAGCCGAAGCATTGATGCCAGCCTCAGACGTGGTAAGTACAGTGTACTGTTATGTATTGCCATCAATAACATTTTGCTTTTTTGAGAAAGATAGGCTGTTTGAAAGATCCTTCACATCCAAGAAAACAATGAGACAAAAGAAGAAAATGCTGAATGATGATATTAAAGAATAATATCTTTGCATTTCGTTACACTGTCAGTCGGTTTTTGTCTTTAGTTTTTCGGGCATATCAGTAAATGTCTGTCATCTCTGAAAACATTGCCTTTAGCATCAGCAATACAACCGTAGCTGCTGAGTTGCAAGAAAAGTCAATTTAATTGTTTAACAACCTATTAGAACACAATGACTCTTTTTGACTCCCTACAAGATATTCCTTCATTTCTTACAATATTTTCTACCTAGAAAGATCAAAGAATGCGAAATTTCATTCAATTCATATTGTCGTCTGCAGCATCTTTGAATTGGACAAGTCTAAAACTTTATCGTTTGGTAATGGTTTATACCCTGTCCAAAAGAAGACTCTGTATTGATGTCACTTACTTACAATTTCTCTATTCTTTTCCGGGCGTGGTCCTCTATTGCTGATTCGCGCCAATGAAAGTAAACCGCCTATGTGGGGCGGGTCTTCAGAGTTTGGCCAATCCGGGACCCATGATTGACAGCCTCAGATAAAAGCCGAAGCATGGATTCCAGCTTCAGACGTGGTAATTGCAGTGTATTCTTATATTTTCCCGTCAATAACATTTTGTTTTTCGAGAAAGATATCCTTTTAAAAGATCCTTCACATCCAAGAAAACATACAATAGAAGAAAATGCTAATGATAATAGTAAAGAATAGTATCTTTGCATTTCGTTACACTATCGGTCAGATTTTGTCATAAGTTTTTTGTACCTATCAGTAAATATGTCATCATGCCGTTGATACATTGCCTCTAGCCTCAGTGATACGAAGGTAGGTGCTGAGTTGCAAGAAAAGTTGATTTAACCCATTACCACACAATGACTCCCTACAAGATAATGGCTCTGAAAAACATTGTGGAAAATAAAGAAATTGCTTGTAACAATGTTTTGCCATCAATAACATTTTGTTTTTTGAGAAAGATAGGCTGTTTGAAAGATCCTTCACTTTCAAGAAAACATTGAGACAAAAGAAAATGCTGATGATAGTGAAGAATAGTATCTTTGTGTTTCATTACTCTGTCAGTCGGTTTTGGTCATTAGTTTTTAGGGCGTATTGGTAATGTCCGTCATCCTGCCTCTGAAATTATTGGCTTCAGCCTCAGTAATATGACTAGCAGTTGCAAGTAAAGTCAATTTAATCGTTTAAACCCTGTGCAAAACAAGACGCTGTGTTGACGTTACTTATTTACAATTTCTCTATTCTTTTCAGGGCGTGTTCCTCAATAGCTTTTCCCGCAAATGATAGTACACTGTCTGTGTGGGGCAGGTCTTCAGAGTTTGGCCAATGTGGATGGCAGCCGAAGCATGGATGACATCCTCAGACGTGGTAAGTACAGCATATTCTCATGTTTTGACGTCAATAACAATTTTTTATAGAAAAATGTTGTTTAAAAGACCCTTTACTTCCAAGAAAACATTGAGACAAAAGAAGAAAATGCTGATGATAGTAAAGAATAGTATTTTTAGGTTTCGTTACACTGTTGGCCAGTTTTTGTCCTTAGTTTTTCGGGCATATCAGTAAATGTCTGTCATCATGCCTGTGAAAGCAATATGACTGTAGCAGTTGCAAGAAAAGTCAATTTAATCAATTAATTCCTGTCTCAATCAAGACGCTGTATTGATGTCACTTACTCAGAATTTCTCTGTTCTTTTCAGGGTTTGGTCCTCCATTTCTGTTCTGGCCAATGAAAGTACACTGTTCATGTGGGGCAGGTCTGCAGAGTATGGCCAATGCGGATGACAGCGTCAGATGACAGTCAAAGCATGGATGACAGCCTCAGACGTGAGTATATTCTCATGTTTTGCCATTGTCACTTACAACTTCTAGATGTTTTTCAGAATGTGTTCCTGGATTCTTGTTCCCGCCAATGACAGTACACCGTCCACGTGGGGCAGGTCTTCAGTGTTTGGCCAATCCGGGACCCATGATTAACAGCCTCAGATGAAAGCCGAAGCATGGATGCCAGCCTCAGACATGGTAAGTACAGTATACTCTTATGTTTTGCAGTCAATAACATTTTGTTTTTTTAGAAAGTTAGGCTGTTTGAAAGATCCTTCACATCCAAGAAAACATTGAGACAAAAGAAGAAAATGCTGATGATAGTAAAGAATAGTATCTTTGCCTTTCATTCTCTTGTCGGTCGGTTTTCGTCATTAGTTTTTGGGGCGCATCAGTAAATGTCTGTCATCCTGCCTCTGAAATTATTGGCTTTAGCCTCAGCAATATGACTGTAGCAGTTGCAGGAAAAGTCAATTTAATCGTTTAAACCCTGTGCAAAACAAGACGCTGTTTTGACGTCAATTATTTACAATTTATCTATTCTTTTCAGGGCATGTTCCTCGATAGCTTTTCCCGCCAATGAAAGTACACTGTCCGTGTGGGGCAGGTCTTCAGAGTTTGGCCAATGTGGATGACAGCTGAAGCATGGATGACATCCTCAGACGTGGTAAGTACAGTATGTTCTTATGTTTTGCCATCAATAACATTTTGTTTTTTGTGTTTTTTTTATTGAAAAATGTTGTTTAAAAGACCTTTCAATTCCAAAAAAAAATTGAGACAAAAGAAGAAAATTCTGATGATAGTAAAGAATGGTATTTTTAGGTTTCGTTACACTGTTGGCCGGTTTTTGTTCTTAGTTCTTTTGGGCCTATCAGTAAATGTCTGTCATCATGCCTGTAAAAGCAATATGACCGTAGCAGCAGCAAGAAAAGTCAATTTAATCATTTAAACCCGGTTCCAATCAAGACTTTATTGACGTCACTTACTCAAAATTTCTCTGTTCTTTTCAGGGCGTGGTCCTCAATTTCTATTCCGGCCAATGAAAGTACACTGTTCTTGTGGGGCAGGTCTGCAGAATATGGCCAATGCGGATGACAGCGTCAGATGACAGCCAAAGCATGGATGACAGCCTCAGACGTGAGTATATTCTCATGTTTTGCCATTGTCACTTACAACTTCTAGATGTTTTTCAGAATGTGTTCCTCGATTCCTGTTTCCGCCAAAGACTGTACACCGTCCATGTTGGGCAGGTCTTTCAGAGTTTGGCCAATCCGGAACCCATGAGTGACAGCCTCAGATGAAAACCGAAGCATGGATGCCAGCCTAAGACATGGTAAGTACAGTGTACTCTTATTTTTTGCTGTCAATAACATTTTGTTTTTTGAGAAAGATAGGCTGTTTGAAAAATCCTTCACATCCAAGAAAACATTGAGACAAAAGAAGAAAATGCTGATGATAGTTAAGAATAGGATCTTTGCGTTTCGTCACTCTGTCGGTCGGTTTTTGTCATTAGTTTTCGGTGCGCATCAGTAAATGTCTGTCATCCTGCCTCTGAAATTATTGTCTCCAGCCTCAGCAATATGACTGTAGCAGTTGCAAGAAAAGTCAATTTAATCGTTTAAACCCGTGCAAAACAAGACACTGTTTTGATGTCACTTATTTACAATTTCTCTATTCTTTTCAGGGCGTGTTCCTCGATAGTTTTTCCCGCCAATAAAAGTACACTGTCTGTGTGGGGCAGGTCTTCAGAGTTTGGCCAATGTGGATGACAGCCGAAACATGGATTACAATCTCAGATGTGGTAAGTACAGTATGTTCTTATGTTTTGCCCTCAATAACATTTTGTTGGTTATTTTTATAGAAAAAGGTTGTTTAAAAGACCGTTCACATCGAAGAAAACATTGAGACAAAAGAAGAAAATGCTGATGATAGTAAAGAATAGTATCTTTGCGTTTCATTACTCTGTCGGTCAGTTTTCGTCATTAGTTTTTAGGGCGTATCAGTAAATGTCTGTCATCCTGCCTCTGAAATTATTGGCCTCGGCCTCAGCAATATGACTGTAGCAGTTGCAAGAAAAGTCATTTGAATCGTTTAAACCCGTGCAAAACAAGACGCTGTTTTGACGTCAATTATTTACAATTTCTCTATTCTTTTCAGGGCGTGTTCCTCAATAGCTTTTCCTGCCAATGAAAGTACACTGTCCGTGCGGGGCAGGTCTTCAGAGTTTGGCCAATGTGTATGACAGCCGAAGCATGGATGACAACCTCAAATGTGGTAAGTACAGTATGTTCTTATGTTTTGCCGTCAATAACATTTTGTGTGTTTTTTTTTTTATAGAAAAAGGTTGTTTAAAAGACCCTTCACATTTCCAAGAAAACATTGAGACAAAAGAAGAAATTGCTAATGATAGTAAAGAATAATATTTTTAGGTTTTGTTAGACTGTTGGCCGGTTTTTGTCCTTAGTTTTTCGGTCGTATCAGTAAATGTCTGTCATCATGTCTGTGAAAGCAATATGACCGTAGCAGTTGCAAGAAAAGTCAATTTAATCGTTTAAACCCGGTCCCAATCAAGATGCTGTATTGACGTTACTTACTCAAACTTTCTCTGTACTTTTCAGGGCGAGGTCCTCGATTTCTGTTCGGGCCAATGAAAGTACACTGTTCCTCGATAGCTTTTCCCACCAATGAAAGTGCACTGTCTTTGTGGGGCAGGTCTTCAGAGTTTGGCCAATGTAGATGACAGCCAAAGCGTGGATGACATCCTCAGATGTGGTAAGTACAGAATGTTCTTATGTTTTGCCATCAATAACATTTTGTGTTTTTTTTTATAGAAAAGGGTAATTTAAAAGACCCTTCACTTCCAAGAAAACATTGAGACAAAAGAAGAAAATGCTGATGATAGTAAAGAATAGTATCTTTGCGTTTCGTTACTCTATAGCTCGGTTTTCATCATTAATTTTTGGGGTATATCAATAAATGTCTGTCATCCTGCCTCTGAACTTATTGGCTTCAGCCTCAGCAATATGACTGTAGCAGTTGCAGGAAAAGTCAATTTAATCGTTTAAACCCTGTGCAAAACAAAACGCTGTTTTGACGTCACTTATTTACAATTTCTCTATTCTTTTCAAGGCGTGTTGCTCGATAGCTTTTCCCGCCAATGATAGTAAATCGTCCGTGTGGGGCAGGTCTTCAGAGTTTGGCCAATGTGGATGGCAGCCGAAGCATGGATGACATCCTCAGACGTGGTAAGTACAGTATGTTCTTATGTTTAGCTGTCAATAACATTTTGTGTTTTTTTTTTTATAGAAAAAGGTAGTTTTAAAGACCCTTCACTTCCAAGAAAATATTGAGACAAAAGAAGAAAATGCTGATGATGGTAAAGAATAGTATTTTTAGGTTTCGTTACGCTGTTGGCTGGTTTTTGTACTTAGTTTTTCGGGCGTATCAGTAAATGTCTGTCATCATGCCTTTGAAAGCAATATGACCGTAGCACTGAAGCAGTTGCAAGAATAGTCAATTTAATGGTTTAAACCCTGTCCCAATCAAGACGCTGTATTGACGTCACTTACTCAAAATTTCTCTGTTCTTTTCAGGGCGTGGTCCTCGATTTCTGTTCCGGCCAATGAAAGTACACTGCTCTTGTAGGGCAGGTCTGCAGAGTATGGCCAATGCGGATGACAGCGTCAGATGACAGCTAAAGCATGGATGACAGCATCAGACGTGAGTTTATTCTCATGTTTTGCCATTGTCACTTACAACTTCTAGATGTTTTTCAGAATGTGTTCCTCGATTCCTGTTCCCGCCAATGACAGTACACCGTCCACGTGGGGCAGGTCTTCAAAGTTTGGCCAATCCTGGACCCATGATTTACAGCCTCAGATGAAAGCCGAAGCATGGATGCCATCCTCAGACGTGGTAAGTACGGTGTACTCTTATGTTTTGCAGTCAATAACATTTTGTTTTTTGAGAAAGATAGGCTGTTTGAAAGATCCTTCACATCCAAGAAAACATTGAGACAAAAGAAGAAAATGCTGAGGATAGTAAAGAATAGTATCTTTGCGTTTCGTTACTCTGTAGGTTGGTTTTCATCATTAGTTTTTGGGGCGTATCAGTAAATGTCTGTCATCCTGCCTCTGAAATTATTGGCTTCAGCCTCAGCAATATGACTGTAGCAGTTGCAAGAAAAGTCAATTTAATCGATTAAACCCTGTGCAAAGCAAGACACTGTTTTGACGTTACTTATTTACAATTTCTCTATTCTTTTCAGGGTGTGTTTCTCGATAGCTTTTCCGGCCAATGATAGTACACTGTCCGTGTGGGGCAGGTCTTCAGAGTTTGGCCAATGTGGATGGCAGCCGAAGCATGGATGACATCCTCAAATGTGGTAAGTACAGTATGTTCTTATGTTTTGCCATCAATAACATTTTGTGTTTTTTTTTTATAGAAAAAGGTAGTTTTTAAAGACCCTTCACTTCCAAAAAATCATTGAGACAAAAGAAAAAATGCTGATGATAGTAAAGAATAGTATTTTTAGCTCCACTGGCCGAAGGCCAGGGAGCTTTTGTCATGTTGTTGTATCCGTCGTGCGTGTGTGTGTCCGTGCGTGAGTAAACTTTTCTGTAAAAATCTTCTTCTCTCAAACCAGTTGGCCAATTTTGTTCAAACTTTGCAGAAATGTTTCTTAAGTGATGCTTCACTTAAATTGCGAAAAGAATTTTGATTGGTCCATAAATGTGGGCGTGGCAGGGCGGGGCTTATCAGACTTAGAGAAATCACAAAATAATTCTTTAAAAATCAACTAGAGGGCCAATCTTGACCAAACTTGGCACAAATATACCTTGGGTGAACCTTCATCTATTTTGTCTGTAAAGTTTTGATTGGTCCATAAATGTGGGCGTGTCAGGGCGCGGCTTATCAGACTTAAAATGTGTGCGTAAACTTTTCTTTAAAAATCTTCTTCTCTCAAACCAGTGGGCCAATTTTGTTCAAACTTGGCAGAAATGTTCCTTGGGTGATGCTTCACTTAAATTGCGAAAAGAATTTTGATTGGTCCATAAATATGGGCGTGGCATGGCGGGGCTTATCAGACTTAGAGAAATCACAAAATAATTCTTTAAAAATCAACCAGAGTGCTAATTTTGACCAAACTTGGCAGAAATGTACCTTGGATGGACCTTTATCTAAATTGTCTGTAAAATTTTGATTGGTCCATAAATGTGGGTGTGGCAGGGTGCGGCTTATCAGACTTAGAGAAATCGCAAAATAATTCTTTAAAAATCAACCAAGGGGCAAATCTTGACCAAACTTGGCTGAAATGTGACTTGGGTTGACCTTTATCTAAATTGTCTGTAAAATTTTGATTGGTCCATAAATGTGGGCGTGGCAGGGCGGGACTTATCAGACTTAAAGAAATCACGAAATAATTCTTTAAAAATTAACCATTTGGCCAATTTAGATATAATTTGGCTTAAATCTTCATTGAGTGGACTTTTATCTAAATTTATTGTAAAATCATGTTTGGTCAGTAAATATGGGCGTGGCAGGGTGGGGCTTATCAGACTTGGGAAATCACAAATTAATTCTTTAAAAATCTTTTCCTCTCAAACCATAATGCCAATTTTGATCAAACTTGGCAGAGATGCTCTTTCGTTTGTGCTTCACTTGAATTGCGACTGAAACTTTGATTGGTCAATAAATGTTGTTTTGGTAGGGCGGGGCTTATCTGACTTGAAGAAATCATGAACTAATTTTTTTAGAAATCAACCAATGGGTCAATTTAGTCCAAACTTTACAAAAATATTTTTTCGTGGCCCCTTTACTTAAATGGCACAAGAAAAATTTATGTGGGTTTGCCAGGGTGGGGCTTATCAGACTTAAAGAAATCACGAAATAATTCTTTAAAAATCAACCATTTGGCCAATTTAGATATAATTTGGCTTAAATCTTCCTTGAGTGGACTTTTATCTAAATTCATTGTAAAATCATGTTTGGTCAGTAAATATGGGCGTGGCAGGGTGGGGCTTATCAGACTTGGGAAATCACAAATTAATTCTTTAAAAATATTTTCCTCTCAAACCATAATGCCAATTTTGATCAAACTTGGCAGAGATGCTCTTTCGTTTGTGCTTCACTTGAATTGCGAATGAAACTTTGATTGGTCAATAAATGTTGTTTTGGTAGGGCGGGGCTTATCTGACTTGGAGAAATCACGAACTAATTTTTTTTAAAAATCAACCAATGGGTCAATTTAGTCCAAAGTTTACAAAAATATTTTTTCGTGGCCCCTTTACTTAAATGGCACAAGAAAAATTTATGTGGGTTTGCCAGGGTGGGGCTTATCAGACTTTGAGAAATCATAAAATGATTCTTTAAAATATCAACCATTTGGCTATTTAAGACCAAAATTAATAGAACTGTTCCTTAGGTGGCCCTTTACTTAAATTGTTCATGACATGTTGATTGCTCCATAAGTGTGGATGTGGTAGGGCGGGGTTTATTGGGTCAATTCAGACCAAACTTTGTCAGAAAACAGGGTATGGCAGTGGGAGGTTTACAAGAAATCATTAGATAATTCTTTTAATCAATTAGCAAGTGGAGCGATTCAGGCCCTCTTGGGCCTCTTGTTAGGTTTTGTTACGCTGTTGGCCTGTTTTTGTCCTTAGTTTTTCGGGCGTATCAGTAAATGTCTGTCATCATGCCTGTGAAAGCAATATGACCGTATCAGTTGCAAGAAAAGTCAATTTAATTATTTAAATCCTGTCCCAATCAAGACGCTGTATTGACGTCACTTACTCAAAATTTCTCTGTTCTTTTCAGGGCATGGTCCTCGATATCCGTTCCGGCCAATGAAAGTTCACTGTTCATGTGGGGCAGGTCTGCAGAGTATGGCCAATGTGGATGACAGCGTCAGATGACAGCCGAACCATGGATGACAGTCTCAGACGTGAGTATATTCTCATGGTTTGCCATTGTCACTTACAACTTCTAGATGTTATTCAGAACGTGTTCCTCGAGTCCTGTTCCTGCCAGTGAAAGGACACTGTCCACGTGGGGAAGGTGTTCAGAATTTGGCAAATCCGGGACCCATGATTGACAGCCTCAGATGAAAGCCGAAGCATGGATGCCAGCCTCAGACATGGTAAGTACAGTGTACTCCTATGTTTTGCCGTCAATAATATTTTGTTTTTTAGATAGAAAAAGGTTGTTTAAAAGACCTTTCACTTCCAAGAGAACATTGAGACAAATGAAGAAAATGTTGATGATATAAAAAAATAGTATCTTTGTGTTTCGTTACTCTGTCGGTCGGTTTTCGTCATTAGTTTTTCAGGCATATCAGTAAATGTCTGTAATCCTGCCTCTGAAATTATTGGCTTCAGCCTCGGCAATATGACTGTAGCAGTTGCAAGAAAAGTCAATTTAATCGTTTAACCCTTTTCCAAACAAGACCTGGTTTTGAGGTCCCTAATCAAAATGGCTTGGGAAAACATTGCAATAAAAGATTAAACTGCTGATAACCAGCAGTTTCTCTTTTTATACGCCGCCGGAGGCGGACGTATATTGGCGTCATCTTCTCCGTCCGTCTGTCCATCCGTCCATCCGTACGTCCGTCCACTTTTCTTGTCAATGCAACTCCTCCTAAGTTTCTGGCTGGATCTTCTTGAAACTTGGTCAATGTTATCACCTCAATTGGTAGATGTGCATGAAGGAAGGATTTTATGGTTCATTGATTTTTGCCTGAGTTATGCCCCCTTAAAACTTAGTCTCTGGGGCGGCGTATATTGTGACCATGGCACTCTTGTTGTCTCAATATTTTCTATGCCATATTTTACACAAATTCTATCTTTAATAACATCCATTTTGTCATTTGTGGCACTTTTTGAAGTGAATCACCCTAAAATTTTGCCTTTTGGGAAAGGGTTAAATCCTTTGCAAAACAAGACTCTGTTTTGACGTCACTTATTTACAATTTCTCTATTCTTTTCAGGGTGTGTTCCTCGATAGCTTTTCCTGTCAATGAAAGAACACTGTCCGTGTGGGGCAGGTCTTCAGAGTTTGGCCAATGTGGTTGACAGCTGAAGCATGGATGACATCCTCAGGCGTGGTAAGTACAGTATGTTCTTATGTTTTGCCATCAATAACATTTTGTGTTTTTTTTTTATAGAAAAAGGTAGTTTAAAAGACCCTTCACTTCCAAGAAAACATTGAGACAAAAGAAGAAAATGCTGATGCTGATGATAGAAAAGAATAGTATTTTTAGGTTTTGTTACACTGTTGGCCAGTTTTTGTCCTTTGTTTCTTTGGGTGTATCAGTAAATGTCTGTCATCATGCCTGTGAAAGCAATATGACTGTAGCAGTTGCAAGAAAAGTCAGTTTAATCGTGAAACCCTATTCCAATCAAGGCGCTGTATTGACGTCACTTACTCAAAATGTCTCTGTTCTTTTCAGGGCGTGGTCCTCGATTTCTGTTCTGGCCAATGAAAGTTCTTGTGGGGCAGGTCTGCAGAGTATGGCCAATGCGGATGACCGCGTCAGATGACAGCCGAAGCATAGATGACAGCCTCAGACGTGAGTATATTCTCATGTTTTGCCATTGTCACTTACAACTTCTAGATGTTTTTCAGAACATGTTTCTCGATTCCAGTTCCTGCCAATGACAGTACACCGCTCACGTGGGGCAGGTCTTCAGAGTTTGGCCATTTCGAAACCCATGATTGACAGCCTCAGATGAAAGCCGAAGCTTGACAGCCTCAGATGTGGTATGTATAGTATGTGCTTATTATTTGCAGTCAATAGATACATGTATTTTTTTTGAGAAAGAAAGGCTGTTTAATAGATCCGTCGCATCAAAGAAAACATTGACACAAAAGAAGAAAACACTGTTAATAGTAAAGTTTAGTATCTTTGCATTTCGTTACATTGTCGGTCGGTTTTCCTCATTAGTTTTTCGGGGGTATCTGTAAACGTCTGTCATCATGCCTTTGAAAACATAGGCTTCAGTCTCAGCAATATGACCATAGCAAGTGCAAGAAAATTCTATGTCCGAAAGAAGACGCTGTATTGATGTCATTTACATACAATTTCTCAATTCTTTTCAGGGCGTGGTCTTCGATTGCTGCTCCCTCCAATGAAAGTACACTGTCTGTGTGGGGCAGGTCTGCAGAGTATGGCCAATCTGATTGACAGCGTCAGATGGCAGCCAAAGCATGGATGACAGCCTCAGAAGTGAGTATATTCTTGTGTTTTGCCATTTTCACTTGCAACTTCTAAATTCATTTCAGGACGTGTTCCTTGATTCCCGTACCACATGGCCCTTTTATACCGCTGCACTTTTTGTAAACCCACTGGGAGCAGCTGCTACACTGGATTGAATTTTGGCCTGTGCCACTCAAGCATATTGTACATGGGTACTTTCCTGTCTTCTTCACAGATACCTGGCTTGGGCAGAAGATCATGAGCTTTGTCTTATTCATATTTATCCTGAGGCCTTTTTCTTCCATACCTGTCTTCCAGTCGTTGATTCTCTCTGAGAGCTTCCGGGGAAGTAACCATGATGGCTAGGTCGTCCGCATAGAGTACCTGCCATTGGCAACTAGTGCAGAAGTGTTGTGACAGGGTTTCCATGACAATTATGCTCAATACGGACCCTTGATATACAACGACTTTAACCCTTTCCCAAACGACAAATTTTTTGGGTGGTCCTATTCAAAAGCTGCTGCAGATGACAATATTGGTGCAATTAAAGATAGAATTTGTGTAGAAAATAGCTAAGAAAATATTGAGACAGAAGGAGAAACTGCTGGTTATCAGCAGTTTCTTCTTTTGTCTCAATGTTTTCCCAAGCATGTTCTATTAGGGACGTCAAAACCAGGCCTTGTTTGGGAAAGGGTTAACCCAAATTCCTCGCTGTAGGTTGCACCAACTTGAGCATGGCTTCTTGCATTGCAGTACATGGACTGTATTACCTTGGCTAGCCATACCTGTACAACTAGCTTATAATGCAGGGCCCACCAAATAACTTTCTGGGGAACCCGACCAAATTCTTTCTCCAGACAGTGGTCTGTTTGCGGCGATGTACTTCACCTGGTGTTGTCTTATGCTGAAGATAGCATCTATTGTGCCTTGACTGGGCATGAAGCCAAACTGCATTTCTTCGATGTTCACTTGTTGTATGATCAGGATTTTTATCACTTAGTCAAAGAGTTTCATGCCTCTGTAGTTGCCCCATTTAAGAGCACCACCCTTTTCCTTGTATGAGCTGACTATGTAGCTCTCTTTCCAGTCTGATGGTATCTGGCCTCTTTGTATGATAGTTTGGAAGAGGTCGCGTATCTGTATGGCACCAGTTGCTCCAGTGGGATGTATCATTTCAGCAACGATTCCTGATGGGCCTGCTGCTTTACCAAGTGCCATCTTCCTAACTGCTTTCTCAACCTCTTCTAATGTGATCTGGATACTTGGTCCCTCTACAGGGTGTACTTCTTGAGATCATCTTGATTCCAAGGTAATTCAACATTTAGCAGTTTTTCATTATACTGCTTCCAAGCCATCTTTCTGGATTCATCATCTAGTCATAGCTTCTCCTCATCGTTTCAAATAGGATTTTCCCCCAATGACGTCTTGGTTGTCTCTACGCAACTGTTTCGCAGGCTTGTATATGTTGCCTGTCTTGGGGTTAATGTTGTCAAGAGCTTCCAGTTTAGCACCTTTTCTGGCTGTGTAGATAGCCTTTTTAGCATTTGACTGCATTGTATTCTTCGCTGCTACCATAAGACTTACATGCCTTGTAGCATTTTCGTTTCTCTTCTCTGCTGTGAATTCCAATATCCTTTCTCCTACTGAGTTACGTTGGCCAAAAGCGTGGCCCCCCATGCCATTCTTTGTACCCTTCAGGACTCTTGCCTATGTGGCCATTCCAGTCGCCGCACACAAATAATGTTTCAGATACTGGTATGTTGGCAACCAGGCTCTTAAGCTGTTCGTAGAAGCTGTCCTTTGCATATTCACTGAGGCCAACTTGGGGGGCATATATGCTTATGACTGCAAACATTGACTTGCCAACCTCAAGACCATCAAGATTCTGTCAGAGACCCTCTTGACTTCGAAGACTTTCTCAACCCATCTCTCTGCTAGCAGTGTGTCAACACCATCTGTCCCTTCATTGTTTCCTGACCAGAAGAACTTGCACTGAGAGTCTTTTCCAGTGATTTTTCTGGTGCCCTCATTTCTCCACCTGGTCTCCTGAAGGCAGAGAAGATATGCTTTCCTGTGTGTCATTGTTTCGACCACTTCGTTTGCTTTGCCTCTCATCATTCCAATATTGAAAAATCAAATTCAGATGCTAAAATCTAAATTTCAATATGTATTATAAAGCAGCTGGGGAAATGGTTACATCAAGATGCTAAAATTTAAACCATTAATATATATCATAATCAAACAGGTAGGGAAGGGGGTTAAAGTAAAATGCTCAAATCTTAACTTTTAATTTTTCATAAAACAGCATTGGGAAAAAGTTTCATTAAGATGCTAAACTCTGAACTTTTTATATATCATTAAACATCTAGGGGAAGAGGTTTGTTAAAGAAGATAAAATCTAAACTTTTAACATACCATAAAACAAGTAGGGAAAGAGGTTAGAATTAAGATCCTAAAATCTAAACCTTTGATATGTATGATAAACAGCAAGGGAAAGGGGTTGATATAAGATGTTATAATCAAAACTGTAAATATTTATCACATTCAAACAGCTTTTAATATGTACAATAAAACATTCAACATACAGGAAAATGGGAAGAAAAAAATGCCAAAATCTAAAGTGTTAATGTTTTTCCTTTTCAAACAGGTAGGGAAAGGGGTTGAATTAAGATGCTAAAATCTGAACTTTTAATACACCATAGAAAGCTGGAAAATGGTTTGAGAAACTAAAATTTAAACTTTTAATGTGTATCATATTCAAACAGCTAGGGAAAGGGGTTAATGTAAATTGCTAAAAACTAAACTTTTAATTTTTCATAAAACAGCTAGGGAAAAGGGGTTAAATTAAGTTGCTAAGTTCTAAGCTTTTTAAATTCCATAAAACAGCTAGAGAAAGGGGTTAAATTAAGATCCTAAAATCTAAAGTTTTTATGTGTACCATAAAACAGCTAGGGAAATGGGTTAAATTAAGATGCTAAAATTCTAAGTGTTCATATGTATCACATACAAACAACTAGGGGAAAGGTTTAAATTAAGATGCTTAAATCTAGACTGTTAATATGTATTATAAATCATTTAGGAAAATGGGTAAGAAAAGATGCTAAAATCTTAAGTGTTAATATGTATCCTTTTCAAACAGCTAGGGAAATGGGTTAAATTAAGATGCTAAAATCTAACCTTTTATACACCATAGAAAGCTGGAAAACAGTTAAATTAAGATGCTCACTTTTTGACTATTAATGTGTAACATAATACAGTTAGAGAAAAGGGTTAAATTAAGATATGTAAATTTAAACTTTTAAAGTGTATCATATTCAAACAGCTAGGTAAAGGGGTTAATATAAATTGTTAAAATCTAAACTTTTTTCATAAAACAGCTAGGGGAAGGGGTTTAATTAAGATGCTTAATTTTATACTATTAATATATATCATAAAGCAGCTAGGGAAAATGTTTAAATTATGATGCTGAACTCTAAACTTTTTATATGAATGATGTTCAATCAGTAATGGAAAGGGTTAAATTAAGATGCTAAAATTTAAATTTTAAATATGTATCATAAAAAGGGTAGGGAAAAGGGTTGAATTAAGATGCAACTTGTAATATATATCATTAAGCACCTAGGGAAAGGGGTTACCTTAAATGCTAAAATCTAAACAAGTAATATGCATGATAAATTAGCTAGGGATAGAGGTTATATTAAAATGTTAAAATCCTAACTATTAATATGTATCTTAATACAGCTATAGAAAAGGGTAAAATTAATATGCTGAAATCTGACCTTTAAAATTTATCATGTTCAAACAGCTAGGGGAAGGGGTTAAATTGTGATGCTAAAATCTAAACTATTAATGTATATCACAAGACAGCTAGGGAAAGGGGTTAAATGAAGATGCTTAAATCTAAACTTTTAATTTATATTATGTTCAAACAACTAGGGGAAGGCATTAAATTAGGATGCTAAAATCTAAACTATTTATATATCATAAAACAGTTAGGGAAGGGTGTTAAATCAAGATGCTAAAATCTAAACTTGTAATATATGTAGCATAAAACGGCTAGGGAAAGGGGTTAAATTAAGATGCTAAAATCTTAATTTCAATATGTATCAGAAACAGCTAGGGAAAGGGGTAAAATTAAGATGCTTAAATCTAACATTTTAATATGTATCATGTTCAAACAACTAGGAAAATGGGTTAAATTAAGATACTAAAATCTAAACTATTTATGTTTCATGAACAGCTAGGGGAAGGCGTTAAATTAAGATGCTAAAATCTAAACTTTATTATGTATCATAAAACAGCTAGGGAAAAGCGATGAATTAAGATGCTAAAATCTAAAGTTTCCATATGTTCTATGTTCAAATAGCTATGATAATGCATTCCATTTAGATGCTAAATTCTAAACTATTAGTATGTATTATAGAATAGCAAGGGACAGGGATTGAATTAAGATGGAAAATTCTAAACTATTAATCTGTGTAATAAAACAGCAAAGGAAAAATGTTAAATTAAGATAGATGATAACAATTATACTTTTTATATTTATCATAAAACAGCAATGGAAAGTGATTAAACTGAGATGCTAAATTCTAAACTATTAACATGTATCATAAAACAGCTAGGGAAAGTGGTTAAATTAAGATGCTTAAATCTAAAGAATTTACATGTATCATAAAGCAGCGAGGGACAAGGGTTGAATTAAGATGGTAAAATCTAATTTTTTAGCGAGCCGGGACTTTATGTCCGGGGAGCTAATGTCACAGCCCTAGTGTCGGCGTCGCGTCGCGTCGCGTCCCGTCCCGTCCCGTCTTCACTTGAAAAACTTTAACCTGGTCAATATCTCAGGCACTATTAGAGATAGAGCCTTGATATTTCACACATAGATAGTTCTCGACAAGACCTTTCATTTGGGACCATGATCTTTGACCTAGTGACCTTGACCTTGGAGTTTGACCTACTTTTAAAAAACTTTAACCTGGCCTATATCTCATGCACTATTATAGATAGAGCCTTGATATTTCACATGTAGATAGTTCTTGACAAGACCTTTCATTTGTGACCATGACCTTTGACCTAGTGACCTTGACCTTGGAGTTTGACCTACTTTTAAAAAACTTTAACCTGTCCTATATCTCATGCACTATTATAGATAGAGCCTTGATATTTCACACATAGATAGTTCTCGACAAGACCTTTCATTTGTGACCATGACCTTTGACCTTGTGACCTTGACCTTGGAGTTTGACCTACTTTTAAAAAAATTAGCTGTTTTTGTGACAAGCTCCCGTATAGGCGAGCTACGTTGTCCGCGGACAACTCTTGTTAATATGTATCATAGAACTGGTAGGGAAAGGGGCTAAAATCAAGGTGCTAAATTTTAAACTATAAACATTTGTCTTAAAGCAGCTAGGGAAAAGGTTTTCAATTAAGATGCTAAATTATAAACTAATAATATGTATCATAAAACAGCTAAGGAAAGGGGTTAAATAAAGATGCTAGTATTGAAAAGCGATTGAAATGCTAAAGTCTGAAATATGTATCATATAATAGCTAGGGAAAAGTGGTAAAATAAAGATGCTAAATTTTTAACTTTTAATATATATCATGTTCAAACAGCTAGAAAAGGGTTTCAATTAAGATGCTTATATCTAAACTTTTGATATGTGTTATAAACCAGCTATGGAAAGGGGTTAAATCAAGATGCTAAAATCTTAAGTTTCCATATGTTTTATGTTCAAACAGCTTGGAAAATGCGTTAAATTAAGATGTTAAAATCTAAACTATTGGTATATATCATAAAATAGCTAGGAAAATGGTTAAATTAAGATGCTAAATTCTAAACTATAAATATGTATCAAGAATTGCTAGAGAAAAGGGTTAAGTTAAGATGCTTAATTCTTTTAAACTATTAATATGTATCATAAAACATCAACAGAAAAAAGCCAAATTAAGATGATAACATCTAAACCTTTAATATGTTTCATATAACAGCTAGGGAAAATGGTTAAATTTAGATACTTAAATTTAATATATTGATGTGTATCATATAATAGCTATGGAAAGGGCTTAAAATAAGATGCTAAAATATAAACTTATTATATGTATCATAAAACAGCAAGGGATAAGTGGTTGAATTGAGATGCTAAAATCTTAACTTTTGATATGTTATCAGGTTCAATCAGCTAGAACTTTGGTATCAATTAAGATGCTTAGATGTGAAATTTAAATATGTATCATAGAACAGCTAGAGAAAGGGGTAACATTAAGATGCTAAAATCTAAAGTTTCAGGAAAAAGGCATTAAATTTAGATGCATAAATCTAAACTATTCATATGTGTCATAAAACAGCTAGAGAAAAGGATAAATTTAAGATACTGAAATTCAAACATTTAATTTGTATTATAAAACAGCTAAGGAAAGGGGTTGAATGAAGATGCTAAATTCTAAACTAATAATACGGATCATAAAACAGTTGGTTGAAGAGGTTGAAATAAGATTATAAAATCAAACTTATAATATGTATCATAAAACAGCTGGGGAAAGGTGTTGAATTAGGAAGCTAAAATCTTAAAACAGCTAGAGAAAGGAGTAAAAGTAAGATGCTAAAATCTAACTTTTGGTATATCATCAAAGCAGCTAGTAGAATGGGTTATATTATGATGCTAAATTCTAAACTATTAATATTTATCATAAAACAGCAAGGAAAAGGGTTAAAATAAAGATGCTTAAATCTGATTTTTATGGATAATGAAACAGCTAGCGAAAATTGGTTAAATGTAGATCCTAAAATCTTTACTTTAACATGCATTCATAATGTTCAAAAAGATAGGGAAAGGGCTTTACCTAAGATGCTAAATTTTTTTTTTTATGCCCCCGTATCGAGAGATCGGGGGCATATTGTTTTACTCGTGTCCGTCTGTCTGTCTGTCTGTCCGTCCGTCCGTCTGTCCGTCTGTCCATCCGTCTGTCTGTCCGTCCGTCTGTCCGAAAACTTAACCTTTGCCTTTTCTCCAAAAGTATTTGACATACAAAGCTCAAATTTGGTATGCAACTTCCTTTCAATGATATCTATCTGTTCCATGCAGTTTGACCTTTCTCAAGGTCATCTGTTAACCCTTATCAACCCTTTACTCTACGAAAACTTAATCTTTTACTCCGAAAACTTAACCTTTGCTTTTTCTCCAAAAGTATTTGACATACAAAGCTCAAATTTGGTATGCAACTTCCTTTCAATGATATGTATCTGTTCCATGCAGTTTGACCTTTCTCAAGGTCATCTGTTAACCCTTATCAACCCTTTACTCTACGAAAACTTAACCTTTTACTCTGAAAACTTAAACTTTGCTTTTTCTCCAAAAGTATTTGACATACAAAGCTCAAATTTGGTATGCAACTTCCTTTCAATGATATGTATCTGTTCCATGCAATTTGACCTTCCTCAAGGTCATCCCTTAACCCTTAATAACCCTTTACTCCACGAAAATTTAACATTGTAGAAAAATGGCCATTTCGGGGGCATTTGTGTTTCACAAACACATCTTGTTTTAATTTGTATCATAAAACAGCTTTAGATGTTAAATTCTTCAGCTGGGGAAAGGGGTCGAATTAAGAAGATAAAGTTTAAACTTTTAATATGTAGCATAAAACAGCTGGGGAAAGGGGTTAAATTAAGATGCTTAATTCTAAATTATTATGTATCCTTAAACAGCTAGGGAAAGGGGTTGAATTAAGATGATTAAATCAAACTTTTAATATGTATCATAAAACATCTGGGGAAAGGCGTTGAATTAAGATGCTAAAATCTAAACATTTAATATATAACTGGTGGGAAAAGGGGACAAATTATGATCCTAAAACCTAAACTATAAATATGTATCATGCCCAAACAGCTAGAGAAAGGAGTAAAAGTAAGATGCTAAAATCTAACTTTTGGTATTTACCATAAAAACAGCTAGGCAATGGGTTAAATTGTGAAACTTGATAATAAACTATTAATATACAGCCAGGGAAAGGGTTTAAATAAAGATGCTGAAATCTATTTCTTTATGGAAAATTAAACAGCTTCACGTAGGGAAAAGTGGTTAAATGAAGATCCTAAAATCTTAACTTTTTAAATGCATCATGTTTAAACAGCTATGGAAAGGGGTTAAATCAAGATGCTAAAATTTAAACTATTAATGTGTATCATAAAACAGCTAGGGAAAGGGGTTGAATTAAGATGCTAAATTTTAAACTTTTAATACAGATAATAAAGTAACTAAAGAAAGGGATTAAATTAAGATGCTAAATTCTGAACTAATAATATATATCATAAAACAGCTGGGGAAAGAGGTTAAAATAAGATGATAAAATCAAAGTTTAATATGTATCTTAAAAAGCTGGGGAAAGGCGTTGAATTAAGAAGCTAAAATCTAAACTTTTAATATATCATATAACTGTTGGGAAAGGGGGACAAATTGTGATCCTAAAATCTAAACTAATAATATGTATCATGTCCAAAGAGCTAGAGAAAGGCTAGAATTAAGATGCTAAAATCTAACTTGGTATTTACCATCAAAAAGCTAGAGAAATGGGCTGAAATATGATGTTCAATTCTAAACTATTCATAATTGTCATAAAACAGCCAGGGAAATTGTTTAAACAAATATGCTTAAATATAATTTTTTATTGAAAATGAAACTGCTACACCTAAGGAAAAGTGGTTAAATGAAGATCCTAAAGTCTTAACTTTTTAAATGCATTATGTTCAAACAGCTAGGGAAATGGGTTGAATTAAGATGCTAAAATTTAGACTATTAATATGTATCATAAAACTGCTAGGGAAAGGGGTTGAATTAAAATGCTAAAATTTAAACTTTTAATGTGTATAATGTCATAAAACAGCCAGGAAAAGGGTTAAGATAAAGATGCTTACATCTTATTTCTATGGATAATGAAATAGCCAAGGAAAAGTGGTTGAAAGAGATCCTAAATTTTTATTTTTAAAATGCATCATGGGTTAAATTAAGATGCTAAAATTAAAACTATTGATATGTATTATAAAACAGCCAGGTAAAAGATTTAAATAAAGATGCTTAATTAAATCTAATTTTTTATGAATAATGAAATAGCTAGGGAAAAGTGGTTAAATGAAGATCCTAAATCTTAACATTTAAAATACATAATGTTTAAATAGCTAGGGAAATGGGTTTAATTAAGATGCTAAAAATTAAATTATGAATATGTACCATAAAACAGCTTAGGAAAGGGGTTAAATTCAGATGCTAAAATCTGCAATTTCAATATGGATAATGTTCAAACAGCTAGGGAAAAGAGTTTAATTAAGATGCTAAAACCCTAACATTTGATACACCTTAGACATGCTGGGGATAGGGGTTTAAGATCCCCAATTATAAACTTTTGATATACCATAAAACAGCTTTGGAAAGGGGCTAACTTAAGATGGTAAAATTATATAAAGTTTAATATACAATTAAAAAGCTAGGGAAATGGATAAAAAAGATAGAAAACTATATAAACTTTTGATATACCATTAAACAGCTGGGAAAGGTTTATATCAAGAATAAAACAGCTAGGGAAAGGGGTTAGATTAAGAAGCTAAAATCTGAACTTTTAATATGTATCATGTTCTAACAGCTAAGGGTAAAATTAAGATGCTAACATCTAAACTTTTAATACCATTAAACAGCTTTTGAAAGGGGTTTAATTAAGATGCTAATATCTAAATTTTTCATACACCATAAAACAGCTGGGGAAAGGGGTTGAATTAAGATACTAAATTCTAAACTATTAATATGTATCATAAAACAGCTAGGAAATGGGTTAAATTGAGATGGTAAGATCTAAACTTTTATTATGTATCATAAAACAAGTAGGGAAAGGGTTTTAATTTAAAAATGCTTATCTCTAAACTCTTAATATGTATCATTTTCAAACAGCCAGGGAAAGGGGTTGAAATAAGATACTAAAATCTAAACTTTTGATATGAATAATAAAATAGGTGGGAAATGGGTTGAAATAAGATGCTAAAATCTTAAGTTTCAATATGTATCATATTAAAACAGTCAGGGAAAGTGGGTGAATTAAGATGCTAAAATTTTAATTTTTGATGTGTATCATAAAACAGCTATGAAAGGGGTCGAAATAATATGCTGAAATCTAAACTTTTAGAACACCATAATACAGCAAGGGAAAAGGGTTAAATGCATAAATTATCTTTTTACCAACTAACATAAAATGAGACAACATAATTGATATTATAAACAGTAAGATAGCGTTGGTGGCTCTCTTGTAGTTTAATGGTAAAATATCCTAGGAAACTAGGTGTTCCGAGTTCGAGTCTCGGCAAGAGTTTAAAGAAAAAGAAAGCTATACCTTTACTGGTTTTAATATCAATCATTTTCTGGCGATACTCGAATTTTAAGGTAGAAGACCCATAATGAAAAACACCACTTTCTAGCCATACGAAATGCATCAAATTACACACACTTGTAAATACACTTCACATAAGTTGATTCACCTTGGCGGATTTCAAGAGTATGCTTCAAGATGAAAATAATTTACAAATATCATTTTAATCTATATTCATGTGCAAGGGAGGTAATTTTGAAAATTATTGTCAAATATTTTCATAAGTATGCATGAATTCAAAATTCTAAACCGTACAAAATGCTTATGTTCATTTTTGGAATGGAAATGTAACACACTTTAGGATTTACTGGCATTTTTCAAATTTCGCCTCTGGCTCTTTGGTGCTCATTATGGGTCTTCTACCTTAAAACAAAGAGGAAAAAACTTAACTAATGAAACAGTATTTAACCCTTTTCCAAATATTAAAATGTGGGGCTGTTAAAAGGGATGGGGTTTTAAGATGGCAACATAATGCTATTAAAGATCATATTTATGTAAAATATAGCACAGAAAATGTCGAGACAAAAGAAGAAAATGCTGATCATCAGCATTTTCTTCTTTTGTCTCAATGTTTTCTCAAGCTTTTCTCTTTTAGGGACGTCAAAACCGGGTCTTGTTTTGGAATGGGTTAAAAGGGGACATTGTGGCCTTTGAGAGCATCATACATATAGACCGGCCTTTGCTTTGGCATAGTTTTCAGTTCAATCCTTTCCCAAATTGCAACAAGAGCTGTCCGAAGACAGCGCGCTCGACTTTCTAAGTTGCTTAGTATAAAGGGGGAATAACTCCAAATATAGTGGAGCCAGGGTCATGGGCCCTTGTAGTGAGGTAGAGGGTGTGAAGGTGAATAATTATTCCAAGTTTAGGTTGAATCCCTTTGATAGTATGGAAGTCATTGATGTTTGAAAAAACTTTAACCTTTGTTGCAACGCCAACGCCGACGCACGGGTGACAGTATAAGCTCTCATTTCTTCGAAAAGTCGAGCTAAAAACGGGACAGTGGCCTTAGCGCTCTTAGTAGCGCAACTTCCTCTCATTCGAGAGGCCCCGGGTTCGATAACTGGCCGTGGCAAATACCCATTTCTGACAGGATGTCACCCGTCAATGGTTTCTTATCGTGAACTTATGTGGGCGAGCAGCTGGAGGCTCGGTAAGGGTGTTGTGGTAGTACTGGTATGAGAAACAACATGGATCCATTGTTAGATGCTCCAGCCGCCGCGATATGTCCATAGGAGTTGAAAACGACCTTTAACCCAAATAAACTAAACTAAACCAGATCATGATGGCAAAATTTTAAAGCTGTTGCTAATACCAAAAAAAGGAGTCGATAAAGATAGAATTGGTGTAAAACTTAGCTCAGAGAATATTTAGGCAAAAGGAGAAATTACTTATTATCAGCAATTTCTTCTTTTGCCTCAATATTTCCCCAAACCTTTTCCATTGGGAGAGTGAAAAAGCAGGTCTTGTTTGTGAAAGAAAGGATTAATGCAAAAGTAGAAACATATATTTAATATTTATGTTGATTATTTTGTAAATTGTGTTTTCGTTTTGTTTTCCTTAAAACTACCAACTCGTGATTCAAACACTGCACATACAGTCTGTAGTAATCAATGGTCAATTAACCCATTCCCAAACAATAAATTTTAGCCTGAAGTCCAAACTCACAGGTGTTGCAGACAACATGTTACATTGGACAATATTTAACATTTTTTGGTCTTTCTTGGTAGAAAACATTGTGGGAAATGAAGAAATTGCTCGTCACAAGCAATTCATTTTTCACAATGCTTTCCAAAGCCTTTTTATGGGGCGTCCAAAACCGTCAATGTGTGGGAAAGGGTTAACCCATTCTCAAACGAGACCTTCTTTTAGCGTCCCTGAAACAAAAGGCTTTTGAAAACATCGAGACATTTTTCAAAACGACAAAATTTCATGGTGAATATTTGAATGCTGCTGCAGATAATTACATGGATGTTCATAAAAGACATTATATGGGTACAAACTTGCTCAGAAAATATTGAGGCAAAAGGAGAAAATGCTGGTTACCGGCATTTTTTCTTTTGTCTCAATGTTTCCCCAGGCCTTTTCTATTATGTACAGATTACGGAAGGTGTTGTTTAGGAAAATCGTAAGGCAGAATACCCGTACTGTGGCCAATTTGAGATTCATAAATCATTGGATTTTTTCGAGCGTCGTCGTTGCGGATCCGAACTTATTCGGGCGCGACCGTAAACATTCGGCGATGGAAAGCTCCACCGCCGAATGTTTTCGACGTCGCCCGAATAATTCCGACGTCGTGCGAATCTCTTTACGGGTAGACTACCTTAATAAAGTTTTTGTAGTTTTGAGTGTTCATTTTACTGGTTCTAGAAATGCAAGGAACATATGCGCGGATTCAGGGTGGTGCCCAGCCCCCCCCCCCCCTTTTCGAATTTGTGAAAATGGCTTATCAAATTTTTATGCTCCCGAAGGGAGAGCATATAGTCGCCGCTTTGTCTGTCCGTCCGTCCGTCCTGTCCGTCCGTCATTCCGTCCGTCCGTCCGAAGTGATTTCTCCATAACCCTTGGGCCAAATCAATTGAAACTTACCATGTGAACTCCCTATGACATAATGCCGATGTACTTTTCCCGGTTTTTGGATTTTAGGCCTCGTCATGGGAAAAGGGGACTTAAGGTAAAATATAGTTTTTCTCTAATTTCTCCTAGTCTAATGGTCAGAATTTGATGAAATTTCATATTTGAGTAGTAAATCAGATGCCCTTGACAATAAACTATGTGAAATTTGGTTATAAAAATCATGTCATGCAAAAAGGGGGCTTAACATTTTGTTAGCTTAATGTTAGCTCTGCATGGCCTACATTTATTGTGACAATGCCTTATTCGGGGAGCATTGTCCGTCTCTGACGGCTCTTGTTTTTAAAGATTTTTGCATGCGCCAATACTATCGGTCTACACCGAAAAAACACGTGCCCTTGTCTAAATATTTTTGCTATATATCATGCGTCAATCCTCTTTATTCCCAACCTCTATTTTGTCGTCTGTAACAGCTTTCGAAATGGACAACATCTAAAAGTTTGTCGTTTAGAAAGGCTAGAGTTAATCTTTTTCGCGGAAAGTCAATTTTGGAGTGAAAGGTGACAGCTTTTTTTTCAGTCCAGGTGAACTCTTTGAAGCCACAGGATCGTTGGCGGTCGTATATTGGCGTGATTTCTCCGTCTGTCCGTCCGTCTGTCTGTCCGTACGTATCTACGTCCACTTTTCTTGTGAGCGCTACTCCTAAGTTTCCTGCTGGATCTTTTAAAACTTGATCAATGTTATCACTTTAATTGGTAGAAGTGCATGAATGAAGGATTTTATGGTTCATTGATTTTTACCCCAGTTATGCCCCCTTAAAAGTCTCTCGGAGAGATGACGTACATTGTGACCATGGCACTCTTGTTTAATCTTAACCCTTTCCCGGCAAATTTTAGAATGATCCACTTAAAACAACTGCCACAAATGACAAAATGGATGTTAGTAAAGATAGGATTTGTGTAAAATATGGCATAGAAAATATTGAGACAAAGGGAGAAACTGCTGGTTATCAGCAGCAGTTTCTTCTTTTGTTTCAATGTTTTCCCAAACCTTTTCTATTAGGGACGTCAAAACCAGGTCTTGTTTGGGAAACAGTTAATCTTAATCTAATTTCAAGTCAAATTTGGTATGATGGGTGACTGCTATATTTTCAGTTCAGATGGAATCCTTGAAGCCACAGAATCATTCTTTTTAGTCCCCTACCGGCGAAGCCGAAGGGGACTTTAGGTTTGCACTCTGTCCGTCAGTCAGTCTGTCTGTCCGTCCGTCCGTCCGTCCGTCTGTCCGTCCGTCAGTCCGGTGAATTAGTTTTCCGGACTTTTTTTCTAAACGGGGATAGCTATTGAGCTGATTTTTGGTATGTAGACCCGCATTGATGAGTTACAGAACAAGTTTAAGTTTCGTTCCGGTCCAGTGATTTTTGAGGAAGATATGGATGCTGGACTTCTAAAATTACTGGGAAATTACAGTTTTCCAGACTTTTTTTCTTAATGCTGGCAGCTATTGAGCTGAATTTTGGTATGTAGACCCGCATTGATGAGTTACAGAACAAGTTCGAGTTTCGTTCCGGTCAAGTGATTTTTGGGGAAGATATGGATGCTGGACTTAGAAAATTACTGGGAAATTACAGTTTTCCAGACTTTTTTTCTTCATGCTGGCAGCTATTGAGCTGATTTTTTGTTTGTAGACCCGCATTGATGAGTTACAGAACAAGTTTTAGTTTCGTTCCGGTCCAGTGATTTTTGGGGAAGATATGGATGCTGGACTTAGAAAATTTCTGGGAAATCACAGTTTTCCAGACTTTTTTTCTTAATGCTTGCAGCTATTGAGCTGATTTTTGGTATGTAGACCTGCATTGGTGAGTTACAGAACAAGTTTGAGTTTCGTTCCGGTCCAGTGATTTTTGAGGAAGATATGGATGCTGGACTTAGAAAATTACTGGGAAATTACAGTTTTCCAGACTTTTTTTCTAAACGCTTGCAGGCATTGAGCTGATTTTCGGTATATGAACACATATTGATGAGATACAGAATGAGTTTGAGTTTCGTTCTGCTCCAGTGATTTTTGGGGAAGATACGGATGCTGGACTTAGAAAATTTCTGGGAAATCACAGTTTTCCAGACTTTTTTTCTTAATGCTTGCAGCTATTGAACTGATTTTTGGTACGTAGACCCGCATTGATAAGTTACAGAACAAGGTTGAGTTTCGTTCCGGTCCAGTATTTTTGAGGAAGATACGGATGCCAGCAACTGGACTTTGAAATTTTTGGGCTTCTTTTTCTAAACACATATATAAAGCCGGTAGGGGACTTGGTATTGTTTTGCAATACTTCAGAATGCTTGTTTTAATCTTAACTCTCCTAGAAACAAGACCAGGTTTTGGCGTCCCTAATAGAAAATGCTTGGGAAAATATTGAGTAAAGAGAAGAAAGTGCTAATCACCAGCACTTTCTCCTTTTGCTTGAATATTTTCTATGCTACATTGTACACAAATTCAATTTCTATCAACACACATTTTTGTCTGCACTACATTTGAGTTAGATTAGCCTAAAAGTTTGTCTTTTTGGAAAGACTAGTGTTAGTCTAAATTCACGGAAAGTCAATTTTGGTGTGAGATATTAAAGACATAGACATAGACATAGACAGTTTATTTAGGTAACGTAAACTATAAACAGTTTCTAGTTACATACAAATTATAAACAAAATGACAAACAAGGTCAAACAAAATAGCAAATAAACAAATTACAACACAACATTGGGAACAAGTGAAACAACAACAAAAAAAATATAAAGACAAATGAAACAAACGAAACAAAGAACAAAAATCATGTATCTTTTTCAAAAGACAAGAAAAAGCTATGGATGAGCCCAGTTCAGATGGAATCCTTGAAGCCACAGGGCCGTGTTTTTTTGTGTTAACTTTCTCCCAAACAAGGCCTGGTTTTGACGTCCCTAATAGAAAATGCTTGGGAAAATATTTAGATAAAGAAGTAAGTGCTAATTGCCAACACTTTCTCATTTGCCTTAATAATTTCTAAGGTACATTATGCACAAATTCAATTTCTATCAACACACATTTTGTTGTCTGTACCAGCTCTTGAGTTGGATCACGTCAAAATTTGACCGTTTGGGAAAGGGTTTGTCTAATTTCAAGTGAATTTTGGTATGATTGGTGACAGCTTATGTCCAGTTCAGGTGGTACCTTCGAAGCCACAGGATCGTTCTTTTTCGACGTCAATTCAATCCGGAATAATGTATACACCTGCAAAACAAATTCGAAATTATAAATCGTCGTTGTTAATGCAAAACCTCGTATCTCATTTTTTCAGATTTTAAAGGGAGAGAAAAAAGTGCAATAACTTTTCACAAACTTTAAGGTTTTACTGGAAATTTGAATATTGTTAACAAATAATGTGTTATTAATAATGATTAGTAGAAATATCTAAATGCCTGCAAGAATTGTTTCAAATAGACACACACGATTGTACTTTGAAAATCGCAAAAATCGACATACGAGGTTTTGCATTTACTCCGACGAAATAAACTAGAATCTGACAAGAGGTCTGGCATTGGGTATGAGACAGACATGGTTCACGATCAGCCTGCGTATAAATACAGTCTGATCGAGACCCACATTGTTCTCTGATAGCCCATGTATTACCTGTAGCAACCATAAAATATCAGCATGAATCCTAAGCAGTGTGAAATACTTCGACCCCAAAGAGACTAACTGCATTTCGTAAATGAATCTATAGTAAGGTAGAAAACATTCTTAAGCCGAAAAATTATCTTAATGCAGTGAAATATTTCGATCCTAGACAGGCTGTGAAAGGCTAGATAGAATTTTTCTTTTGTTTCAATGTTCTCTTAAAGCGACGTAACATTCCCATTTCATTTTTAGCTCGACTTTTCGAAGAAAATGAGAGCTGATACTGTCACCCAGGCGTCGGCGTTGGCGTTGCAACCAAGGTTAAAGTTTTTTCAAACATCAATAACTTCCATACTATCAAAGGGATTCAACCCAAACTTGGAATACTTATTCACCATCACACCCTCTACCTTACTATCAGGGTCCATGACCCTGGGACCACTCTATTTGGAGTTATGCCCCATTTATACTGAGCAACTTAGAAAGTCGAGCGCGCTGTCTTCGGACAGCTCTTGTTAAAGTATGTCTTAGTGCAAAGATTGGTAATTCTTATAAGCATTTGCGTTTAAATGCTATCAGCTTGTTTTGAAAATTGTTGCTGAATAACCCAACATAGACTGAAATGACAAATTCGACTGAATTTGGGGTAACGACAATTATTTATTTTTTTACGAAAAAAATATGTTCCCCGTAAACGGCAGAATAATTTGGCTTAGAATTTTTATACGCCCGAAGGGTCGTATTATGTTATGGCCCCGCTCGTCTGTCTGTCTGTCCGTCTGTTCGTCCGTTCGTCTGTCCGTCCGTCCGTTAGCAATTTCTTGTGTGCGCAACTCCTACAGTTTTGATCGGAATTCGATCAAACTTGCCACAATGAATCTCCATGGTGTCTAGTTGTGCATCTTGCTTACGGAATTTAATTAACTCTTTTCGTTCTTGAATTATCTGCCCTTGAATTAAAAAAAATGCCCATTTCCTTGTGTGCGCAACTCCTCCTACAGTTTTAATCAGAATTTCATCAAACTTGCCACAATGAATCTCCATGGTATCTAGTTGTGCACACCGCTTACGGAATTTAGATAACTGTTTTCGTTTTTGAATTATCTGCCCTTGAATTTAAGAAAAAATGCCCATTTTCTCAAAAATGTCCATTTTCTCCTGTGTGCAACTCCTACAGTTTCAACCAGAATTTAACCAAACTAGCCACAATGAATCTCTATGGTGTCTTGTTGTGCAAACAAAATTTTGATAACTTTTCATGTTTGAATTATCTGCCCTTGAATCGAAAAAATGGCCAATTTTACTGACAAGCCCCTCTCGGGCGTATATACGCCGCTCTGCGAAGCTCTTGTTAAAACTTTCGCTAGAAAACACTCTCTTTCAGATAGAAATAAAAGTCAATTTTATGAAAATATATTTATGTAATGACTATGGAATTCTGCAGTAACGGACGAAGAAACCTGATAATGTTATTAGACGTGTGACAGATCATCTCTAGCTTATAGCTAGAGATTTCTGCCTGATCATTTATTGAGTGCCTTACTTGCATTCGTTTCCAACAGGTCTGCAAGTTCCCACGATACGTCCCATTCTGCATGCAAAGGGAATGTCACACTTGAATCCTGAACATGGGAAAGGACCCGGGTTCGTTCCATTGTCAAGCTTGGAATATTCGTCATCATCAAAAAGCGTTTGTGGCATTCCATTTTGTTGCTCGTATTTCAGATCCGTAGCTGTAATTTCCTTTGTTTGCTTCCAAGACATATCGGCATATTCGGGTACTCGGAATGATGCGTTTGGTTTGTCGTAGGCGCTAGATTGTGGGGCTTTGAACATTTCGCTTGGTTTGTCGTAGGCGCTAGATTGTGGGGCTTTGAACGTTTCGCTTGGTTGGTCGTAGGCGCTAGATTGTGGGGCTTGGAAAGTTTCCGTCGGCTGCTTGAACTCAAATTTTGCCGCCATTATTGCCTGTAATATTCCGTTTCGTTTTGCTTCGTATGGTTGTTTGCTCTTTGATGTCGCTGTCATGACAGACATGATTACTACCAAAAGCAACGGAAGGCCAAGGCTGACAATTTTGCTATCCATTCTCAGTAGCTGTAAACAATAAGATTCCGCGTTACAATCATAAGCAAACAGACGAGCATGCCGTCGGTGTAATTGCAAAACCTCGTATCTACAGCTTTAATCAAGCTGTAGATACGAGGTCTTGCAATTACACCAACGAAAAATCATTCGAGAAGAAATTATTTTTTCATGACTGGTTCTAATTCACAAAAGTTGGTAGTGCATCTGTCTCTCATTCGAGAGGTCCCGGGTTCGATACCCACCCGCGGCAAATACCCTTACTGACAAAAATGTCACCCATCAATGGTTTGATATCGTGAACCTATGTGGGGGAGTAGCTGGAGACTCGGTAAGGGTGTTGTGGTAGTACTGGTATGAGAAACACCAGAAATCCATGGTTAGGTGCTCCAGCCGCCGAGATATGACCTTAGTAGTTGAAAACGGCGTAAAACCCCAATAAATCAAATCTAATTCACAAATGGAACAGAAGTCAAAATAAATGTTACAACTTATTGTGCAAATGCGTTCTTCGAAGCATAACAGGAATATAAATCAAAGTGCTGAGAGCACTGTAATTGGACGTCTCTGATTGATTGAGCGGGATTGTACATGAACGAAAGATATTTTATTCATTCTTCTGTGTTTAATTCTATAAAATCGGTTTCGGACATACGAAATCGGCTTTAATACCAGAAAACCCTTCTCAGGCTTCAAATTGATTTGATTGCCGTTTCAAGACAACTGATTTGTCTCTATGAATAATCACTATTAATTTGACTACCAAATTCAATTAAGGCCATGCGATTAGCACTTTTGTCTTCTTGTTTCGGTTTACTATGAGTATTGTCGTCAGTTATACTTCTCATTGATTTTATAAAGTACGCTACAAAGCAATTTATTCAAAATGTAAGCCAACGCGCTACATAAATGAAAGCCGCGATAGCTCACTTAGCAGAGCATTCACCTTGTACTCTTTACACATGTTATATCCGGAAGGCCCTGGGTTCGAATTCTACTCAGACATTGTTCTTTTTAATCATCTTTTTTATACGCCGCCGGAGGCGGACGTATATTGGCATCATCTTCTCCGTCTGTCCGTCCGTCCATCCGTCCGTCCATCCGTCCGTACGTCCGTCCACTTTTCTTGTCAACGCAACTCCTCCTAAGTTTCTGGCTGGATCTTCTTGAAACTTGGTCAATGTTATCACCTCAATTGGAAGATGTGCATGAAGGAAGATTTTTTATGGTTCGTTGATTTTTGCCTGAGTTATGCCCCTTAAAAACTTAATCTCTGGGGCTTATTGAAATTGCAGCCTTGTCAACGCAACTCCTCCTAAGTTTCTAGCTGGATCTTAATGAAACTTGGTCAATGTTATCACCTCAATTGGTAGATGTGCATGAAGGAATGATTTTATGGTTCGTTGATTTTTGCCTGAGTTATGCCCCTTAAAAACTTAGTATCTGAAGCTTATTGAAATTGCAGCCTTGTCAACACAACTCCTCCTAAGTTTCTGGCTAGATCTTAATGAAACTTGGTCAATGTTATCACCTCAATTGGTAAATGTGCATGAAGGAAGGATTTTATGGTTCATTGATTTTTGCCAGAGTTATGCCCCCTTAAAACTTAGTCTCTGGGGCTTATTGAAATTTCAGCCTTGTCAACGCAAGTCCTCCTACGTTTATGGCTGGATATTAATGACACTTGGTCAATCACCTCAATTGGTAGATGTGCATGAAGGAAGGATTTTATGGTTCATTGAATTTTTCTAGAGTTATGCCCCCTTAAAACTTAGTCTCTTGGGCTGATTGAAATTGCAGCCTTGTCAACACAATTTCTTCTAAGATTCTGACTGGATCCTTATGAAACTTGGTTGATGTTATTACCTTAATTGGTAGATGTGCATGAAGTAAGGATTTTATGGTTCATTGATTTTTGCCTGAGTTATGCCCCCTTCAATCTTAGTCTCTAGGGCTTAATGATATTTCAGTCTCGTGACGCAATTCTTTCCAGGTTTTTGACTGGATATTTATAAAAACCTTTTTGTGAACACAACTTTTTACAGGTTTTTGTGTGAATATTTATAAATCCTTGTCAATGTAATTTTTTTTTGTCTCAAGTTTTATAAGTGGCGGCGTATATTGTGACCATGGCACTCTTGTTCGACTTCTATCTCCACCATCGTTGGCGAAAAAACGACCGCAGTGATTTAGAATCGATCTTAACACAAAATTCAACGAAATACAGTAATGAAACGATGATCATATACATACAATTCCGCTCAATCAATGAGAGGCGTCTAAATATAGTGCTCCAAGCACTTTGATTTTTATTCCTGTTTAGAATAAAAAAAGAAACAAAAACACGGTAGCAGTTTTCCCGGGTTGTGGTTACAAAACAAATTCAATACATACTTTTCCTGAAACAAAATACCAGATGAATTGGAGCACCTAACCATGGATTCCTCATACAAGTACTACCGCAGCATACTTACATCTACAGATGTGCATAAAAAGAAGAAATTGGGAACGTGCCGTCGGGAAAATGGCAGTGGAGTACAATAAGCAATTTAAATCTTTATATCATTATCAACGAAAATTTGAGAATAGCAATGTCCCTATCTGTACACATATTCATAAGATCATCCAGGTACCATCTGTTGCAGACCCATTGCTTCATCTTCTTAGCTCAATACACGTAAACGGGTCACTTAAACGAAATAAATACAGATCGCTGTCACTTAGTCTTATACTAGTAATAATCATTGTTGTCATGATCATCGATCAGTGTGTAAATAGGTCATGATACTGTCGAATATCAGTGATACAGATGCTGGAGAAAAAAAACTCGTAAGAGCAACTATTTTTCTGAATAGGTGGATTTCACTAGTGTCTCATCTGAGGCTGTTCAGATGCGAAATGAACTCACTCCCCGATAATCAATTTCAAAACCCTGGTTCCAAAGTACGTCTCGTGGAAACCCCGTTCCTTTAAATATGTCAAAGGCTTAAACAACAATGATCAAAGAAAAGGAGCCTATCATACACAATACGTGCATTAAATTGGGTAATCATTCTAAAATGTGTGTTTTCAGTAAACACATCAAGAAAAACAAACGTTTTAACAAACGTTTTACAGAAGAAATAATCCGAACTGGTTTTGAACCAACGGCGTTCCAAATTTCAAACTGGAAAAAGGTTGCGAGGTTAATCCTTTCCCGTTTGAGCTATCGCTGCTGCTGATGATATAGGGTGTCTGTTTACATTATAACCATAGTGTATGCATGTATCGCTCTCTAAAGATCTTACCCTTTACACAATAAATATTACGAAAGTCAAAAAACTACAAGAAAATGATTAAATCGAAAAAAGATCGTAAAGTTGGTTAAGACGTGGCATGAATTGAATCGGCCAATGAATCTTATAGTATTTGTTAGAGAACACATAGAAAGTAGGAAAAGATACGACAGTTTTCCTGTATGGTCGCAAAATTTATTTTGAATTTTGGTCAACTGGCAATTGAGTCTGAGAAAGGGTTTTTTGGTAATGAAAACCCATTTCGCCTGTCCAAAAGTGGTTATAAGAATTGTACGTCCTTTCGGACGTCCAATTAAAAAATGTTTTTCTTCTTTTTCAATGCGTCGGTGTTAATGTAAAGTTTCGTATCTCATAATCATTTTTGGAAGATTTTTAAAGGTAAGAAAAAATTAAAAACTTTCCCGAAACTGAAAGGTTTTAGGATACATGTAATTCGGACAAAGTGTCCACACACAGTTTGTCAAATAATTCTGATAAACTACCCAAAAACCGGCTAGAATTAACTTAACTGGACTTAAAAGGTTTTAGCCTACTTTGAAATTACAAAATTTGGCATACGAGGTTTTTGCATTTATACTGACGAATAGTTATGTCTAAAGTATTCTGGATAGAAGGGAAAAATATACAATTGTTACTCAAACTCTTGTTCATACGATTTAACCCTGTCACGACGAAGAAAAAAATCTAGACGTATCCAAATTTGAAATGTGTGATGGAAGATACAATTAAAATGAATGCTTGTTACCGGCATTGACTCATTTTGTCTCACAGTCGTTTCAAGAAAAGGATGGCATAACCATGCATTGTTTTTGAGAGAGTTAGTAACACTTTACTAAACGATAAACATTTTTTTTTTGGGGGGGGTGTCAGTTTGAAAGCTGCTGCAGACAACAAATTTTGTGGTGATAGAGAAATTAATGGTGTACAATTTATTTCCTGTTAGGGATGATAAAACCAAGTCTTGTTTGGAAAGGGTTAACCGACATTTAAGCGTGACGTCAATGAAATGTCTTCATTTTCAACATTTTTTTAAAGTCAACCGTAACGCCCAGTCCGGAGCCCCAAGCTGTCTATTTAATCGCTAAAAGACGAATGACTTGTCAGATTTCAAAAAAGTATATCGACCAGGCACGGATGTGAATGACAATTTGGATATATTTTGCGAGCATATTGTGCGAAAGATAGCCTATAGATCGGTTTATACCTATGTAGATAGACGTTCCGCCCGAATCCACGCCACTGTTTACTTTAAAAATTCGACTCCTATTTAAATTGGTAAAAAAAAAAACAAAAAAAAAAAACAAAAAAAAAACCGTGAAAAGCGCAGGAAAAAACAAAACAAAAATTTCTTACCGTATATTGCGTCTACATGTGTACAACACGATGATCCGTATAGAAGAAGAGATGTTACTTAACCCTTTCCCAAACGACAAAATTTTACGGTTATCCACTTCGAAAACAGCTACAAATGACAAAATGGATGTTATCCAAGATAAGATTTGTGTAAAATATGGCATAGAAAATATTGAGACAAAAGGAGAAACTGCTTGTTATCAGCAGTTTCTTCTTTTGTTTCAATGTTTTCCCAAGCAGTTTCTATTAGGGACGTCAAAACCAGGTCTTGTTTGGGAAAGGGTTAAATGACGAAGGCCGCTTTGTTTAACCCTTTCCCAAACAAGAACTGATTTTGACGTCCCGTATTGATTATGATTGGGAAAACATTGAGAGAAAAGAAGAAAATGCTGTTGACCAGCATTTTCTCCTTTTGTCTCAATATTTTCTGTACTATATTTTACAGAAATCATATCTTTATATTAACATACGTTTTAATCTTCTCCTACAGCTTTAAAATAGAAACAGTGTCCATTATTGCCGTTTTGGTAAGGGTTAAATAATGATGCTTGACCCAAATCAAGATAGATCCAATAGGTCTTTGTCATTTTAAAACCCCCATTGAAGACAATACTTAGTTTTGACAATCCCATAGACTTTTAGATTTGAAACGCTTAGCGAATGACCGATGACCGACAATCATGGTGGTTAATCACGTGACTCAGAATTTCCGAAAATCATCAATATTTTATGTTTATTTTTGAACAATTTAAATTCGGTTTAAAACAGAGAAGGGGGGAAATACCAGGAATGATCAGGGTGTGATGTATTTTCGAAAAATCAGCTGATAAAAAGGTTATTGAAAATCAACCAAAATTTTGGTTGATCTTCATTTTTTATCATTTTTTAATCCACCACGTCCATCTAATGTGTGACGTCTGTCCACTTTCTACGCTTCAAACGCAATTAAATTCGGTCTCGTATTAACAAAGTTATACATGTATAAGATTTTCTGAAATTGCTATTGAAGATTTTCTGAAATTGATGTTTCACGTGATTATTAACCGTGGACAATGGCGATGGTTTGTTTGTTCAATCCAGTTTCTGACTGCATCTTCTCTTTTTATTCGAACCTTTCAAAGCAGCAAATTTTTTGGAGGGTAGCTGCAGACGATAAAATGGATGTTGATAGGGATTAGGGAAGGGATTCGCATACAAAATTACGAAGAAAATATTAAGACAAAAAGAGAGAATCTTAGTTATCAGCATTTTTGTCTCAATATTTTCCAAAGCATTTTCTATGAAGTGTGTCAAAAGACGCTATTAGGCTATTTTTTGGAATGGAAAATGTTGGAACATAATAGATTAACCCATTACCAAACGGCAAAATTTTATACTAGTCCAAATTCAAAGATGATGCAGACGACAATTTCAGATGAATACATTTTTTCATTTTTTGGTCTTTTTAGGTAGAAAACATTGTGGGAAATGAAGAAATTGCTTGTCACAAGCAGTTTCTTCGTTTTCCCCAATGTTTTCCAAAGCCATTATCTTGTTGGGAGTTAAAAGGAGTTAGGCATACTTTGTGGTAAAAAATTAACAAATAGTGACAAATTCACATGCTTTATTAATCATCCATCATTTTTACAGTAGATCAGCATACATATAAAACATAACAAAATAAAACCATAACAGAAATGAAGGGAATATACAAGTAAAACATGACTATAGATTCAACTACTACGAAAAAGGAAATATAAAACAGAAATGAGATTAAATGATAATTAACAAATTTCCGCGCATTAAATATTTTTGACTGCAATAAAGATAAAGGCTTTGGAAAACATAGTGGAAAATAAGGAAATTGCTTGTGACAAGCAATTCTGCCTTTTTCACGATGTTTCCTTCCCAAAAAGAAAAAAAATGCACAGTTGTCTCTTCATTTGCCTTCAAAATCCATATCTAATGAATTTGCCACGCAGATTCTGTTTGGATATTGGGCTACACATAGCCTACTAGTAGCAAATAAGAAGCTAACCTCGCATATTAAAGTCATTCCATTTCGAAACGAAATGCAACGACCTGGCCCCGGTTTCTCGAAAAAACTTAAGTACAGACTCATGAGAACATGCTCAACTTTAAAGGAATACTCTCCAACGTTGAATGGTATTCGATTGAAGTTCACGTGGGTTTCGTGCGATTTGAGCACGGTGCTCAGATTTGAGCATGAGAACTTACTTAAAGTGACATTTCAGAATTTTTTGTCATAAATTTTACTTTTATTTTTATCTGAAAGAGCATATTTCCTTATGAAAATTCTGAATTTTTCGAGCCAAAATATTGCGCCGTTTACGAGAAATTTATATTTTTGTGTTAAAATTGAACAGATTGTTGTGGACAACAGTTCGGATTTATATGCAATTTATCGATTATGTATCAACTTTAAATGCGTGTTTCTCGCTTATTGGCAACAACTTCAAAAAAACAATAGTATTTATACTCACTAGAATAACCAATCTTGGCATCAAGACATACTTTAAAAAAATGAAATTGGAATGAAATGTCCCTTTAAGCTTTTTCGAGAAACCGGGGCTAGTACAAGAAAGCTCCGAATTAATTTTACTAGTCTTACGTAAAAGGAAATATAAAACAGAAATGAAATTAAATGATTATCAACCAATTTCCACACATTCAATATTTGCGATTCCCACAAAGATATAGGCTTTGCCAAACATGATTTAATAGTTTATTAAAGTCTCGTTCACATATATGCATTTTTACAAATACACAAATGGATAAAATTACAACATAAAATATATATGTGACCATTCTTAAAAAGAATTATAGGAGACTATCTTATTGCACATTCATAAGAAGACAGGTTCGTTCTCTATATACACACATATTCATCTTTATCTCTTTCTCTCTCTCTTTCTTCTCACTCATTCCCAAAAACACACTAACACTCACTCTCTCTTACACTCTCACACCCATGCTTAGAATTATTAAAAGTAGAAATACATAATTCTAAAATATTAACATAATAAACAGTTTTAAAACAATTTAGCGATTATTTATTAAGGAACAAATTACGACGCTTTAATACGTCATGGCAGGTTTTGGCACAAGTTCTAATCAAACGTGGGTGACAAAATAATGTTTTAATTTTATCCTCGTTTGATCTATTATCAAAAGTAGGATCAATCAGTCTAGCATTTCCAATAAGTGCTTCTCTTAAATCTGTATAAAGATGACACTGAAGGATAACATGGACTTCGTCTTCAATACTAAAACAAAGTGGACATAGACGTTCAATAATGGGTAATCTTTCGTACCGACCAGTTTCTATTTTCAAAGGTGCAACACCACATCTAAATTTTGAAAATGCAGTTCTGTGCCTCGTAGGTAAAATAACTTTACAATAATCTTCAACGCCAAAATCACCTTTAAACAATCTGTAACTGCGTAATTTATTTGAACCATTACCTGAAATACTAGTTTCACGTTGTATAGATTCTTTCCAATCTGTTACGAAAACTAATTTCAATTCGTTTTCAATATTATTTGTAAGGTGATACTTTGACAATGGCTCGTTTATGTCTAAAAAGGTATTTAAATTACATGTGCGTAACGTCTTTGAAATATGGAAAAACCAATTTTTGCAAGACACGCCAGCAACAGAATAACACCATTGAGCGAGACGTTTATTAAGACGCGTACTAGGCATACATGACAATCTTGACCAATATAGACTAACAGATTTCCACTGCCTAACGGATGGAGGAGTCCAACCCATATCCCCAATGACTGCCGCATTTGGCGTATATTTTCCAACACCAAGAAAGAAACGCATAGCACGATTTTGGACGGCGTTTATACATGAAAATGACTTATACCCCCAAATGGCAGCTCCATACGCTATGATCGGCCAAACTACAGAATCATACAATCGAGTAAAAACATCATAAGGCATACTGCCCATTGATTTAGAATGAGCAATGAGTAAACCAAGTGCACGACTTGCGCTTTGAGCGACTGCTTTGGCGGTCACTTCTAAATTTAAGTGCTCGTTTAAAACAAGGCCGAGATATATATATCTATCAACAGTTTCGATTCGATTTTCACCAATAAAAAAGGGAATATTAGTTCTAGGAACTGATACAGGACGAAAGTGAACTACTTGACTTTTATCAAGGTTTATTTTCATAAAATTCGAACCACACCAATCATGTAATGTAGTTAAGAGACTTTGTAAGTCTTCCTCATTTTCTGACAAGAGAACAATGTCGTCTGCATACAAAAGAATAGATACTGTAGTGCCACCACATGACACTCCAATATCAAGGGATTTTAAAAGTAACGCCAAATCATTGATAAAAAGGTTGAATAGCAGGGGAGATAACCCACAGCCTTGACGTAACCCGCTCTTGATCTCGAACCAATCTGTATAAAGGGAGTTAACTCTGATACAAGACGACACCGAGGCATATAAAGATTGTACAGCAGTAAGCATTTTGCCTTTAACGCCATAGTTAAATAACTTTTTCCACAATAAACCTCGATTGATGTTATCATAAGCCTTTTTAAAATCAATAAAAGCGCAAAAAGTTGATAATTTTAACTTTTTTCGTGTATCAATTATACTTGTAAGCGTGGATAAATGATCAATCGTGCTTCTCTTTTTACGAAAACCGTTTTGTTCGTCAACAATTATATCATTATCTTCAGCCCAACAACTGACTCGTTTATTCAAAATAAAACAATAAATCTTATACATAGACGAAGCCAAAGAAATGCCTCTGTATGATAGAGGATTTCTGGGATCTAACTTAGAAGATTTGGGTATTTAGTCCTTGGGCCAGATATGGTTGGAGTTACCACTAAAATGGACAAAGGGACACCTATATATCTTGAAAGACCTATCCAAAGGAAGAACAAAAATGCAATGATATCCACTCTGCAGAGTAGCTATACCTCAGAATATGCATTTGAAATTTGATAGGGTTTGGATAGTTGAAAATCAGTGCAAGGTTTTGAAATGTTTAAAATAATGTGGCTTTACTGCTTGCTATACTAAGCATACACTGCATATATAAACCAGATGCATAGAAATACAATTCATGTTGAATAATTTGTCCTACACAGCATTTATATGGAAAAAATCACACCAGGTATATCCATAAAGGGAGGTAATAAGCCGAGCAAATTACATGCTTTTCAATATGGAGTATGGCATTATTATGTCATAAGCCAAAAATGAAAACCCTCTGTATTTTCTTGAACCTGTTAATGAATTCTGACTGTTGTTCCATTTCAAAGTGCAGGATAAGCAAAATTTAACAACCTTCTTGTTTCCATAGTAACTGTCTTCTTATAGAAGTTTCAGTATTAGCTTCAACTAATCGCAAAAACATTTTAAAACTACTATAGTAATAAAACATACATTTTAGTTTTGAAATGTTATTTTCTTAAGACATCTCTTACGCAAAACAAATTAGTATGCTTATGGATATTAATAAAAACTTTAATAACAAGATCGTGAAACACAAATGCCCAAGGAATGGCAATGATAAGATTTTATGCTAAGTTTTCGAGTTAAGGATTGATAAGGGTTAATGAATGACCTTGAGGAAGGTCATATTGATATTGCACGAACAGATAAATATCATTGTTCAAAAGAAGGTTACATACAAAATTATAGCTTTGTATATCAAATACTTTTGGAGAAAGGGCCAGTGTTAAGTTTTTATACAGACAAATGGACGGACAGACAGACAAGAGTAAAAAAAATATGCTCCTGCGTGTTTGAATTGCTGAAATGAGACATTTCTAGTTGCAATGTAAATATGATGTGTGTTTCATACCGTAATTCAAAAGGTAAAATAACACAAATAAATTAATTATGACTTCGTTGGCAAATTATGGACAATTACAGGTAAACTGCATGTAGATCTAAAAGGAGACAAGAAAGAGACGGGGGACTCAGTATACAGTGTTTTTGACAGCATTTGGGGTTAAGGATAAATTCCTGTTGTAAGCCCTTTAAAGTTTAAGTTTTTTAAAAGTAGGTCAAACTCAAAGGTCAGGATAACTAGATCAAAGGTTATGGTCCCAAATAAATGGGCGTGGTGGGAGTCCTCATCCGGTAGGTTTCAAACCAAGGCCAAAGAAGTTCAAGACTTAACCATCTGCATGCAAAGTCGCATAACTATCATCCTTCCACTTCTGTTTGTTTCTTGCCCCTCTCAATACCATACTGAATGACACTGGACATGGATATGACATCCAAGGCAAGAAGATCAACCATCTTTTCTACATGGATGACCTAAAGACCTTTGCCAAGAACGATCACCAGCAAAAACAAGTGCTCGAGACAGTAAAGGTCTTTAGTGATGACATATATATGCAATTTGAACTGGACAAGTGTCTACAAGCCACCTTCAAAAAAGGAAAACTAACATCAACATCTTACATACAGCTAGAAAGAGCCAACATCGTCAAGAAAAACTAGACCAAGACGCTAAATACAAATACCTTGTGTTAATGAAGGTGACGGAATTCAACATGCAGCAATGAGAGAAAAGATCAGAAAAGAGTATTACAGAAGAGTTAAGGCTTGCCATCAAGAGTGAGCTAAACGCTGCAGATAAGATTGAAGCCATAAACACCCTGGCAGTCCCAGTTGTCACATACAATTTCAATATCATAAACTGGCAAATGCAAGAAAAAAGGAAAACTTGACACAAAGACCAGACAGTTACTAACAACAGAAAGAATGCACCACCCAAAGATTGACGTTGAAAGATTGTACCTACCACGAAAGATCGGTGGCAGGGGCCTCTCATAGATTGAGATGGCATAAACACGTATTTGGAGACAACACAAGACAATCTGCTACATCTGATACGGGAACATGAACATAACAAGAAACTTTACTCAATCTTAGAGCAAGCCAGAAAATTCATTCAAGAACTGAACATTGCACAAACGACAAGAAATGGAGAAGAATCCGTCACTGAGTTTGTCAAAAGAACAAGACGGACAAAGGCAAATGCCCAAAAGAGGATGACAAAACATGGAAAGCCAAACCAATGCATTGGCAATACCCGTAAGGTTTGACAAACCAAATGTTGACCAAGATCAGACACATAAGTGGCTCTCTAGTGCAGGTCTCAATGCAGAAACACAGGGAATGGTGATAGCAGCACAAGATCAGAGTTTGGCTACAAGAGCATATCACAACAAGATCATCAAAGATGGTACAGATCAAAAGTGTAGAATATGCAACCAATATGATGAAATTGTCTCAGGCTGTCCAACATTAGTGCCAACATAGTACATTCAAAGACATGACAAGGCAGCAGGGTACATTCATTGGAAAATCTGCAAGCAATTTAGACTCCCAGCAAACAAAAAAATTGTATGAACATCAACCAAAAACTGTTGTAGAGGGACATGTCAGTGTATACTGGTACAGAGATCAAGGCTAACAGACCAGACATCATCATCAAGAACAAATTGGACAAGACGTTCACCATGATTGGCATGACGGTTCCATCTGAAAGAAATGTCTCCGTCAAGGCACTCTAAATACAAAGACCTTGAGATAGAAGTAGCCAGAATGTGGGGTATGGAGACGACAACTGTACAAGTCGTTGTAGGTCCACTTGGTCTCATTAAGAAGGGACTTGACAAAATATTCAAATAAATCCCTGGTGCACCAGTTATCGAGGAACTGCAGAAGATCATACTCCTCGGAAGTGCACATACATCCAAAGAACACTGTATAATAATAATGAAAACACTATAATTGCAATATTTATGCCTTCTGTCATAGATCTAGCTATCCCCTAAAGAATCTGCTATACAGTTATATGACCTACAACCTTAATTTTAGACGATGTCAATAAACTTTCAATATATTGCAGTTGCCCTTTTTGTTAATCCATGTGTTTTGATTCTACTTTGAATTCTGAAAATATCAAACGAGATCATTTGAACCATCTAATCAGTTCTAATCATTCAATCATTAGCGTAAATTGTGCATAGAAAGTGTTAAAATATTTAACAATTGTATCCAGTTTACTGTATCAGTGTTTTCCTAAACTTTAGGGACATTATTTTCTATTTGAAATTGAATTTAGGGTGTATTATTTTACGTTCGAAAGGGTTGTTTAACCCTTATATTTAAGCAGATTTACAGTAAGATGCAAATTACGGATGCTAAAAAATGATTGAATCTTGCATGAAAATGAGTGAATATCCCAAACGAATGAACATTAACTGTTACTAGATAACATAACAGATGCTGATCTTAAAAGCAAGAGCAAATGCCAACTTTGAAAGCAATAGTTATGACAGAAACAAACTTATTTGTGACAGATGTTTGAAAGATTCTCATTAAAGTTTGATGAAGAATTTCTAGGCAACAAAAATTGCTGGACATTGAATGCTAGAGCAATAGATATCTGTCTTGAGGTTGGTATCATGGTCATAGAGGTATGTGCAAAGTTTAAGAGTAATGGCGTCAGTAAAACAGAGATATGACACTTTTACCAAACAAAACCCTAATTCGCAAAAAGGGTCACAGTTTTAAGTAGTGTCATTAATATTCGCGAATATGCAAATAAGGTAATGTGCATAAAATTTATGGTAAATTATTGAGCAAGTCATAAACTTTCATTTGATACCATTCTTACATCTGTAGGTCAATATTCAACCAAGACATGACCAAAAACGTTTGAAATGACTGAACAATTTTAAAGGGTTAAGGGTTTAGATAAGGTTTATGACCCAAAGCCCCTAAGGTAAATTTAAGTGCAAACATCGCTCAAAATGTTTGATATATTAATTGTCTTTAAGATTTAATATGTTTACGTAATTCCCCTGCACAAAAATGCCTCGTTTTGGAAAGTATTTACCAAATTTCCGTCGAAAATCGCAATTTTAGGTAAATTCACGAATATGCAAATGAGCTAATTTGCACAATAGAACTAAAATGAAAGAATAAGTCATAAGCTTACATTTGATATCATTCTGACAACTGTGTGCAAATATTCAATGAAGATATGGCCGAATTCATTTTCAAAATTTACATAAGTAATTTGATTGGGCTAAGGGTTAAGATAAGGGTTACGGCAAAAAGCCCCAACCGCCAGAGTGTAAACAAGGCTCAAAATGTTTCTAATAAAATGTTCTTTAAGAAGAATCGTGTTTTCAACATTCCCCCTGAAAAGAAACGCCTTGTTTTGGAAAGTATTTATCAGAATTTTCGCCAAAAAATGGAATTTTTAAGGGAAATAATTAATATTCATGAATATGCAAATGAGATCATTTGAATAAGATAACCACAAACAAAAGAGCGAGACATAAGCTTTCATTTGATACCATTTTGACACCTGTAGGTCAATATTCAATGGAAATATGACCAAATAAGTGTTATAAATTTGAATGCAAAAAAATGATAGGGTTAAGGGTTTAAGATAAGGGTTACAGCCAAAAGACCCGACGGCCAGAGTGCAAACAACGCTCAAAATGTTTCTAAGATAATGTACTTTATGAAAAACCATGTCTTCTTGCATTAGAAATAAATGATAATTATAGAAGAATACTTTTTCGAATATTTCGGTCAATTCTTATACTTGATTGCACATAAAGCATATTTTGAAGAGGGGTAATGACGTCATAGTAATTACATAATTTAAAAAATCATGATTCATAAGTAGTGAAATACATGCTCATACCTATGGATTTAAATAAATAGATTTATACATTCATTTAATATTTTTTATTAATTTTTCCCTTTCCCTTACCCCAAACCAGATTGGCATTCTCGTCGTGAAGGGTACCTATATAAAGGTAAGGGTAAACTATATTTAGCTACTCTTCATTTCGGATATCATCACTGAAAAACATCCGTCAGATGTATATCTACAAATATATATAGGTGTCCTTTTGTCCTTTTTTCTGGTAATACTTACCCCATTTTCCTGGTCCTGGCCCAAGGACTAATTGGGTTAATTATACATTTACCCCATTGTGAAGGAATTTTACCATTATTAAAACAAACATTAAAAAGAGCGTGTAAAAACAGAACGCTTGTGTCATTTTTAAGTGATTCGGAGGGTATTCCATCTAAACCACATGCTTTTCCGGACTTTGCGGCATCAATCGCTTCTTTAACCTCTATCAAAGTAATAGGCGAATTAAAAGCTAAAGACGTGTCATCAGTATTCAAAACATCAAACGATGTACTATTTGAAGTTTCAGTGTTGTTGAACAGACAACTAAAATCAAAACATTGTGGAAAATAAGGAAATTGCTTGTGACAAGCAATTCTTCCTTTTACACAATGTTTTCTACCTAAAAAGAAAAAAAACAACATTTGCCTTCAAAATCCATTTCTAATGAATTTGCCAAGCAGATTCTGTTTTTGGAAAATGGGCTTGTACGTACACATACTAACAGCAAATAAGAAGCTAACCTCACATATTCCATTACGAAACGAAATGCAACGACCAGAGCAAAAAGTCATGTGTGAATATTTTTCTAGGTTCGTTTAAATGTATGACAAGCGAAAGGGATGAAAGCGGTTTCGTAACATGTAGGCCTACTTATGTACTCGAGCACGGCGAAGATGTTTTGCGCCGGGTTTTTCCTTTTATCAAAGTCTCTTATTCTGTCATTAGCACAACACTCTGAAGGTGAATTTGAAAATCGTCACAAAGAGACTCTAAGATTTAAGTGCTTTTAAAGTTAAGATATAACTTCCAAGTACTTTTCAAGCACTGGTTTGAGGACACTCAAGATGACCACCTCATTTTTAAGGACATTTCAAGGGTTTGAACATTAACCTTGAGGTGCCTTAAACAGAATGGAACGTTATATATAAAATCGTCACTTTTCAACAAAAAACTCGTAACTGCAGCTTGTTTTAAGCTGCAGTTACGAGGTTTTTGTTGAAAAGCAGCAATATTCTTAAATTTCGAATAACACGTGACTTTTGTGACACGTGAAGCAAGAATGGAACTTTGCTGGTACATAAATGATCAAACGCAGACTGTCAATCAAAAACATCGAGTAGCCAATGGACGATCAGAATAATGTCATGCCCAAATTGTTCATCGTTGCACGTGTTATTGTGTCGATTTATCGACTGACAATTAAAACAATCGACATGCCAAAGGCAAAGAATTTTGTGCTAACAATAGACTAGGTTTGCCGTAAATGTTTTGATAAACCGTCGGTGTTGTTATAAAATCTCGTAACTACGGCTTAAGTCAAGCCGTACTTACGAGATTGTATAACTACACCTACGAAATACGATATTGTTTATCCGAATTTACGTCACGATTAACTGGATTAATTCGTTCCCTATTAACGATCACATCCCCATTGTTTGTCTTAAATTCTATATTGGGCGGAGCGATCTGTCGATTGGCGTTTGGTCACATAATTACTTTAGAGACAACAAGTGTGAGTGAGCTTGTGTCGCCAGTTTCATTCAAGGACGTCGTAACTGCATCATGATTAAGTTGTAGTTACGACATAATGTAGCTGACGTAATGATGAAGAATTTACAACGTTTTGTTTCTATGAAATTTTGAAACACAATGAAAATATACAATGAAGAAACAAATCGAAAATTCCGTCATATCGCCATAACAACGTCATTTACGATAAGCTTTGAACGACACGTTTTAGTCTTTCGAACGATATATGAAATAGTGCTCCCAAAGATTAACCCATTACCACACAATGACTCTTTTTGACTCCCTACAAGATACTTGCTTTGGAAAACATTGTGGAAAATGAAGAAATTGCTTGTGTCAAGCAATTTCTTCATTTCCCACAATGTTTTCTACCAAGAAAGACCAAAAATGTTAAATTTTGTTCAATGGAACTTGTCTGCAACACCTATGAGTTTGGACTAGGCTACAATTTTGTTGTTTGGTAATGGGTTAACAAGAAGATACCCCCCCTCCCCCCCCCCCCCACACACACACTTTTATAAAACGTCTAGTCTTATCCAAAATCCATTTTAGTGTTGCATACGACGAACTTTGTGTTATAAAGATCATACAATTTGTTCTATAATAATAGAAACAGTTCTAATGATAATAAGTAAAAAGGAGAAAATGGTGGTTATTATCAGATCAGCGATTTACTCTTTTCTCTAAATATCGCGAACTCGAAACCATAGTTTGTTGGAAAAATGTTTTAACCCCTTACTTGAGCAAAACCTGGATAAGACGTACGTGAAAAAAAAAACGCTTGGGAGAACATTGGGGTAAAATGATAAAATGCTGATGATAAACTTTTTGTCCTTTTGCCTCATTTTTTATACAATATAGAGTACTCAACCCTTTAAACCTCGTAACTAAAGCTTGATGCAATGTTTTTCAATAACACCGACGAATTTACCTAATCTTAATTTATATTCATTTTGTAATCTGAATCAATTTTCAAGGTTGACTAAATTGTTTGTCGTTTTGGAAAGGGTTAGCTGATTTCTTGAAATGTTTAGGCCTTCTCTCGGTTTATGGGTGCCTGTGTTTTGTAGCTTTTCAACAAAAACCTCGTAACTGCAGCTTACAATTAGCTAGTAGAACTTTCAGATGGCATCCTACTGGCTACAGGTTAACTGCTTCATCTTCTTTGTCAGTTTAGTTATGCACACATCTGAAAAAATTGTCGAATGTTTCATGTAAAAAACCTTCTCCGAAATAAGATCGGGCTCTGGTTTCTCGAAAAAAACTTAAGTACATACCCCCGAGTACATGCTGAAACGTCAATCGAATACTCTCCAACGTTGAAGGGTATTCGATTGAAGTTCACGTGGATTTCGTGCGATTTGAGCACGGTGCTCAGATTTGAGCATGAGAACGTACTTAAGTTTTTTTTCGAGAAACCGGGGCCTGGTTTCTCAAAAAAAACTTAGGTACATTATCCCGAGTACATGCTCAACGTCAATCAAATACTCTCCAACGTTGAAGGGTATTCGATTGAAGTTCACGTGGATTTCGTGTGATTTGAGTATGGTGCTCATATTTGAGTCTGAGAACGTACTTAAGTTTTTTCGAGAAATCGGGGCCGGGTTTTAACGTCCATTATTGAAAAATGCTCGTGAAAACATTGAGACAAAAGAAGAAACTGCTGATGACCAGCACTTTCTCCTTTTGTCTAAATATTTTTGCGCTATATTAGATATATACAAATTTTATCTAAAAAAATCGAATGTTTCGTGTATAAAACTCTCTCACAAACAAGACCGGGTTTTAACGTCCTTTATTGTAAAGGCTTGTGAAAACATTGAGACAATATAACCAGCAGTTCCTTCTTTTGTCTCAACATTTTTACGCTGTATTATATACAAGTTCTTTAACAATATCTAACATGGCATCTGAAGTATCTGTCAAATTGGACCTTCTTTAATTTTTGCTGTTTGGGACAAGGTAAAATACAGTAATAAAGTACTAATAAAAAGTTGCTGCAGGCGACAAAATGGAAATTAATAAAGACATAGGCGTAGGAAGATGGGGGCCAGCCCCCCCCCCCCCAAAAAAAAAAAAATTAGAAAAGGGGCCTGCCCCCCCTATGGCCCCCACAATACACCCATATTTCCATTCACTTAAACATTTGCCCCCCATATTTTAAACCTACCTACGCCACTGAAAGATAGAATTTAAGTACAACACAGCTCAGAAAACTCTTGGGCATTTTCTTCTTTTGTCGTGATGTTTTCGGAAGCAATATCTATAAAGGTGGTTGGAACAAAGGCTTGTTTGGGAAAAGGTTAAAAAAGGGAACGATTTTATCAAGTAAACAGTGACGTAATTTCGGAAAAACAAATAGTTTTTCGTTGATGTTGTTATAAAATCTCGTAACTACGGCTTGAACCAAGCCGTAGTTACGAGATTTTATATCAACACTGACGGTTAACCAACAAATAACGGTAAACTCCTATTTTTAGCACAAAATTCATTGCTATTACCTGCATTCGTGTCCGACTGGTCTACAAATACCATTGACGTTCCCCGCTCGGCATATTTGGAGAAAGTCGCACCTGAGGTTTGAGCATTCGGAATGATTTACTTCAGTTCTATTCGTTGGTTTGGAATGCTCAGACTCCTGAGCTGCCAATGGGGTTTGCGACATATCGTTATATTGCTCGTATTTTAGACTCGTAGCTGTATCTTTCTTGGTTTGTTTCCAAGGAACTGTTTGTTTCCAAGGCAAATCGGCATACTGGGGATCGTGAACGAGTCCGCTTGGTTGGTAGTATCCCAATTTAGCCGCAATTAGAGCTTGCAATATTCCGCTAGGTTTTATTTCGATTGGTTGCTTGCTTTTCATTTTCGACGCCATGACAGCTTGGAGCGCTGCCAAAAGCACCAAAAGACAAAGACTAGTAGCTGTCTTGATATCCATTTTCAGAAACTGTAAAAAATAAAATTTTGTACTTGAATCGTTTGTTACGAGACGACCTCACCATTTCCCTTAACATAATATTTCTTGGTACTAATTCATAGGCCTACATACTGCTTAAAATATTACCAGGCGACAAAACTTTAGAATGATTCAATAGCATATAGTAAACTGTTGCTGCAGACGACAAATAATTCACCAGGCTAAAGTTCAGATAGTCAAAAAAGTATTGAGACAAAAGAAGAAAAAAATTATTTTCAGCATTTTTCCTTCTCTGTCTCATTTGGGACTTTATTGGTGTATTTTCCGTTGGGAAAGCTTTCTTTAAAGGAAAGGTTTAACCCATTACCAGACGGCAGAATTTTGTACTGTTCCACTGAATTGAAAGATCTTGTAAACAGACGACTATTTCAACTTGATGAAATTTTAACTATCTTTCCATTTTGGGTTAGAAAATATTTTGTAAAATGAAGAAATTGCTTGTCACAAGCAATTTCTTCATTTTCCAAAATATTTTCCTACGCCTTTTCTTTTGAAGGACTCCAAAGGCGTCGCTGTGCAGTAATGGGAGAAGCAATAAGACGCGAATGTTATTTAGCCCTTTCCCAAAACGGCGAAATTTCAGACTGTTTAAATTTGTTAGATTCCACAGAGGAAAAAATAAACTGTTTGTTGACATATTACATGTACCAAACTGACAAATTTTACACTTATCCAAAATTCAAAGATGTTACAAACGACAAATTAAAGTGAATAATAATCTTCTATTTGTCTTTATGTGCAGAAAGCATTATCACGGTGGTGATAATCACGTGACTCAGAATTTCAGAAAATCTTCTATAATTTTGTTAATACGGGATCGATTTGAATTCGATTTGAAGCAGAGAAGGTGGATAGACGTCATGCATAAGATGGACGTGGTGGTTTTTGAAAAAAAAAATCAACTGATAAAAAAGTTATTAAAGATAAACCATAAAACTCTTCAACGTACATCTTATTCCTGGTATTTCCCACCTTCTATACTCACTGAATTCGAATTTGTCAAGTATTTACAAAAATATTGACGACTTTCTGAGACCACCGTGATTATGGGAAATAAAGAAGTTGCTTGTCACAAGCAATGTCTCCGTTTTCCACGACATTTTCCAAAGTATGTTTTTTGTTGTGGAGCATTAAAAAGCGTCAATGTTTGGGACAGATTGAAGTGACATTTCACAATTATTTTTACATAAATTTTACTTTTATTCTATCTGAAAGAACATGAATTCTCATAAAAATTCCGAAAATTTCAAGCCAAAATATTGAACCGTTAACAAGAAAAATATATTTTTGTGCTAAAATTAAACAAATTGCTGTGGACAACAGATCAGATTTATATAGAATTTGTCATTTCTGTCTCAACTTTGAAGGCCTATTTTTCGCTTATAAATAACAACTTCAAACAACTGATAGCATTTCTCGGCATTAGAATAAAAAATCAATAACAAATAAAGTAAAAAAAATAAGAGATTAAATAAAAATAGTTACCTTGCAATCCGTTTAGAATCGACGTTTGCCCGTGTCAATGAAATATTAGCACGTAAATTAGACACTCTGCCTTATTTAAAACAAAGAATACTTATCATTGATATTGACATAGACCTTGTACAAGGATGGGTCTCATGCTTGAACTTGACTTTGAACGATTAAGGGCCTTTGTCTTTAATAATACCCCTTTCCCTAACGACAAAAATTTAGGGTGGTTCAAAATCAAAGCTTCCGAAGACGACAAAATAATGTTGGATAAACACAGGATTTGTGTATATTTTAGCACAGAAAATATTGAGACAAAAGGAGAAACTGCTGGTTATCAGCAGTTTCTTCTTTTGTTTCAATGTTTTACCAAGCCTTTTCTATTAGGGACGTCAAAACCAGGTCTTGTTTGGGAAAGGGTTAGTAATACCCTTTCCAAAACAGCAATATTATAGTGTAGTCTAATCTGACAGCTAATGTGGACAATAAAATGGATGTTTATAAAGACAGAGATTGTCTGGAATATAGCATAGAAAATATTGAGGCAAAAAGCGAACGTTCAGCATTTTCTCTCGCCTCATTTTTTTCCTGTGCATTTTTCTGTTGTCCAGAGTCGTCAAAGTCAGGTCTTGTTCGGGAAGTGGATAAAGTAGGCCTATTTCACAAACAAGACATCGTTTTTGACGTCATTGATAAGAAAGGCTTGGGAAAACTTTTGGGCAAAAGAGGACGCTGATAATCAGCATTTGCTGCTTTTGTCTGAATATATTATACTTAAAAATATTCACTATCATACAATTCATTGACATGCATTTGCCATCTGTATTAGCTTTCAAATTGGCTAGGTAACATTTTCGTACTTTGGGAAAAATTTAAAGCCTTTCACAAAGCAGACCCGTAAGAAATTATCAGATTCAGGAACCATTGACAAGAAAACATCCAGCATTTTGTCGTTTTTCTTCAATAGTTTTGCTGCTAAAATGCATAATAAATAATTTCATTGTTTGTATAAAAGCTTTACAACTTGATTTACATTATCCTTGTTTTCTGCATGAAATTCAAATTTCAAACCATTATCACATATTGACGCCTTTTGACACCCCACGAGATAAAGGCTTTGAAAAACTTTGTAGGAAATGAAGAAATTGCTTGTGACAAGCAATTTCTTCATTTCCTATAATGTTTTCTACCCCATAGGTCGTAAAAAATTCTTCATATTGAAAGTATCATGTACAACGCCTTTGAATTCAGATCAGTCTATTGCTTTTCATCTGATAAAGTGGTGCTGGGTTAAAGCTCTGATTTTGATGACCCGAAATATATTAGGTAAGCAACTCTTGAACGAATAAATTTAGTTCTGATAACACAACATTTATGGTTCTTGCACCAAGGTTTTCCATTCAAGGTTTTCCATTCATGAAATGGATCAATTTCTATTTTTAGTAACAATCATCTTTTTTTTCTAACCTTCAGCGGAATCGCCTTTAGGTCAACATAGCCCTTTTTGTCTTCTTTGATGTGCTAGGTTATTTCCACATTTAAGGGTAATTTTGACGACCAACAATATCACTGTGTATAACCGTACAGTGAGCCAAACCGGAAGTGCCACCGACTGTACGCACAAATATCACTAGTTCACCTCAAATATTTCAACAGTCATTTTTTTCGTATCGAGGTAACTTTTTATCTATACATCGCTTTTGAACGCGGTTTGCGATTATAAATGGCGAACTGAACATACCTATCATTAAAGTTCTTCCTTACGACCTGAAACGGCGCATTTGTCTCCAAATCAGGATTTAGCACTCGCAATCACCGAGTTTCGTTCCATTTTGGCCGTGGTTGTGACATATTTTCCTCCCGAAAGATATGTTTCGACACACAATACATAGTGTTTTACTGATGGAAAAGTCGTTTAATCTACTATTTTGAATACCAAATTTTCCGTTTTGCAACGGGAGCTCGGATATTTGAAAAAAAGCCTACTGAAAACAACCACCCTGTTGCCAACAACTGTACGACTAGTTTCCAAAATGTTTTTCGTTACCGTACGACTAGTTCTTCGTTACTGTATGACTAGTGTCCAGTATGTAATGCATGTTTAGGTTTGATTTATTGGGGTTTTACGCCGTTCCCAATTGCTATGGTCATATCGCGGGGGCTGGAGCACCTGTTTTTTCTCATACTAGTACTGGCACAACACTGTAACCAAGCCTCTAGCTGCTCGCCCACATAGGTTAACGATATCAAACCATTGGAGAGGGAAATTTTTGTCAGAAAGGATATTTGCCGCGGCCGGGTATCGAACCCGGTACCTTTCGAGTAAGAGTCAGATGCGCTACCAACTGCGCTAAGGCCATCGCTTGAACAAGACGGTGTTGATCAACTGTATTCGAAATTACATATTCATGAGTAAAATATGAATATTTATGAGCGTAACCAAGGAAAATAACAAATATGTGTGTATTTTAATAGCACTTAAAAACTGTTGTAAATGAAGTTTTAAAGTAAATTATAACGCATCTAAGTTAATTTCATTGGCAATAAGAACAGTTTCCATCAGAATCGTTTAAAAATGACATATATCTAAGGTACACAACAATAGTTTTTGTATTTTTGTATTTTTTCGCAGCATAAAATATCATATATACATTATCTTGAATAATGCAAAATTTAATGAAACATTTGCTTGTAATTGTTTGGTATAGATAGAACATGGAAATAGATCTCGGGATAATTTCTGTCGTATTTAAGTCGCGCCATGTCGTCTAATCCTCACTAAAACAATGTTTAATCGCATTCAAATTAAGTGTACGAGATACTTTTTCAATCCTGGAAAATAAACGTCGCTGAAAATGAGAGTACAAAAACAAGTCGCAACGAAACAATGTGTCGCATTGATGACCGGTTGGATAGGGATTCAAATGTACAAGGTCCACTATCCGTAGCTTTTTGCTGCAGACGACAAATCAGATGTTGATGAAGATTTTAAGATTTGTGTGCAATCTAGCACAGACAATATTGAGACAATAGGAGAAAATGCTGTTTGGGACCTTTTCTCCTTTTGTCTCGCTGTTTACCAAGCCTTTTATACTAAGAATGACAATTCCGGGTCTTGTTTTGGAAAGGGTTGGCAAACCACCAGCATTGAACGTGGCGTTCAACCTTCATTTAGCCTCTCTTACAACCGTCGTGCGTCTTTATAAATCGTATGTCTTCGGAGATTCTGCTGCGTTCAGTCTGCGCCGTGGTTGCGTCCACCAAAATTGTACGTTGTGCGTGCGTGCATCGCACAACGATGCCTACGTTTTAGACGCAGGCCGCACGCAGACGCACATACGACCAGTTGTAAGAGTGCATTCTGCGTCTAAAACTTACGTATAGTCGTGCGATGCACGCACGTGCAACATGCGATTTCGGAGGACACAACCACGACGCAGACTGTACGTAGCAAAGAATAGACCGTAGAATTCTTTGCTACGATCATTCTGCGTCTTCCAGAACGCCAGGAGCACGCGAGACAGAAGAACTGAGCTCTTGCGACAGACGTGCGTGTGACGTATGGAAATTAAACAGATTCCAAAAATAATCACAAAGAAGGCGCTTTTTTCACGAAAGAGATTCATACCTTTAACCTGCTTGTACATGTTTTAAGCCTCTCTTACAACCCGTCGTGCGTCTTAATAAATCGTGCGTCTTCGGAGATTTTATAAGGACGTGCGACAGGTTGTAAGAAAAGCTTAGATAATGAAGCATTTTATCGTACAGTTGATCCTTTCCGAAAAGGCAAAACATATGATTTTTCCAATTTGAAAGCTAATGCAGATGACATATTTATTTGATGTTAATAAAGAAAGCTAGGATAGACAGGGTTAGAATTTCCCTAAAAATTTGACTTGCAATATTCTGCAAGTGGCTTTTGAAACCAATAACAAAAAGAGAAATACACTCGCAAATAACCCTGTCTCAGTATCAATGAAGTTTGTGCTACATATAGACTGGGTTAATCGTTATGTATTGACAAACCGTCGCCGTTGTTACAAAATATCGTAACTACGGTTTGAATCAAGCTGTAGCTATGCGATTTTATAGGGACACCCACGATATACTATTTGATTGTCCGAAATTTCGTCACTGTTTACTGGATAAAATCGTTCCCTATTTTATCTTCATTTATTTTACTTGCGAAAAAATCATGTTGCAGAAATAATCACTGGCAATTTTCAATTTTGACTATCAAATTGCCAGTATGCTAGTTGAAATTCGAGCCCTGATAGATGTAACGTTTTGCTCAGAAACTATCGAGGTAAATAAAGAAAAGGTTGGAATCTCAACATTTTCCTCTTCTATCTCGATGATTTCCCACATGTTCTGTATTTTGGACGTTAAAACGGTCGAAACCAGATCGTGTATGTAAAAAGGATTTGAACAAGTTTACTGACAGACAGACGACGGACATACCGCCATGACACTAACCCGCTGGCATGACAGCCAGTGGAGCTAAAACAATGAAATCATTTGAGAACAAAGAACGAATGACAATGTGTTTTGCTATCTTTGGAGGTCGGTGGATAGATAAACATGAACAGACCAGACTCCTGGTATTTCGCATGAGTGTAAAGGCGCTTGTTACTGGCATTTTATTCCTTAAAGTTGTCCACCTATAAAAAGATTCAGGTAACTTCGAAATTTATCGGAGGACATCGTTAACATTCGTTGGTGGGAAGTGCCGACTTTTTCTAACTCATAACGTTTCGTTCATAATGTTCTGTTTTTTTTTGTCGTTTTTTTTAATAAAGGAAAACATTAGGGAAATGTAGAACTTGCTTGTCACAAGCAATTTCTTCATTTTCCACCACGTTTTTAAAGAATTTATCTTGTGTGTCGCCAAAAGTTGTCATTGTGTGGTGATGGGTTAAAAACAAATTTTCTCATAGTTAAATAAGTCATCATCAGAAAGTTGTTTTATTGTTAGAATATTTTGATCTTATTCAACGATCAATAACCAATATTTTCTCCTTTTTTGGCACTCTCTCTCTTTATCGTGGGTTATTCTGCCTAACTGTAAGACAATTTTGACGAACCAAGATGAATGAGCGCTATCTTTTAATATTGTTTTTTAAAACATTTTACTTTACAAAGCACAAATCAATTTTCAATTTTGATGTGAAACACTAATTGGGTCGTTTTATGCTGTCCAGAAAAAAATGATTTCAATAACTGATTACTAGAAACGAGTAATACATATTTTTTTCAAAAATATGAAGCCTTCTGCAAATAGAGAGAAGGATTTTTCTCCAATATTCATTTTACCTTTATATAAAATAAATATAATATAAAAACCCGGTCGTTAGTTCTGCAGTTTATATCTTTCGCCTATATACTCCAATTTATTTTTTCATTGATTCACTTCCTTAGCCCTTTCCAAAGCACTAAAATTATTGATTATACATAGGGCTATCGAAAACGTCTTAAAAAAAGGAAAAAATGGAGATCAAAAATTTCTCCTGTTTGCTAAATGTTTTGCATGCAATATTATACAATTTCTGTGAATTTTGAAATGCCAATTAATTCATTTATTCCTTCTGCAAAATCTTAACGAGTGTGTAATATTGATATTTTGGAACGTGATAAAATTGTCACTGTCTAATGCTGACGACAAAGTGGATGCTGATAAATGATTTGTACACAAGATAACTAAGAAAATATTAAGATAAAATGAGAAAATGCTGGTTATTAAGATTTTCTTCTTTTGTCTTAATGTTTTCCCATGTCATTTCAATACCGCAGATCAAAACCAGGTATTGGTTCGAAAAGGCTTTTACACTCTTGCAAATATATTACCTGACACTGAATGTTAGAACTTATTAATTCTTTGAGCATTTGAGTCCGACATGGATATTGATGAGCCTGTCTACGCACCAACCCATAATAGAAACCAAACACTTCTTGTAATTTCGCCTCTACCTTCGGTGTTATTCATGAAAACGAAAACTGACGAGGTTACCAGGATACCACGGATGACGGCGAAATTGTACGAAGTCTTAGTACAAGGTATCGCACCGTTATAAGAAAAATGCCACTTTTCTTGTCTAACTTTTATACAAAAGGAAAGGTGTTAAAATAGGTTCAAGTTTGAAAGCTGATGCATACTACAAAATGGATCTTCTTCATGAAGGTAATGTGTGTAAATAATAAAACTCAGAAAGCATTGGGGCAAATGGAGAAAATACTAATTATCAGCATGTTCTTCTTTTCCCTCAATGTTTTCCCAAACTTTTTCTATAAAAGACGTCAAACCAAGTCTTGTTTGGGAAAGGGTTAAAGGCCAACTAGACATCCTGTCATGGATTGTTTTCAATATTGGTCAGTGTGTTCTTTTTAAAAAGACAGGAAAGACACGAAACACCAGCCAGTTCATCCACAACAGTTTATGCTGTGATATAGATATTTGTGGAATTATGGAATATAAAGTGCACTTTCTTCACTTGAAGTCCTTGTCCTCTTTCCGTCCTTTGTTTTCTTCAATTTCCCGATAGCTGCAATGCGTGTTCAGTCCATATTTCAAAAACAATTGACATGTCCTGTTCCTTTCAATTCTCAAATCTAACAGTAACAGGCATCTTAAAAACAATGCAGGTGATGATTATCTTTGTGTCTGTCCTTGAACTTCTCGTTTACCTGTTTTGCATACAGTCCACTGAAAAATAATAGAAAACATCAAATTAGCTCTTTTCTACACAATTTTCCCAATTTAACCCTTTCCAAAACAAGACTTGGTTTTGACGTCCCTAATACAATGGCTTTGGAAAACATTGAGACAAAAGAAGAAAATGCTGATAATCAAATGCTGATAATCAGCATTTTCTCCTTTTGCCTTAATATTTTCTGTGATATATTTTACACAAAGCCTATCTTTAACATCCATTTTGTCATTTGTGGCAGTTTTTGAAGTGGATTGTCCTAAAATTTGTCGTTTGGGACAGGGTTAAAAAGGGTTAAAAGCTGTTGCAGTTGACAAAATGGATGTTGAACAGAAAATATTGTGTAATACATGTAGCATTTCTGGAAAAATTGAGACAGCAGAGGATCATAAAAGCACTAAATCCATCACCAGATCCAAGTTTAAAGAAGGGGAGAGGAGACAGGATGGGGAATATACCACGTGTTAATTTTTTTGTAACCAACCAGACGGCAACACTAGGGCTGTGACTTCACACTTCACATTGAGCTCTGGCTCGCTAAAAATGAAAAAAAAATCGAATTAACTGAATAGAGCAAAGCCAGAGGGTGATGTACTAGTAAACAAATGCTATGGAAGATTCTAACAAAGAAACCTTAGCGTTACATTATTTGATACTACTATTGATCCAGATCAAACTGCACTTTACCATTCTTGAAACAATCACTTGTTTTGACAATCTACATCCCATTAACTTAAATGATACTAATATAATTTCGCAGCTTATACTCTATGGATTTAGATGAGATAAAGTTCGCCGTACGTGCATTTGAGAGGGCCATTCCAGGTTGTAACTAGACTTTGCCCCGAATCCAGTGGTTTCTTCTAACAATCTAGCGAAAAAAATTACTGTGAACGTGAACGCAATCCACTTTCGATTTTTACCGAAAAATACTGACTTGATTATTTGAAAGAAGATCACTCAGATTATTTGACCTAGAGACGTAGTGTCTGGCCATCACTCATACTCAGAATGCCTGCTTAATACATGTATAGCGGACGAGATTTGACCTGGCAGAGCTTTCCATTCGATTAGCATGGGCTGCTCTGCCAGAACATTTCTCGTGAGGTATATATTGAGTACATGTACATTTAAAAAGCCTCAAGTAACAAAAGGGTTGCTGGTTTAGGGAGAAATAATACATCTTGAAATGAAGTATAAAGTTGTTAATTAAATGCCTAATACCCTCTGCTTACATTTCCTAAGAAAAAATAAACACAAAACTACAAAGCAATTAACTAGAGTAACGAAATCCAGCCCATCAATACATTGTTATGGTGACACTAGTCGTACAGTTGTTTGGCGACAGGTTGTTGACTAGTGATTCTGTACACTTGTCGCTAGTCGTACAGTCAGTCGGAAGACAGGGGTGTAATTCTTCGCTAAATATTCAGGAGTGTATAATAACTAGGCGAAAACAGTGACATAGGGCTTCAAGAAAAAAGATTGGCCTGTCTATCTGTGCGTGTTTCATCAAAATCCATGTACTCAGTAACGAAAAATGACATTGGAAACACAAATTTGATGGGCTGGGAAAATGAAAAGTCGGTGATTTGCAACCGAAATTACTGTTTGATGGGTAAAGTATACATACGATCATAGAAATCATCACCCAGGCTGAACAACTTTTAATTCCGCTCATCAACATCGAAAACCGCGTTTAGATCCGATTCCTAGGCTTTCATCAATTTCGATATGAAAACGTGACCCTATTTGTTTATCGATGTGAACTAGTGATATTTGTGCGTACAGTCGGTGGCACTTCCGGTTTGGCTCACTGTACGGTTATACACAGTGATATGGACACTAAAATGGTAAACACTGTGAAATAGAAGAAATTTCATGTAGCAAGCAATTTCTTCATTAACCACAATGTTTTAAGTATAAAAAAAGACAAAGAAAAAACTAATATTTATTTCACTTTAGATTGCTGTTTGCATCATCTTTGAAGTTGGACCAGTCCAAAATTATGGCGTTATGGGTTCAGCAATGGAGTTGTTGAGGTTCGCTTCCACTCAACTTAACCCTAACATTTTAAAAAGAAGTCCGGGTCCGAGTCTTATTGACCGTATTGGCATAAACGTATTCGAATTTTGGTGCACTATACCTTCGCTTTTCAAAAAAAAACTCATAACTACAGCTTGTTTTAAGCCACAGTGATGAGTTTTTGTCGAAAAGCGATGATAGCATCCTTGGTAATTCGGTAAACTAGTTATATCACTTCTTCATTTCATGATAGAGAATTACAAAAACAAAAATAATCGGTAAACCCCGGTTTTTTTCTGTTTTTTTTTTTTTTTTTTTTTTTTTTTTTTTTTTTTTTTTTTTTTAATTAAATCTTATAAATCTTCCTTTCCACAAACAGAAGACGACCTGACGTTCCTAGTAAGAAAAGCTAGAGAAAAAGCATAGAGAGAAGAAAATAGATTATCATAATATTTCTTCCATTCGCTTCAACATTTTTCTTGCTTTATTGTACACAAATCCAAGTTTTATCGAGTTTAATTTCATTTTTTTCGCATCAAAGCCGCCGGAACAGTGTACAGTGTTCTCCCCAGCCCAATAAGCTGTATCGGCCCCACGACAGCTTCATGTAAACCAGTGTAATGCGCCTACAGCTTCAAAACTACCCCTACAGCTTAATTTCTTCCAAAGATCATCAAATAGGGGGATTTCTAAACATTTCATGTCAGAAAAATGATTATTAATGTTTTCTTATAATATAGAATGTAACAATTCTTTATAAAAACATAATGGGAAAAGAAGAAATTCCTCAAATTGAGCAATTTCTTCTTTTCCCATTATGGTTTTATTGACTATTATTTGCATGAACACAATGCATTTCAAGGTTTACCAATACTTATAGTTTGCCACTACGGCTTCAAATTATTCTGGGGAGAACCCTGGTGTATATTTTGTTGTTTAGAAAAGGGATAAAAAGGAGTTATAGACATTATTTGACGGATATTCCATGGCTTTTGAAAGAATATGATGTTGCTTTTCAACAAAAACCTCGTAACTACAGCTTAACACAAGCTGCAGTTACGAGTTTTTTTTTTTGTTTAAGAGCGAAGAGATGTACCTCTTGTGGTGCTTGGGGAGGAATTGAAAAACAAATAAAATAAGTTCAGCCACAGTTAGAACGTAAAATCGGTTAATATACCTTCAGTGTTATTGCAAAACCACGTAACTTCAGCTTGATTAAAGCTGGAGTTACGGGGTTTGGTAATAACACCGACAAAATGATGCTTTTGGTCATCGTTCCTTATTTTATTATTGTTATTTGTTTATTATGATGCTGCTTTTCAACAAAATCCTCGTTACTACAGCTTAAAACAAGCTGCAGTTACGATTTTTTTGTTTAAGAGCGAAGAGATGTTCTTCTTGTGGTGCTGGGTAAGGAATTAGCCTCTTTCCATTATCGTTTTAGTCCGTACACGCAGAACACTGTCGGTGGCAAACAATGGGTTTATGGTATATTAACATGTTATTATTAATATAAGCAAATGACCCGGCACTGACCTTATGCAAAGCATAAATTAACGTTGAATAAATAATTCTTCGTTCACATTCGTCAATTTACGAGGTTTTTCGATTGTTTCCGGAAAAAAACAATCCAAAAAAAGTTTTATTTTGGCCCTCCTACCTAAATGCGATAAAGCGTGATTAGGAAAAGGTCGTTGTCTTTGAATCTGGCGATCCGAGTTCAAATCCCTCTTTAGCCTCTTTTTCTTTTTTTTTTCCTTTTGTTTCTTTTCTTTTTTTTTTCATCGCGATATCACGTTGGTCTTCTGCAATATTACATTGTTTACGTAATAGGTCCGCGTATTTGGCCATTAGACGAACTCACGCGCACATAGAAAATTTAAAGAAAGAGACAATATTACACGGGCCAGCATATCGACAGCTTTCCAATAGATCCTAGAGATGACACAGACTCTGAAGATGATAAGGTTTGGGTGCTATTGTTTTGAAATTGATTTTGTAAATATGAAATGAGAATAAAATTCTTGAATTTTGAGGGAAAAAAGACCAAAACTAAAAAGCCACATCGTTGCAATGGAATAGTTTAAAATGAAATTATATACTTTTTAACACAAGAATATAGGCCTACCTAGGTAAAATCAAGTGCAACTAAAATTCAAAATGAAAAAAAGGGGGGGGGGATTCTACGTGCGTCTCGAACCCACGATCTTCAGCTTCGTAGAAACTCGCTTAACATCAAAACATGAAACCAATCTGCAATGACGTCAGCGTAATTAAACTCTTTAAATAAAAGCTTCATTCGTCTGTCATACCCGAAGCTATTTTTATCCAACTTGTGACGTGTATAATTTATGCTAATAGAGGTTAAGCTGCGCAAGGTCAATTGGTAATCGTAATAGATCATAGGGAATCGAAATGGTTTTAAATTGACATTTCAGAATTTTTTGTCATAAATTTTACTTTTATTTTTATCTGAAAGAGCATATTTCCTTATGAAAATTCTGAAAATTTCAAGCCAAAATATTGCGCCGTTTACGAGAAATTTATATTTTTGTCTTAAAATTGAACAAATTGTTGTGGACAACAGTTCGGATTTATATGCAATTTATCGATTATGTCTCACTTTAAATGCTTGTTTCTCGCTTATTGGCAACAACTTTAAAAAAAACTAATAGTATTTATACTCATTAGAATAACCAATCTTGGCATCAAGACATACTTTAAAAAATTGAATTTGGAATGAAATGTCCCTTTAAAATGCGTCGATTATCAATGCAAGAATCGGAAGAAAAATGACGGAAGTAAAGGGAATCTTCACGCTCTCCGATTTCCACAAGATCAACGCAAGCGCAGAGCATGGATAATGGCAGTGAACAGGGATGAGTTAGTTGGAGAAAGGACAATTTATAAATAACCTATGGGGCGAGGTTGTTGAACCGGTTTTGGTGTTGTCATAACACGATTTGGAGCGAGCATCTCTTTGCATTCAGAAATATTCGCACAACAGTTATGTTACATACCAATTAACCAAACACCAATCGATAGATCGCTCCGCCCAACGTAGAATCTAAGACACACAATGGGGTATTGGTATGTCGATTGTTTTGATTGTCAGTCGATAGGTCGATACAATATCACGTGCAACGAAGAATTTAAGACAAACACTGGGGGTATTATGATCGTCCATTGGCTTATCGATGGTTTACCGGCGTTTGGTCAATTCGTTATTAACCGGTAAGAGGGTTATTTTATTGGATTTACATCCAACCGTTCCCCGTTTAATAATGTCGCCTTTTGTCTAAGGACGACTTCCGGTGGCTCTTGTGTGTGTGTGTGTGTGGGGGGGGGTCTTAGTGGAAATAGGCTAATTGAAAAACAAATACGACAAGTTACATGTAACGTACCGTTAGAACGGAAGATCATAAATATTTCTCAAAATTTTTTAGTGGTCTCCCTATATTTTTGAAATTACATATTACAATTATAATCATTTTAATGTTATCAACTGATATATTCGTTTATCATAATTTACACAAAATAGCAATGACTTCTCAATACGATTTTACATCATAATAGTGGCATCAGATAAACACCATTACAAGTGAAAAGTCGAAAACGGGCCAACGAAGTATCTTCTACAAGCAGCATTGATCATGGCTTGCCATTTCATTTTGATAATCCATATAAGGGTGTATTTCCGTGGGTTCTTTCTCCACTCGTGAGCCACAGCACGATATTTATAAATGCTGCGTCATTGCTGGTTGTGCGACTTTTCTCTACTATTAACAGAATGAGGCTAGGACCGAACTTTTCAATGGACATGAATGCATGCTTTAAGGTAGTCCACTTCTAATGAGATCCGCGCGACGTCTGAATTATTATTATGCTGGGGATAAGCCGATGTTTATGAATTTAAAAATGGCCATATTACGGATATTCTACCTTAAATGTGGCTTGAAGCCAACATGCGAAGAGTACCTATCCAATAATTACGATGGATAATCACGTGATCACAACAATTTCGGAAAATCTTCAATTATTTTGTTAATACTGGACCGTTTAGAATTCGGTTTGAAGCAGAGAAGGTGGACAGACGTCACGCATTAGATGGACGTGATGGATTTTTTTTTTTAAAAACCTGATTAAAAAAGTTATTGAAGATCAACCAAAATTCTGGTTAATGTTCAATAACTTTTTTATCCGTTGATTTTTCATAAATTCACCACATCCACATTATTTCTGGCATTTACCCACCATCTCTTCTTTGAACCGAATTCAAATTGGCCAAGTATTAAAAACAAAATTGATGAGTTTCTGAAATTCTGAGTCACGTTATTATCCACCGTGAATAATGACACTGGATGATATCGTTGACAAGAATTATTTCTAGATATGCCCGGAAATGGGCAATTTTACCTCCGGTTGTAAAAATGCGTAGATAAGCAATTGAAACTAGCAATTCAAAGGACCCAAAAAGAAACCGATGTTAATCGGCTTTTTAGGCGCCATGTAAACATATCCACTTCTGGTCCTTCGAAATTCCTTTAAGGGGGAATGCTCCAGTTTCCTAATTTTTTTCCCAATAATAGAATTTATTTATATTTTGTATGTTGAAATTACATGTTATTACCAATTGAAAAATAAAATAAAAATGGATGGTCAGCGATCTTGTTTGAATTTTATATGTATTCGTATCACATATCCCTACAGCGAAAAAATGCACAATTTCTTGCACCTGTCCAATGTCACTAAAATGCTAATAAAATGCTGTATACTCATCGTTTAGTCCCGAAAACGGATTTAAAGTAATGTCTTACATTTAATAAGAACAGAAAACCCAAAATATGTGCTATTATAACCGCGTAAATGTATAAAATAGCATGTTCACGTGTTCGCTTCGATCAACGAAGCTGGAGTGTTTTATGTCAAAATTTGCATATTTTTGGAAATATTTCAAGTTCTACATAATAGAATTTGATAAAACTGCATCATTGTATAAAGCAACATGTCCTGGTAATAATTCAAAAAGAAAATGTATAGGTCAGCGCATTTATTAGTGAATTATAGCAATTTTTATCAGCTACAAATGAATAAAATGACGCAAAACAGGGATAAATGCATACACACTTAGGACTGTCTTGCTCTAAATAATCGATTTTCATCTTAAGGAAATCAGTTTCGCATAATAAATGGACTTTTACCGTCGAAAATGGTAAATTGTAATGATGTGTTATATTATTGAAAATATGGTAGCGAAACATATTGGTACGAAACATTTAATTTACTACAGTAATGACCGAGTGTTCCGAAAAACTGGAGCATTCCCCCTTAAGGTTTACAGACCCTGAAAAAAATCTACACTTTCTAGCCGTACGAAATGCATCAAATTTAACACACTTGTAAATACACTTCACATAAGTTGATCCACCGTGCCGGATTTCAAGATTATGATTCAAGAAGAAAATAATTGACAAATATTATTTTACTCTATATTTATATGCAAGGGAGGTAATTTTTAACATTTTTATCAAATATTTCCATAAGTATGCATTAATTCAAAATTCTAAACCGTGCAAAATGCTTATGTTTGTATTTGAAATGGAAATTTAACACAGTTTAGGAATTATTTGGACTTTTCAAATTTCGCCTCTGGCTCTTTGGTGCTTTTGAGGGTTTTGATACCTTAACTGAGCTTTTCTGGTAAAGTTGGGACGATTTAAAATTCTAGCAACATTTAAATTAGAGTTAATTGAGGTATATGACCCATCATTAAAAACACCACTTTCTAGCCATACGAATTGCATCAAATTACACACGCTTGTTAATACACTTCATATAAGACGATTCACCTTGTCGGATTTCAAGATTTTACTTCAAGAAGAAAATAATTTACAAATATTGTTCTATATTCATATGCAAGGGAGGTAATTGTGACCATTTTTGTCTTGTATTTCCATAAGTATGCATTAATTCAAAATTCTAAACCGTTCAAAATGATTATGTTTATATTTGGATCGGAAATGTAACACAGATTAGGAATTACTTGCCCTTTTCATATTTTGCCTCAGACTGCCTCTTTAGTGCTAATGATGGGTTGTATACGTTAAATGCACAAGAACCCATAATTGAAAATTCATTTTGTGTTCTGTTAATGAAAAAATGATCGAAAGGTTTACTGCTAACATACCCCTATCATTGGCCTGTCAGATTTGATCATGTCAGGCTCTCAAGCGTATTCATATTATTTGATGTCATTTTGATTATATCATGGTTTTTTTCTGTTTTTCCTACGTTCTTTGTCGTTAAGCACATGATGTTTGTAACATTTACGAGCATTGGGCACAATGGGTAACCCATGTGGCACTTGGGAAGCGTTCACACTGACAAATCGTCCGCTTCAAGGTAATTTTGTTAAATTTTTCAGCTTATACTCTTTTGGTTTTGACAAGATACAGTGCACCGTATGTGCATTTGAAAGGGCCATTCCCGATGGTGAATCAGTCTGCTAGAAAGCTTGAAGAAAATGTGGAATAGGTAAACTTAACGGCCATATTAGCCCCACTTTAGGTAAGAATTGTGCAACAACTTTCTGATTTCTGAATCAATTTTCATGCGGCTTGTTGCAAGTACTATACCCCACCTTACTAGTTGCATGTACCCCTCTTTCCTCAGATGTGTTAATTATTTAAAAACTTCATGCACTTTTTCCAAAAAATGATCGAAACCAGAGAAAGACACTCGGATTTTTTTTGTCGTTTTTCTGGTCGATTGGGATCTTTTTTGTGGACAAAATAAAGGAATTCTACAAAAGCGTTAAGTCTACATAAAACTGATACAGAAAACAACAATAATATTTTTACATAGAATATTCTAGTAGAACACGGACAACATTAGACTGGTACCCGTTCGTGTAAACTGAATTAACTAACTAAATCCGTAGTAGATTTCAGGTGGGGGAACCAGACTAGGACAACATTTTCAGTTATTTGTACGACTTCCCCACATACTAGAAATTGTGACACTACAAATTATAAGCATGGCATATAAAGTCACACAGCAATAAAAATCAAACAATTTGCCAACATCTTTCCACACAAAATCCGACACTTTGCCTTGCTCGCTTGAATCCCATTTTTGTACAGTTTGCAGTTGCTTGTTTTCATCATTAAGTTGTATTTTGGGAGACTCTTGTATTTCATCATTTGCAATATCGTCAGCGAACGAGCGTAAGGAACAATGCGATCTTTGTACGTCAGATACAACACGTTTTTGACGTCTCACCCAACGGAAACTAATTATCGACGCAATTTTACAAACATTAGGCGGGACGTCCGTCTTTTTGTCGTATATGCGCAAGGAGATTATACACAAGAATAGTATAATACAGCTGTACATGAGCAGAAAGACGATGAAGTAGTAGATAATCGCCATTGGTTCCGAGCTCTGTGGCAACACGTCGTTCACAATTCCCATATAAACTACAAACGATAGAAACACGGTAACGGCGACCGACGTTCTCTCTCCACATGACGGTGGCATTGCAAACACCAGATTGTTTATCAAACCAAGCAACTCTAGTGGAATTATGATATAAAATACGAAAAACTTGGTACGACGTTTGAGTATCAGTTTTATTTGTACACACGGTGCGTCCTGAATATATGTACAATTGTCCATCATACTTGGTTGAATCTCCCACTGACTATTTTGGCTGAAATAATCTGTATGTATGACTGTGTCTTTCGGGTACAAAACCAAAGCTGACTTTGAATAAAACCAGTTAATAATAGAGATGTTGCACATTTGGATATCAAACGGAAAATCTGTGACGTCAACAGAGAACGATACTCTAAGGACCGCCGATGCAATCCACACCACCGTACCATCAGCGAAGATTAACGGCTGTATTGACGTGTTGCCAAAGTCCCTGACAGTGTCAGTCGATTGCAGCAGATACACAAGCGGCTTCCAAATATCTTCCGGACAAACAGCGAGATAACTAATGTTATTATAGTCCGAAATATTCCATCTTATCCGTTCTTCTGTCCATTCCATACGCAGTCCTACCGTCACTGACAACTCGCCGGATAGTTCGTCGAATTTGTTCAAATTGATGATATAGCCGGTCATTCCAACATACACGGGTGTTGATGAATTCATTACAGGTAGGGTTTTTCGTGAATAATTCTGGAATATATACGAATACAGTCTGTCCATATCCGTGACATCAGCAGAGCTCGTGAGATGCACGTGAACAATGAATATAATATACACAAGCCGCTTTGGTGAAAGGCACTGCATCGTTGATGACTTGTGTCTTTTACAAATGTACCTGTATATGAAGAAAACGATTGTTAAACCCATTTCCAAACAGTAACATAATGGACCTTTCCATCAATATAGGTCATAACTGCAATTGTCATATTGAAATAACCTTAAGTTCAACACTACTTTTAGAATTTGAACATAAATTTCTGTCATTACCTAAAACACGTACGCAGATTTATATTTTAATTCAATTCAACTGCATAATTATTGTGAAAACAAAAGTACTTGCCTACCTATCTGTTCATATTTTTGACATGCCAGCAGAAAACATAGCTCTATTGTTCTGAGTTAACGTACGTTATTTCTATGTTAAAAACTGCTAAACACAAGTACATGTATTTACTTACTCGTATGTATTTATTGTATAAGCATTCGCTATAAATTTTTCAAAAACATCTCCACCTAAGACACCATCGATAATAAGACGACGTTTATACATGTATTTATGAAAAGAACATTAAAACATTGATTATTCACAGTATCATGTATATCTATACACAATGTACTTCAACATTAATATCTTGTTCCCATCACTTTCCCCTTTAGATGGCGTCAACGCATTTGACAGGTCTTTATATGTACAATGTATATGATATCCTTTTCCAAGCAGATGCTACTTTTGACGACTCCAATTGCCATAATTCTATCTCCACTTTTAAGGAAAAGAAAACATGCTGAAAACCACATTTTTTTCTTCGCCTTCAGTGATTTCTATTATACAAAATGGAAACTTTAACTGCAAGTTAGTATTGTCTTCTGAAAGTGTTATTAATTTTGGACCTGTGTGTGAAATATCTCACGTTTGGGAAAGGGTTACCTGCCTAGAAATGGCTTCATCATAATAGTTTAATCGATCTTTCATGGTCACTCATTGTCCATTTAACTATTTCAATGAAATATGAATAAGCACGAGAAAAGGACCAGTAACTTTAAAAATATATCATCTGCTCATCTTCGCTTCTTCGTACGACAAGCAAAGGAATCTACCTCCATTTTGTTTCTTCTTAAGGCAAGCAAAGGATTATACATTCACTTTGTTTCTTCGTAAGGCAAGCAGAGGAATCTATCTCCACTTTATTTCTTCGTAAGGCAAGCAAATAATTGTACCTCCAGTTTGTTTCTTCGTAAGGCAAGCAAAGGTTTCTACCTCCACTTTGTGCATTCGTAAGGCCAGACAAATATTCTACCTCCACTTTGTGCACTCCTAAGGCAAGCAAATGATTCTACCTTCACTTTGTTTCTTCGTAAGGCAAGCAAATGATTGTACCTCCACTTTGTTTTTCATAAGACAAGCAAATGATTCTACCTCCACTTTGTGCCTTCGTAGGGCAAGCAAATGATTCTACCTTCACTTTGTGCACTCCCAAGGCAAGCAAATGATTCTACCTTCACTTTGTTTCTTCGTAAGGCAAGCAAAGGATTCTACCTCCACTTTGTTTCTTCGTAAGGCAAGCAAATGATTCTACCTCCACTGTGTGCACTCCTAAGGCAAGCAAATGATTCTACCTTCACTTTGTTTCTTCGTAAGGCAAGCAAAGGATTCTACCTCCACTTTGTTTCTTCGTAAGGCAAGCAAATGATTCTACCTTCACTTTGTTTCTTCGTAAGGCAAGCAAAGGATTCTACCTCCACTTTGTTTTTCAAGAGACAAGTAAAGGAATCTACCTCCACTTTGTTTTTCATAAGACAAGCAAATGATTCTACCTCCACTTTGTTTTTCATAAGGCAAGCAAATGATTCTACCTTCACGTTGTTTCTTCGTAAGGCAAGCAAAGGATTCTACCTACACTTTGTTTTTCATAAGACAAGCAAATGATTCTATCTCCACTTTGTTTTTCATAAGACAAGCAAAGGATTCTACCTTCACTTTGTTTCTTCCTAAGGCAAGCAAATGATTCTACCCCACGTTGTTTCTTCGAAAGACAAGCAAGGGTTTCTACTTCCACTTTGTTTCTTCGTAATGCCAGAGAAATATTCTACCTCCACTTTGTGCCTTCGTAAGGCAAGCAAAGGATTCTACTCTCTTTTTGTGACTTCGTAAGGCCAAACAATTATTCTATCTCCACTTTGTGGCTTCGTAAGGCAAGCGGAGGATTCTACCTCCACTTTTAGCCTTCGAAAGGCAAGCAAAGGATTCTACCTTCGCTTTGTGGCTTCGTAAGCCCAAACAATTATTCTACCTCCACTTTGTGCACTCGTAAGGCAAGCAAAGGATTCTACCTTCACTTTGTTTCTTCGTAAGGCTAACCAAGGATTCTACCTCCACTTTGTAGTCTACGGACTGTAAATCCTACGATGACTCCTGATGGCATTCTTTGTTAATGCTCGGCATCCATGCTAGAATTGTTCCTTAGACTATTACAAACAAGATAGGGGTGGATGCCCAGCGTGATTTTTCGATTTAAGGTCACAATGAGGTCAAAGGTCAATGAGTGCAAACATCAAGAAAAATGACTTTTATAGATAAAGCAGAATGATTTGCGTCCATACAAAATGAAAGCAATGTAAACGAAATCAAATAAATTGAATAAGGAAGGGACAGAGGCTCACCCAGAGCCTATATTATCATTTTCAAACATTATTTTACCATATTTATGCTAAAAAACGCTCAGGCAAATAACAAATTTAAGCACGATACTTAACGAAATTTTGATTGAATTTGAGTAAAAGGTTTAGTTCTATTATTACACACAAATAACCCAAGGCATTCTTGTAACTAAAGGTGGCAATACTAGAAATATTCTAGACTACTCAAAACAATGTTAGGACGCATGCTTAGTGTCTGTTTTGAATTTTAGATCAGAATGAGGTCACAGGTAAATTATGTTCAAACGTGCGAAACTGGCAAATAGCTAAGCAGATAAGTGTAAAAATACTGCAATTGACAGGCACGTAGGAAGCAATTTCATATTGCGGGGGGGGGCTAAAGCCTCAGTGTCTGAATATTGGGGGGGCTAAATTGAATTTTTCCAAACTTTTCAATGTGAAATCAGGAAAATTCGGCATTTTTGGCCAACTTTGGGGGGCTTAGCCCCCCTAGCCCCCCCTGTTCCTACGGGCCTGATTGATGATGCAAGCATCAAACTTGGCACATACATTTATAAGACCATGTAGTTTAATAAAAACCCATTAGCCACTCAAAAAGCCTATATGGCCGCCATTTTTCAAGATGGCCGCCATTGACATATGAAAGATACCGCTTTTACCATAAATGCTAATATAATTGGCCGATTTTTGTACTTTTATCAACAAAATCAATGTTTCCAAACATGAGAAAACAGAATTTTAGCCTGTTTGGGCATAGAAATTACAAAATGGCCACCATTTTCCAAGATGGCAGTCGATGACGGTTGGAAAATGCCGTTTTTGTTATAAAACCTGATATTATTTGCCGCTTTTTTATAACATAATGTATGTTTATCAACACAAAATAACATATTATGAAATTATTCTGTGCATAAAATTACTATTTCCTATATTTTGAACAATACTCTTTTGGCAAAAATACAGCATAAATCAACCTGGAAGCACATTGTTTCTGTCCAGACAATTGTAATGAAATACCGGTATATGCAGACTTTCTTCTTCAAAACGCAATCTTTTAAACTAAGACCATTTCAATTTCTAGTAATTACTATGGTGAAACATTTCTCCATCGGAAGTGTTATACTTAATACCAGTTCTATGTTTCCCTTCATTTTGACCAGAAATAATGTGGTGTAAGACGTATGCTCGTAAGCCTTGATGCATAAATTACCTAACCTCGGCCCCTTTAAATCGTAGCGTGCATAGCTCACCACTATGATTTCTTGGAGCGCCAGCTTTTACATCTGCACAATCAAGGGAAGCGTTGGCTAAACCTACTGCATTAATCTTTACACGGCTTCTTGTACCCACAACAATTGGCGGAAGTTAATCCTAATCCAGACAATATGCTATGTGATTGTTCAATGCTTCCATTTCTATTTAGGAAGGCTCAGTGCTTCCATTTTGGGGATAATTATATGGCCGCATGTATTCTGCTTGGTAAAAAGTAGACCTTTTCAAAGCTGCGCTCGTTGGGGATTATGTGCACTATATAGCTTTGTTAGCAGACATGATAAAAATAAAAGACCTAGGTCCCTTGTCCTATAACCGTAAAGTTCAAACAACATCACAGCCAGTGAAAACATGAACGACTCTCTTTCTTCCCTAAAAAACAGTGCATTATATGTAGGGGCGTTTAGCACTATAAGGTTATACCTTAAACGAAAGCTTCTCAATACCAATATCATTTAGTCTTTGAAATACACTAGTTATAATTAGGACGTCTGTGCTGCTGGCTTTGATTAACAAACATGTATTTGCTCATGATTACAAGGCGCAATTCCCTCAAGGCTGGCTACATGCAACCCTTTCTTTCCCTTTTACAATGACAATATTTTGCTGACACATCAGCCTGAAAGGTGTTGAAATCAGTCTTGTTGTCATTATCTCAACAAAATGTATGCCATACTTACGGTGGAATGCTTTTGTCAGTCACTCTGTATTTCATGTCTTGACCATGTTTGCACCTTTTTTCGGCATTCAGGCTGGTGTATCTGTGTCCTTCGATAAACCAAACCAAATCAGTTAGCCTGTAAATGCCCATGAAGGTTTAGCGCATTCGGCTGCATGTTCTTAAAGCATTTTGAGGTATGAAGCGACTATGTGTTTATCACAGCTGATCCATCAACTATGATAGCATAGACGTTTGGTTTTGTATCTGCAGCTGCAATACCAAGTACAACCGGAAAAAGATTGATTTTCATTATGAGAGAATTCTTTGGGGTAGATCCCTCATGATTTGCAAGCTATAAACAAGTTCGAGAAAGACTGACAATTTTATTTTAAAATACTAAAAAGCTTTTGATCACAGGGGGCTAATTCTGGTTTACATTATTCAAAAGAAGCCAAGTAGTGACTTTTATCTTCAGGTAAAGAGTAAGCAAATCAGAATGTTCGTCTTAAAAAAGATTCCCCTTATCATTCATGACAACGTCAGTGTGAACCTTTCCAAAATTGCTGAAGAGATGTTGTTTACCCCAAAATGTTTGTTCGTGGTATCTAAAATTTCCATTTAGGGCTGGTTATAGTGAAACCAATTCGCTCAGATTGAAAGAACTGAAAGACAGCTTAGTACTTTGAGTGTTCTAAAGATAAAATGCCTCTAAGATGAACAGATATCCCAGTTTGATTATCTTACAATACAAACTGTAAGAGAAGTGGCGCACCCAAGCAATCGCTATCGGACAAAAGAACACACAGATGGTGGAGTAGACAGAATTTTCAGAATTTCCATAAGAAAATACGCTCTTTTAGATAAAAATAAAAGTAAAGTATGAAAAAAAGTGAAATGTCACTTTAAGGTTTACGGACCTTCAATAAAATCACCACTTTCTAGCCATACGAAATGCATCAAATTACCCATACTTGTAAATACACTTCACATGGGTTGAATCACCGCGGCAGATTTCAAGATTATGCTTCTACAATAAAACAATTTAGAAATATTATTTTACACGATATTCATATGCAAGTGAGGTAATTTTGAACATTTTTGTCAAACATTTCCATAAGTATGCATTAATTCAAAATTCTGAATCGCACAAATTGCTTATGTTTGTATTTGGAATAGCAATGTATGTTCACCGTTTAGGAATTTCTGGGGTTTTTTTTTTCAATTAAATTTCGCTCTTTGGTGCTAATGACGGGTTGGATACCTTAAGAGCTAAACGCATATCAGCCTCTACAATAGCTCTTATTTCTTAGATATACAAAACAAGTGTTCACAGACCCTTACACAGAGTAGAGGATACAATCACAAATTATGAAATGCTTATGACTGAGGCATCGTGGCAAATACTGTTAAAAAGAAAACTGAAAACGTTAGAAATATTCAGAAATAACCCGTTTTTAGCTTTGGAAAGTACATTTTTCTATCCCATAATAGTCAAAATATTCAAAAAAGTCACCGTTTCAATAAAATAATGTCTCTGGTGCAGTTTTCAGCAAATTTAGCACAATTAGAATTAAGAATACAACATGTGTAGCAATTATAAATATCACAATGACTATCTAAATATGAAATTGCACCCATTTGACCTTTGACCTTGCTGTGACCTTAATTCGAAGTTTCAGACTGGGCATCCACCCTGGGAGGTTGTGTCATACCCCAAAGAATATTTCTAGCATGGATGCCGAGCATTAACAAAGAATGCCATCAAAACCATTTTCTAGAGCCCGTAGGATTTATAGTCCGTAGACTATTGTTGTTTCAAAAGGCAAACAATGTCTTCTACCTCCATTTTATGTCTTTATAAGGCAAACAAAGTATTCTACCTTAACTTTGTTACATCGTAAGGCAAACAAAAGATTCTACTTCCACTTTGTTTCTTAGCAAGGAAACCCAATGGTTCTATCTCAACTTCTTTCCTTCGTAAGGCAAGACAATGATTCTATCCCATCTTGTTACTTTGTAAGGCAAGCAAACGTTTCTTTCTGTGCTATGTTCCTTCGTAAGAAACAAAGTGTTGACAGGATCATTGGCTATCATAGATGCCGACTTCTATTTCTTCCTAAATTCCACTGCATGAAAGTTTTTGATACTAAATTTGAGCCACTCCTAAATGTAAAAAAAGACATATTTGAATGATGCTGCATATAGAAGGGTAGTTATGTTATTTTTGTTCAATCATTTACCTTTTTTCTATAGAGGTGATCGAAACCAAGGATTGAATTTTAACAATGTTTTGCTATTTCGAAAATATGTCTATAATATAGAAAGTTTTACAAGATGTTTCTGTGCCAATTTATTCGACTTTTACTGTAATTGTAAAAAACTAGCAATTTTACCCGTCTCGAAATTTGACCTTTGACCTCGATGACCTTGACCTATCCGGAGCTGCCCTCCACCTAATCCCGTCCCGTAACCCGTAAGTAATCCCGTCCCGTAACCCGTAAAAACGATACCTGTAACCCGTAAAAACATAAATTTGACCTTTGACCTCGATGACCTTGACCTTTCAAAAAATGAACCCCTCAAGCTAATATCCGGGGCCGCCCTCCACCTTCCCTCCAAGTTTGGTGAAGATCGGCTTAAGGACCTGGGAGGAGTAGGGGAACAAACAGACAAACGGACAAACGTTGCTCAAATTATAGTATGATGATGTTAACGCCACGTGAAAAACCTTTGAATTCGATAAAAGCAGATGTTTTAGCGCCATTCGAACAAAACAAATAGCCATTTAGTAACAATGATCTGGCATTAGAGTCTTTAAAAAATATGAAAAAAAAAACAAACAAAAAAAACAGAAAAGCTTATAATAAGCAGTGACCCCTTTATTTCTACCACATCGCAAACAAACCCAATCTTTAGAAATATCCCCTTTTTCGTATTCAGCAGCTTTCAAATTAACCCTTTTCCAAACGGCAAGATTTTAGGGTGATCCACTTAAAAATGCCACAAATGACAAAATGGATGTTATTAAAGATAAGATTTGTGTAGAATATTGCATATAAAATATTGAGACAAAAGGAGAAACTGTTGGTTATTAGTAGTTTCTTCTTTTGTTTCAATCTTTTCCATAGCCTTTTCTATTAGGGACGTCAAAACAAGGTCTTGTTTGGGAAAGGGTTAACACAGTCTAAATTTTATTCTGAAAGCGTTAATTCGGCTTTGGGGAATATTATCAATTTCAGAATTTATCTAGCGATGGGGGTAAACAATACATTTATTATTAAGCACAAATCAATATTATGAATTAATAACACCGATTTTATCACTTCAACCTTTTCCAAAACAAGTTTTGGAGTTCCTAGTGGTAATCACCAGGAAAACATTTATAAAAAGATGAAATTGCTGATAATCAGAACTTTCTTCTTTTATTTCAATATTTTTATGTATAATATGCAATATAATTCCTTTGTTCTATTTGGCATCAATTTGTATGTCGTCTGCAGCGACTTTCAAATTGGAGCACTGTAAATTTTTGATGTTAGAGGAAGCAGTCCTAGTTTTGAAGTCAACTGTTAAGAGAATTAGAAAACATGATACCCATTGCCGAAATGACAGATTGTAGACTGTACATGAATGAAAGATCTTAAAAGTTAAACATATAATAGGAAGCCTAACAAATGTTTGAGGGAAACGGAGAAAATGTTGGACATCAATATTTAAGCAATTTTGGTTGTTCACCAAAAACTTTTATCACGTATCAATGTTGAAAAGAGTCACATTACATGTGCACACTTTCTCTGTTTCAACCCAAATACAAATCAGTAACGAATTAAAACGTTTATTTAAAAAAATCTACAATTGTTGCGGTGTCAAGTGATTCCCAGCCGTGGGTAATAAAGACTCCCACCCCTGTGTATGTATGTTAGTCCATTCCCACACAGTGACTTCTACTTTTGCATCTCAAGTAAAACGTTTGGGAAAACATTGTTGAAACTGAAGAAATTGCTTCTGACAAGCAATTTCTTCATTTCCCACAATGTTTTCTCCCAAGTAAGTCCAAAAACTATAAATTTTGTAAACTTCAAATTGTCGTCTGCAAAATCTTTGAATTTGGACAAGTCTATAATCTTGTTGCCTGGTAATGGGATAGATAGGTCGGATTGGAAGTGTCCACGGTGTTCTCAACTCACAAATTCTTTCACCACAGAAGTTATTCGGTTTTCTTATATACTGAGTACATTTAATTCCGCAGAGGTACTTCGTTCGCTGACAGGATGGAAATAACAAGAAAAGGCTATGTAATATGAATTTAATTTCTTTAGTTTATCTAATTCCATCAAATTCTAAAGGTAGAAAATGTTTTAAATACACATCGGAATAAAATTTGATTATTTTAAATTGAGAGGGGTCAAATCAATTTATAACGAGTGTGTCCACCCAAAGATTGAATTAAAGCATGACATCTTCGTCGCATAGAAAGAACTTTTCTCGCTTCTGGCATTTTGTTCCACGCTTGAATAACAGCAATACGAAGTTGTTGCAACGTTTTGGGTGGTGGGGTACGTGAATAAACGCGTCTCTTTGGGCCATTCCAATCATGAATCTACAGGGTATATACCAGAAGACAACGCAGGCCAGTAGCGTGTAACCACAGTATGTGGCCTGGCCATCGTGTCACTAGTCGTGATGGCATCCTGCGCGCCGTGAAATGTCCGAGTTTAAAAAGCAAAGCAATTGTGGTCCAATACCGTAGTTCCTCACATTTTCAAGAAGATGATGCATACTGATAGAATTGAAAATCATTCAATAAAACTTGTTTTTGCAGTGTCCCTATAGACAAACTTTATAAACATGTTGGAATTTAACTCGAGTTTCACGTGCATCGGCTTTGCACAGCGACAACGTGTTCAACGCTTTAGCAATGGTGCCATAAAATGTTCCAAAATTACCAACTCTATTTTTATCTATTCACGTTTGAAAACTTGTGGGAGATTCATAACACGTATTTCCATCTCTGTTAACATCTCATAACATCTTGATTTAAGGTCTTGAAAACTCTGCGTTTTTAAATGTACTAAGTATAGTACGGTCGCGATATTATGGCATATGTTTACACAATTTATCGATGTAAACAATGCAATATCTAAATCAAAACTACTGGTTTTTTTTTTGCATGAGACGCCTGCAAGTTTTTGAAATTTATGTTGAAAAATAAAAATTGCCTTTCCTTTTCTTAACATGAATAAAATAATAAACGTGGCAATTTTTCGGTTTTATTCATGTGGAAATACTAAGGGAGACAATTATATCATATCTAACATGATATGTATAAGTCTATCTCCCGTATTCATTTTCTACCATAGCATGAACGTGGGTAGCATGGGCAGTGGTTGCCGTAGAATGGACGACTGGTCCTGCAGAATAAATACAAATTCTACAAGTCATATGAACGTACACCATTGCGTTGTTTTGGCCAATTTACTTTTATTACGATTCACCATCGGCTATCATAGTAAACGTTTGTATTGTAAATATGGTTAAAGCCAAATACAGTATCAACAAACAGTAAATATCAAACGTCTTTCCTACTATGTACCAACAAATTTCCTCTTTAGTACAATAATCCATTACATCTGGGGATGGTGTCTTTAAGGCATGGTCATGTTTCTCATCATCATTGGTGTCAAACAGTGATTCTTGTCTTTTTATAGACAGATCTGGCTTGTGATCAACCTTAGCTGTGGTGATGAAAAGAAAATTGAGACGAAAATACCAAATAAGTGTTTGAAGTTTCTTTGAAACCGGTGTTTTCCTATCGTAGATTCTGAGTGAGATAATACAGAGAAACATAATGACGCAGCTGTAGATCATTAAGGTTAGAATATAGAAGTACACATATGCCATCGGATTGGAGCTCTGTGGTACCAGTCCGTTCACAATGTCCATGTATACAACAAACGACAAGAAAGTCGTCACTGCTACTGAAGTACGCTCCCCCGAACTAGCCGGCATTAGAAACACCAAGTTGTTGATGAGTGATAGAAAAATCAAGGGCGAAATGATGTAAATCACATAAAAGTCCGGTTGGCGCTTGAGTACCAATATTAGATTAATACAGGAGGATGGAATACCTGAACAGTTTGCCAAGATTCCCGAATCAAGCGACCATTGACTATTTGTTTTGAAATATGCCAGTGAGACTGCGGTCTCGTTTGGATAATACAGTGTATCTTCAATGTCGGTGTCCCAATTAAAGAAGGTCACCACACATGTCTGCTTGTCAAAGGGAAAGTAAGTTACATCCACGGAACATGACACTTTAAGAGCGTTACCAGCATTCCATAAAATACGTCCTGTATTCATTATTCTTGGTTTAACGGAAGTGTTTGCTACGTCCTTGACGTAATCCGACGCTTCCAATAGAAACAGCTGGGGACGCCACAAGTCTTCGGGAGACACAGATATCGACGTTATGTTCGCGTAATTGACTGGATCCCATGAAATTCGTTCTTCTATCCATTGTATATGGAAGGAAATTGTTACTGATAGCTCGCCTGACTTCTCCTCGAAATTGTTGATATTTACAAGGTAAGCTATGAATGAAATTTGTGTTTGGTCTGTATGATTTAAAACGGGCGGTGTTTTTGCGCTGTAATTAGTAAATATGTCCCGATATAATATATCTTTGTCTGTCAAAACACCAGAGTCTATCCCCGGAATATTTGTGAGCAGTAATAGGGCACAAAACATGCTGGTCAACGTCGATGATGATATAGGACCTTGATGACGTTTTCCAATTATATTCTGAAAGGGAAAAAACACAATGATTACGCCCTTTCCCAAAAGACAAAGCATGTATACGACATGAAAACATGCATCTATGGATAGACATATCGTGTTGTTTTCTGTTCAATAAAACAATTTTACAACAAATTAACCAGACGAATAGCACATACGTTTACGTTGCACGTCCGTGTACGTGCAGTTGGTGACATTCGGTCTTATGTCAAGAAAACGTTAAAAAAGGAAAAGGTAAAGGTTTATTATAGTGTCACCCCTATTTAAATGGCCAGCCAGTTTTTGCTCATGAGACACTCTCTTTCTCAATACGCAGTACCTCCCGATTCCCCACTCATGATGCCGGGCGTCTGGCAGAGATGGGTCTATGGTAACCATTAGTTTAACTAGCTGGCGGCTCACCAACCGGTCGCAGCGGTTCTAATCCGGCAGGATGGACACCGTCATGCACGTAATATTTCTTGTAAATATATCTACTATTAAAATAAAAGAAATCGCAACATTATCATGCACAATTACTTTTTTCCGTTAGTATAGATTGTTTCCAAGATTCTTTACTACATATAGACTTACCATTTATTTCAGATTAAGATTGTCCTAACTACTGGTAAAAAACGTTCTGGACATTTCTCTCACTAGAATCCTATCTTTTACGCCTGTTTAAACATAACGAAAACGAATTGATCTAACAGAAATATTTAATAGCAGACAAAATGCTATTAGTGCGGATGCTTTTTAATTACTGATTTCCAATAGTGTATTAACTGAACCTTTTTCCCAAACAAGACATGGTTTATATGTTTCTAATCAAATAAGTTTGGAGAAACATTGAGACAAAAGAAGAAAATGATGGTGACCAGCATTGTCTTCTTTTGTCTAAATATTTTCTGTCCTATTATGAAAACAAATTTTAACATTATCAACATCAATTGTGTGGCCTAAGCTGCCAGAACTCCCCTAAAAATTGAAACAGTCTTAATGTTTGCTGTTTGGAAAAGGATTAAATTAATTTGTTGACCATCCTCCTGGGATGAGAGGGGATCTGTTGACATAATCCTTATCATATTGGAGAGCGTCAGGAATATATTTTATATCTTTTAATCATCAGCATTACATTTGAGCCAGGATCTGGAAAATGTCCTTCGTTTAAATCGAATAAATGACTTTCGTTTAAATCGAACGACTGTTTGATTCGAAGTAAATGTATGGTAACATTCTTTCGAAATGAAATGATAAAGTGGATAGACATCGTAGAAATAATTGCAACAAAAGAGGACAATATTCATTCGAATCTTTTTCTCTATCTTGTATATTCCATTTGACATGTACAGTAATTGCTTACAAAGGCGAAAATGGCTACTCTTTGTTATTCTGTCTCGAATAAGATTCGAGTATCGGATGTTTCGATCTAGGGATATATCCATATTCTTTGACAGCCCAACTTACTTCGAAACAGCGAGCTTTTAAGGTAAGGCCTATGTAATGGGCTATGCGACCAGTTGCGGAACGAAATCTGAATGGTACGAATAGACGATTTTAATTGCTCTGAATATTTGAATTTTTGACATTTGTTGGTTTTTTTTTTTTGTCAACTCTTCAAATTTCAAACTTCAATTTAGAAACATTTTCACAAAACGTGTTTAGAATATTCCCTGGAAATCTGAGCACGCTCAATTATTTCCGTTTTAACGGAAACAGGCGATATTGAATCTAGCGGTACTTTACAAAACGGGGAACATTATCGGAAATGTTCGGTGTATGCTCGGACTTACGAACGTAACGGAATAAGTCGAAATATAACGATTTTACAAGGAGTGCATAACGCAGGCCTTACCTTAACCACGCGTGTATGATATACCTCGCCTCATGACATCTTGAATAGGGCAACGATGTTTGAAGTGGTACGATACATTCAAGCAAAGCAATTCAAGATGGAAGTAGCCTTTTCCCAAAACGCCAAAATTTCGACGTGTTCGAATTTAAACAGCCATTCCACGAAAATTGACTCATTTACAAAAACGAAAATGTTGAAAAATGAACTTTTCTACATGAGCACAATTTTTATGTTAAAGTAAAGTGTCACATGTCTACAATGTATGGTTAAAATTTTACCCATAACATTTTAAGTCCTGCTGAGTTATCGCATTTTCAAATATACCACTATAACCTAGCTGTTACGGAGCATATAAAGCAACTCGAGATACATATAGCGTGAGCTGTGGCCAATGTTATAACCCAACATCAAAAAGATTGTTTGTTTGACCATCATCAACCATTTGCACAACTTACAAGGACAAAATGATAACAATTCAGCTGTAACCCTATGTGGTGATATCAAAATGAGTATTTCACTGTTTAACGCAATATTCGAGCATTTTAAAAGTGTTTGTGATCGTTTGTATTCTTTTTGAAGCCATCTTGCAAAGTAAAGTTAAAAGTAAATATTCCGATAGAAATGCCTCTTCAGATTATGTTTTCAAGTGCATCTGGCTCTCGAGCTTTTATTTCTTAGTATGTATGATCGTGGAAAAAATGGCCCTTGTGTTACGGAAAATAGATAATTTCCATAACCTTATTACCATTGTTGTCATTTCTTTCAAAGAACTTTAAACGCTATACGTAAAGGTTCTTACACAAAAGAAACAACAAATTGGTATAAAACAAATACTAAATTCAATAATACGAATGAATCAACATACCTTTCTTTTAGTACCCTTAAACTATTAATCTCATTGGCAAAATTGCCGAACTGGTACCTTTGCTATTCTTTAATATCACATTCAGAGTAACAATTACATTGTAAACATCGGGCAAAACAGTCTGCACAGATATGTCTGTATATGCACCACAAAGTCGTCAACCGGGTACCACCATGGACAATTTCTAGGATTTAGTTCCGATTGATCTACAACAACTAACCAACCAACAACAGCTACTGCCAATTCGTCTATTTTGAAAACCAGTGCCACCTTGTCTACTCAGGTTTTGTATACCGTTTCCATTTCGTCTATATTTGCCTGCTTTATATTTCAGTATGATATCTTATTTTTTGTTAGATACAATGCGTTGTTTTTCTTAATTTATGAACATGTTATAAGATATGAATTTCGGGGGGGGTCTAGAAATATATAATTCGATGGTGTGCTAGACATGTGTGCATTGGTCGTGTAAATTTGTAAGGATGTTTCAATTTGAAGGGGTGTTCAATTGAACAATTTTCGGTAAGTGTGCAATTACTCATCCCCTTCTCTTCTGAATTTCTTTTATTTCTAATTAAATCATTTATATAAAAACACATATTATTTTAAAGTAAATTGGTTATTCATGCGAATCATATATCCCTAAATAAAAATATGGCTCTCAAAAATCGTTAACAAATAACTCCATGAAATACAATTAAAATATGAATTACAAAGTCAAAAAATAAAAATGAATCATTTGATACAATTTGATGTCAAGCATAATTATTCCATTTATTGACAGGAAATAAAAGAAAAATGCATATATATTAAAATATTGAAATAAAAATTAAAATGAATCGTGTAGGTGTAGTAATGAAAAATGTATGATGTATTGTAGACCATGTCGAAGTAGACGAATTCTGAAAGTATATGAAAGTTGATTCTGACAATAAAAATGTAGCAAACGAACTGTGAGTAGAATAAATGTTGGGATGTTACAGTCACTTTGACTAAATCCAAAGCTTGATATCCAAAATCACAGCGTCCTAGACTGTCATACCCCTGGTGATTGATTGGATTGGCCATGGTTGACACACGGTTTAGGCTTTTAGCGTGTGAACTTGTGTCAAAGGATCAGTATTTGTAATTCCAATGGTGAGAGAGCGGTGTAATTTGTCTTAGCCAATTACCTAGTAGAAGGGAACACCAGCTTTCGGAAAAGAAATATAGGGAAGCCCTTTTTTCACAAACTATTCAAGACCCGACAATACAAATATCTACGTTTAGTTTCGGGAAAAAGATGTCAGGATTAATGCAAACTAAAGAGAATGTACAACAACACAGCCTTGGGGTGTGTTACTTCAATATCAGCATTACAAAAAAGAAGGGAAAATGCACCCTGCATACCTACTCCTGAAACTTGGGGACTAAACTGTGACAAGTGAGTTGCAAGCCGCGTTTGCAGAAAATTATTCTTGTTAACATTATCGTCTGGCCCAGTTGGAAAGGAAAATGTTTGTGTCTTTTTTTTATTTGCCACAAAAGCGATGTATGCAGGTTTTCTAAAAACAACCAGTACAAAGCTGAAAAATGTCTAATGGTGGAATTAGAAAATGGAAATGGCGTTCGGACCAAAAGGGGCATATTTTATGGCCTAGACAATTATGTGTTTCGCTCGCAATAATCAATAGGCTGCTGTTACCATGTCTGTCTACTTGAGAAGCCACAAACTGTTTCAGACATGTTGTGTAACATGCTTAGATAGAACCTGAAGGGGTATGTTTGCTAATCTATCGCCCACAGACGGCAGTGTATGCTCAATATTCCATAAAATATAGTATATGCTTCCGTAACGAAGAGTCTATATTTCGTAACGGAATATTACTATGTGAATTCACAGATAAACACAATTAAGCGGCTTTGTTAGTATTCCTACTTCATATACTTTCTGAATTAATTATAATCAATTGACATCAAAATGTTTCATGTATCGTAATTTACGCACAAATTATATACCCAAATATATGCTTCCGTAACATTTTCTTATAGCATATGTGGCAAAACATGATATAATAAGCTCTATTTAGACAAATTTTAACTATACGGAAATGTAAAATTCCATTTGATTCATGCAAACTCAATTAATCAGCAAAATAAATCTCATTAATATCCAGGACATGCTACCACCAAATAATATATGCTCCGTAACAATTATTTTGACCGTAAAACAAAAAGGGTATGTCCGTAAATCCCGCTTTACTTTGTTTTTTATTTGAGATTCCAGCTTTTGCATGTCAAATTAAAAAAGATCGAGCATAAATAAAGAAGTTTTGTATTGCTAATTTGGAAATGAATTTGCATAATACTACATTTACATACTTCCACGTCGAATTTCACATTCAACATTCTATTTTTCTACTTGCAGTAGCCGATATAATGAATCTTTGATAACTACAGTGTATTATATTATTCACTGTATTGAAATATTCCTGTTAGTTTAACTCAGGGCGTCCTTTGAAGTACGTTACGGAAAAATATGCGTAACGGAAGCATAGCGACCAAAGGACTTTCGAGTCTCTCAATATGTTATACTCTTGATTATACTTTAAACTCGCCTCTATTTCAAAAGTTTGGCAACCACTCTGTCAAAATTTAACAGATTTAGGAATGTCCGTTCATTATTGTGGGATACACGGACGTAACGGAAGCATAGTAAACGAAATGCGACAAATTCTATTTGTCCATGTTCTTCGCTTTAGTGAAGAAATACTAAGATATTCATAAACTTTAGGGTTTTGATAGTTAAACTAAGCCATTCTCGAACCAAAATAGTTTGAAAATCGGCAAATTGAGAGAAAAGTTGACTTTCTTTCATACCTTTGAAAGTTCGTTACGGTCACATAGGCAAATCTGGCGACATACAAACATACATGTTTAAATTCTATTTCATGTATGATGATGGAATCATACTTAATTTAGTCGTTGTAGTAGGGTTTGGGGAAAATAATGTCCAAGAGAACAAAGTCTAGGTACAAAAACGGCTGATTTGGACGGTAGTTTAAAACAAAAAATTGTGCGGCGACATCAACATTTTGACGTTTTTGCAATATTCAACACAACCAAGCACATTCATAAGATCGTTTGAATAACTTAAAAATCCTACTACTTTATTGCAAGTTATGTCCCGTGATAAAAGATATCTTGCTTTTTGTTGTACCTAATTGATAAAGGTGTTAAATAATGTAATGAAGGTCGGCGACATGCATTTTCAGTAAATGGGTCAATTTTCGTGGAATGGCTGTAAAGATGTTTCAGACGACAATTTCAAGTAATTACATGTTCAGTGTTTTCTCTTTTATCATGACAAGCAATTTCATCATTTCCTGAATCCATTTATATCATCTAAATAGCTTTGAACTGTCGTTGCATTTGTCTACTGTGAATGTCTATAAAACAAATATTTTCGGACACAAGGCAATAATTGAAATGAAAAAGGCCCCTCAATGCATTTGAGATTTTGTGTTTCAAGATCAGTATGTGACTAGGTTCAGTCTGACATGGACCCATGCTACTCTCATATGGTTGCTACAGAACATGTTGAAGCCATTGCAGAACAACATGATTCCAGGTCAGACTGCGTGAAAAGGCAGGCTGGTCTGGAACCATGTTGTGCTCAAAATCCTTAAAGGACATTTTTTCCAGATCCTGGCTCAAATGTATTTCTGATGATTTGTAGCGATCATAGAGATCATAATTCAATATTCCTAATTAGCCGGGTCTTGTTACCCCGCTTAATCAGCTGGGAAATATCGCTATTTACACGGTGGTTAATCACATGACTCAGAATTTCAAAAATTCGTCGATATTTTTGTTATTACTTGACCAATTTGAAGCAGAGGTAGAAAAATACCAGACATAAGCTGGGCGTGGTGGATTTTTTAACTATCAACTGATAAAAATGTTATTTATGATCAACCAAAATTTTGGTTGATCTTCAATAATTTTTTTATCAGTTGATAGTTAAAAAATCCACTACGTCCTTCTAATGCGTTACGTCTGCCCACCTTCTCTGTTTTAAACCGAATTCAAATTGGTCCCATTGTAACAAAGTTATTGAAGGTTTTCTGAAATGGTTGTATCACGTGATTATCCACCGTGATTTAGGCCTAATATATTTGAACTCGGATCTAAGCTGGTTGCGATTAAAACCATAAGAGGTTTTCTTGAAGTGGAAGGGTTACAAAAGCAATGAATGGATATAAGAGAGCACAGGTTTTGATCAGACTGAGTGTATGCAAGAACTAGTCTAGAGATCCATGTTTATCTAGATAACTCAACTCCTCTCTACTCATGAAATACTCAAATGTTTGTTATTTTCTATTTGTTATTCTGAGTAATGATCTATTGATATGCCTTATTCAAGTATAAATAACGCGGTAATTGCTTTTATTGATTATGCCATGGACATTATTTAAACAATATTAGTCCATAAAAATCGAGGACATGTGCATTAATTTCTGACTGATTTCTGATTGATTTCAAACAATTAACACAACGTGCTTTAAAGTGAACCGTTCTACAAAATAAACCTATTGTCATGGCTGATCGTTCATTGACTGACTTGGGTTGGTCCCCGACAATGATCTAAGCTCGTCTCCAGCCCAGTGATCTCCCCTTGCAGAATTGGATCATGAGTGCTTGGACATTGCATCCGAATATCGTCGCTTTTCAACGAAAATCTCGTAACTGCAGATTGAAATGTATCGGTATGCTAATGAGGGTAATAGCCTAGTGGTCATTGTCTTCGTCTTTTAAGATACTCCAGACGTCTTCGTGCAATTTCGTCCCCAAAATCATCACCATCATTGGCAACGAAAACAAGAGATGTTTGTAAAACATATATGCCCCCTCAAGGGCCTACCTATGATGTAGGTCAAACTCCAAGGTCAACGCCACAAGGTCTAAAGTTATGGTCAAATTTGAGAGGTCTTGGTAGGAAGTGTCCATGTGTGAAATATCAAGACTCTAGGTGAAATAGGATATGGAATTCAGGCCAGGTTAAAGTTTTTTAAAGTAGGTCATACCACGAGGTCAAGGTCACATTGTCCAAGGTCATGGTCAAATGTGAAAGGTCTTGGTACGAGGTGTCCATGTGCGAAGTATCGAGGCTTTATGTGTAATAGGACATGGGGTATAGGCCAGGTTAAAGTTGTTTGAAAGTAGGTCAAACTCAAAGGTTAAGTTCCAAACTCATGGTCAGAAGTGAAAGGTCTTGGTTGGAGGTGTCCATGTATTAAATATCAAGGCTGTATGTGTAATATGACATGAGATATAGGCCAGGTTAAAGTTAATAAAAAGTAGGTCAAACTTCATGGTCATGGTCAAAGTGAAAGGTATGGGTCGAAGTGACCATGTGTGAAATATCAAGGCTGTATGTGTAAAAACCACGTTATATAGGCCAGGTTATTTTTTTACAAGTAGGTCAAATGCCAAGATCAAGGTCACATGGTCCAATGTCATGGTCAAATATGAAAGGTCTTGGTAGGAGGTGTCCATGTGTGAAATATCAAGACTGTATGTATAATAGGACATGAGATACATGCCTGGTTTAAGTTATTTCAAATATGTCAAATTCCAAGGTCAATGTAACAAGGTCATGGTCAAATGTGAACGGTGTAGGTAGGAGGTGTCCATGTATGAGATATCTAGGCTGTATGTATAAAGGGACATTGGATAGAGGCCAGGTTAATGTTTTTTTCAAAAGTGGGTCAAATTCCAAAGTCACAAGGTCAAGGTCATGGTCAAATGTGAAAGGTCTTGTTAGGAGGTCCAAGGCTGTATGTGTAAAAAGACATGAGATAGAGGCCAGGTTAGAGTTTTTTAAAAGTAGGTCAAACTCCACAGGTCAAGGTCAAAGATCATGGTCAAACGTGAACGGTCTTGGTAAGAGGAGTCCATGTTTGATATGCCAAGGCTGTAAATATGTAATAGGGCATAAGATAAAGGCCATGTTAAAGTTTTATGGCTCTGGACATATGATTTGCAGAGTAACAGCGTCGCCTCGTTTTAAGAATGCGCTAACTACCAAAACCACTTTTCCGAGAAAATCGACTTTAAAGATTCAGACCTTCATAACTTTTTTATGTTTGCTTGAAATTGACCCAAATTTTGCATGACAGTCAGAAATAACCTTATCTATCCACATGCGCAATTTAATAAGAAACGATAGAGCATTTTTTGATAAAAATCGTTATTTCTGTTTGGAGATAGAGCAAATTCTGCCATTTTCAAAACCACTTTTCACTTTTAAAGGAGATAGATCAAAATGACACAGAAAAACACTATTTGCTATATAGGCCGACCTTACGAATCATAAAAAAAAGACAAACTGTCGTTTTGCCATAGAAATTGGACAACGCATGCGGTTGTTTTACGAACCGGTGGCCTTTGTTCTAGATAAAGTAAAAAGAAATAGTCGAGTACAAATTGATTTCAACTTTTTATGGCATCGTAAAGGATACAGACTCTAGTCGACGTAGATTTAAATTGCAACAAATTCATATCATTTTCGCCCTAAAGAAATATATTTTGCTTGTTATAATGATTACATAAGGTACAGTTGGAAAAATGTACCTGTTGAAGTGCTTGTGTGCCAAAATTAATTTCAATTACATTTTTTAAAGACTATCCGGCTATTCTACCCATCGAGGACTGGTAATCAGAATGCCGACATGCATATAGTGTTATTGTGAACGGCCATTGATTAAAATAGCATTTGAAATTGTTAACGATTGACTTGCTAACATATATGTACTTACATATTATCAAAATCGTCAATAGAAATCGATTGTTCACATTTTGTAATCGGAATTCGTGTTTGTGTCACATAACAGGTCACGTGGTTTTTATTCTTATTTTCATTGGACGAGAGAAATTTTCAGTCACATATTGCTCTATGTCCTGGACATAGGATAAGATTAAGATCAATTTGAAGAAAAAATCAGGAGATAGAGCAATATGCATACGCGATTTCTCAAAAACCAGCCCACCAATCGACGATATCTGGTGTTCAGGAGATAGAGCATAAAAATACGAACACAATGATACCAAATACAGGATTTTTTTTTCAAAAATGGAGATATAGTCCAGTCAATATAGGATTGGACATCAAACTAATTGCAACAGAAATTATTTCTTTACTAAAATGAACCTATATCATTACTGAACAATGTCCTAAAAATCTACCAAAATCTATCGAGCCGTTATTGTATAAAACGCGTTTAGAAAAGGACAAATAAGACGGAGTTTTGGGTACTCTGTGTACTTTGATTATTTTCAGCAAGCTTCCCACTGATCATGATTACATAGTATTATTTTCTAATATTTCATAAAACATCCTGTGTTTTCAGAGCAAAAAGAATGTGTATCAGCTAAGATCGATCATTCACTGCATGAACAGGGCTAATATAAATTCTAGAACAATCTTTGCAGCATCAAAAACATTGATGAAATGATCAGTACTTTGATTGTGTCAAGCCTCTCAATGATTATGACTGTAAATCCCCCCCCCCCCCCCCCTGTCGCAAATCTCTCTTAACAAGGGGATAATACACAAATATTTATGAACATATGTATGGAAGTGGTTGCCAAAAAAAGAAAAATGATAATAGAATGTGTATTTCCCTTGTTAACCCTTTCCCAAACTGCAAAATCTTTAGGCGATCCACTTCAAAAACTGTCTCAAATGACAAAATGGATATTGTCAAAGATAAGATATGTGTAAAAATATGGCACAGAAAATATTGAGACTAAAGGAGAAACTGCTGGTTATCAGCAGTTTCTTCTTTTGTTTCAATGTTTTCCATTATAGCCATTTCTATTACGGACGTTAAAACAAGGTCTTGTTTAGGAAAGGGTTAAGTGAAAGGGAAAGAGACAAAGGGTGTAGGTAGAGGGCGGGGTTTTACCAGAGCTACGTGTAAAAGAGGTAGATGTTCTAAAAGGGGGAAATTTCGTCAAATAACTATTTATGACCTGACAATTTTACCTAATTTAGCATGACGTAATTTCGGACAAACAATAGTATTTCGTATGTGTTGTTATAAAATTTCCTAACTACAGCTTGATTCAAGCCGTAGTTACGAGATTTTGCAACAACACCGACTGTTTATCAAAACATAACAGTGAACCGAGTATATTTTTAGCACAAAATTCTTTACCATTCAAATGAGTATCAACGCCATAGGGCCTTGATTTGAATGAACAAATTTAGAACGTCTTTACCCGCACTGATCTGTTGCTCTGTAGAACATTTGCTTTTTTTAACCTAACGTTTTTCAATTAGCTGTGTTTTTTCAAAGAGATTACTATTTTAAAGATAAACCCTTACCAAACACTTCACATTTCTTTATCTTTTAACTATAGCGCTGGTCCTGTTAAGAAGACAAGAATCCGGGGTGACCTATATCAGATGCCACCCCCTTTCCTACATGTTTTCTCGTTTACATAAAAGCACATATCACACATATTGCAATCACATTAAAGATACATTAAACTTTTGTTAGGCAAAACTACTGTTTAACTTGTCCACACCCAAACTCGTGATTTTTTTTATGAAATATATTATAAGCCTGTCCTTTTATCTTTCTTGAAGAAATCATGATATGGGCCTAATAGCAACTTGCTGTGGAAGGAAGACTGACAAAAATAAACCAGTTTTCAAAATTTAATTTAGAATTAACTAGACAGTAAGATAGAAAGATGTATGGCAGAATGTGATTGATCGGGTGGTGTTTTACTCCTCTTTACAGAGTATCTAGGTAATTTCACGACAGCTGGAGAACCTAATGATGGATTCTATATTTTTCTCGGACAAATTGATTCATTAGGTTAAATTTCTCGAGTCAAAATATGGACGACATCATGCATGTTACTTTTAGGCTGCAGATAGAGAGCCTCTGTGAACATATATAGATTTATTTCATCTAATCTCTCGAATAATGTGGTAAAATTACTGAAGCTGGAAAATCATTGGGACCAGGGACTGGGCCCTATCCCTCCAAGTTGTAATGAGCTTGCTGGAAGTCTGCTATAGCCAATAAACGAAAAAATAGCATCGGACAGATAACAGTGACCAGACAATGCATTTTTAAAATGAAAAAAAAAAATAAATAAATAAATAATAGAATACAGACGACAATATCTAGATTCAGCAAAAATATCTTAGAGTAAAATGTTTCAACCTTAGTCTGAGTGCTTTGACTGACTGTGGTAATTACTATCACACTTCCAACATGATTTTTTTTGCGAGACAGATCATAAATTAATTGTGCTTGTCCATAAAGTATTCAGATGCTTACATATCTGTAAGCTCAGTACTAAAGAACAGAACATAAGATCTCAATGTTGTAGGTTCAATCTCAAGGCTTACAAATCTAACTATTTGGTCAGATTAAACTATAAAATGATATTTTTGTCGGTATCATACAAGTATTATAGAATGGGGTGTCAATTGACCTGACCTGTATCCTTGAATTAAGTCAGATATGAGCACTTGGGTTGAAAAATTACGAAACATAACAGATTAGAAACATTACATACATACTTTGTTGCATGAATTTCATGCCCCGTATCGAAAGATCGGGTGCATATTGTTTTACTCATGTCAGTCCGTCCGTCTGTCTGTCCGTCTGTCCGAAAACTTAACATTTTGCCTTTTCTCCAAAAGTATTCAACATACAAAGCTCACATTTGGTATGCAACTTCCTTTCAATGTTAGCTTTCTGTTCCATGCACAATAACCTTCCTCAAGGTCATCCTTTAACCCTTATTAACCCTTTACACAAAAACCTAACATCTTAGAAAAATAGCCATTTCGGGGGCAGTCGTGTTTCACAAACACATCTTGTTTTTTAATCCAATTTACAATTATAGAAGTTGATCCGCCAAGAGTATATGAGCATTAGGAATCATTTTTATCAATTATGGACATAAGACAAATTGAATCACGATCACAAGACTTTGCAATACCATACTGTCCATTCTAAAAAGAGTCATATTGTGCCTATTATTTCCCAATACCATATATCATTTCAGACTCTTTTTTTTCCCGGTATGGTTATTTTCAAACGATGTTTGAATATCATCTAAACTATTAATGTGAAAGCGTCTATTCAATAGAAAATTGCGAATGAAATTCCACATTTTATTGTATGATACTAGCCCCAAGGTCGTCGGAATTTCAAATTTAATATAGCGGGTACTCTTGCAAGTACGATTCATTTTACCAAATTACTCCCTACTGGTTTCATAGATCACCTGCTCAAGGAGGCCTTCGCCACTTCAAAGATATCAGTCATAGCATGAGCAATAATTTGTAAAAGTAAAGTTCCTCTCATGTTAAGGAAAACGGAACACACACAAAAACAATGACCCGATTTGATAATTATCTACATAGAAGAGCATAGCTTGACCCAAAGGGTATCTCGTTTTACTACTATTTCTGTACTTTCTTGAGGTATTAAGTTAAAGGAAAGGCCATACAACTTTGCACTATTTCTACTTAAGAGATAGAAGCATTATCTAAAATTCCAACAGACATGCTCTTAGTATACAAATATTAACATGTTCTTAATGTGCAAAATTTGATATTGGCATTTGTCCAAAATATGTCTAAATTGTTGCAAACACGCAAACTAATATTCTGACTATAAATCAATTTCTACTAATCAATCTTGAAAAAAACTGATATTGAAATAATGAGTAAATACAGAATCTTTGGGGTTTTTTTGGGTTTTTTTAATAGCAAAAAATTATCATAAACTGCAAAATTACTTTTCTTTGTTATTTTGATACATGTAAACATAGTGGGTGGGGTAATCTTTCACGGAAACTTGATAATAAGCAACTCATAAAATCCCAAAAGACAATGAAACAAGAGTTGTCCGCGGACAACGTAGCTCGCCTATACGGCAGCTTGTCACAAAAACAGCTATTGTTTAAAAGTAGGTCAAACTCCAAGGTCAAAGTCACAAGGTCAAGGGTCATGGTCCCAAATGAAAGATCTTGGCAGGAGGTATCCATGTGTGAAATATCAAGGCTGTATCAATAATAGTGCATGAGATATAGGCCAGGTTAAAGTTTTTCAAAAGTAGGCCAAACTCCAAGGTCAAGGTCACTAGGTCAAAGGTCATGGTCCCAAATGAAAGGTCTTGTCGATATGTATCCATGTATCAAATATCAAGGTTGTATCGCTAATAGTGCCTGAGATATAGACCAGGTTAAAGTTTTTAAAGTGAAGACGCGACGGGACGGGGCGAGACGGGACGCCGACGCCGACACTAGGGCTGTGACATTAGCTCCCCGGACATAAAGTCCCGGCTCGCTAAAAAGTATTCTATTGCATGTGTAGACTCTTATCTGTGTTCTAATCAACAAAAAAGTGAGCAAAGGTGGAATTGATTGGTTGATTATCAGGATATTTTTCATCCAGCCTACCATGAAAATTAGACATGCAAAAAATTTGGGTCTCTCTTTATGAACCATATTTTAACCAATTTCCGTTTAGCTGATTTTGGCAGATTTTTTTAAATGGTGATTTCACAGATTATGAACAATTTGAAAATAGCAAAAAAATATGTTTAACTGCAAAGTTAATTTTATTTTACATTTCTATACATGTAAATGTGGTGGGTGGGGTAATCCTGCACGGAAACCTACTATTAAACAAATAATAAAATTGTGGGAGATAATGAAAATAGAGATTCATTGCATTTCTAGACTCTTATTTCTGTTCCCTAAAACAAAACAAGGAGAAAGGGTGAAATGGATAGGTTAATTTGAGATTTTATGGCATTATGTGTCCAGCCTGCCCAGATAATCAGACATGCAAAAATTTTGGGTCTCTCTTTTTAAACATCAAATTTGCCAATTTCTGTCGCTTTGATTTTGGTAGATTTTTAATCAGTAATTCTACATATATTACGCATCATAAAAATAGCAAAATATTATGTATGACTCCAAATTTTATTTTTTGTGGCATTTCAATACATGTAAATGTGGTGGGTGGGGTAATCCTTCACGAAAATCTAATAGTAAATAAATCATAAAATCGTGAGAGACAATGAAAATAGTGTTTCATTGCATTTCTTTTACTCTAATATATGTTCATTCAACAAAACAATGAGAAAATGTGGAATAGATGGGTTGATTATGTAATTTTTATGTTATTTTGTGTCCAGCCTGCAACAAAAATTGGACAAGCAAGAATTTTGGGTCACCCTTTTTGAAGCAAATTTTCACCAATTTCCGCCCGATAGATTTTGGTAGATTTTTAACCAGTGATTCTGCAGATATTTAACATTATAAAAATGCAAGAAACATTTCTGTTGCAATTAGTTTGAGGTTTGGCCCATTTTTCGGGTTTATTGACTGGACTAATAGCGCAGCTTAAAAACGAGGCGTTCTTAAGCACTGCACCTCTCCATAATGAGATCTTTCCACCTATGAAGTTTCATGATTCTACCTTACATACTTTTTGAGTAATGCTTCGGACAAGAATCAAGTTTGAAAATAAAAAAAGGCCAATAACTCCAAAAATTTGATCGGCAGAGTAACGGTTCTTGTGCACTGCACCTCTCCATAATTAGATCTATCCACCATGAAGTTTTATGATTGTACCTTTAATACATTTTGAGTTATGCTCCGGACAAGATTTGGCCTATTGACCGACCGACCGACCGACCGACCGACAGACAGACAGACAGACAGACAGACAGACAGACAGACAGACAGACAGACAGACAGACAGACAGACAGACAGACAGACAGACAGACAGACAGACAGACAGACAGACAGACAGACAGACAGACAGACAGACAGACCGACCGACCCACCGACCCACCGACCCACCTACCGACCGGATAAGCAATTGGCGTAGATTGAGACTGTAGAACTCGTTTCTTTATTCATTCTTTATTGTCCACCATGAGCTTCATGACGAACCTAGGATGTGTTTGAGATGAATTCGGGTATGAAATAGGAGATCGTATTCGTATATCACAACATGTTGACTGAATTTCCATATAAAAATGAAAAAAATCAGGCAACAGATGAGGGTTCGTGGGTTTGTCATTTATAACCCTCCGAATTTCCTCTGGGTCCGTCACTGATAAGCTTTTCATTTCTTTAAGGTCAAACCATGATAAGGGAAATAACTCAAACAAACTCATACTTTATCATTGCAAATTATGCCCCTTTTTTAATTCCATCAGTTAAACCTTTCAAGACAAGATCTGGTTTTGACGTCCCGAAATAGATACTTGGGAAAACAGATCGGTTCAAATTCAATAGAATCACAACCAATATAATGATAATGCACCTAAACAAGCTATTTTTAGTCAAAAGAGTAAAACATTCAGATTATCAATACATTCGTTTGTTACAGCTTATAGTACCACCACAAACATCGAGACTCAAATGTACTTTTAACTATTGATTTCGGCACCAAATATTTATCAAAAATAAATCGGGGCTATTCGGCGAAAGATTTGGCCTATTTGGACTTACTTCGGCGATTAACAACGAATAACGACGATTCACTACGATTCTCGCCGAAGAACTACGGCGACAGAGCAAAATGGTCTTAAAAGGAAATATGCCCCATCTATGGACGAACGGAAAAAAGGCTCAAATTTGTAGTAAATCGGTGACAATGCGCTCTCTCGAGGCACTACGAATATTTTGGAAATCTGGCTCAGTGGGACCGGAGGTTACCCAGTTTGACGAGTCTGTCCCAGAGGTCATGGTTTACTCGTATTTACAGGTCACGATAAAATGAATATCGTACGTCATGTGATTCGGGGTCATGGTACCGTACTCGGGTCATCTTGGCTAATTTGGTACGGTGCTTTACCGGTCTGGTCCACATTATATAAATCTTCGCTAGCCAAGGTTGAACCCACCTACGCTTGTATTCCCCCTTGGTGGATTTAGTCCGATTTTCTTGAAATCGCGAAGCGCCGCATAACGGTCGTCCTGCTGTTTTATTTTTTACGTTATTTCGTCCATTATTGATGACGTCATTAACGCGCGTTGTCTTTCGCGTCATACGTCATGCTGATTCGGTAAAAGTTGGCTGCTTCTTTAGTCGAGTTGTCGAAAGTATAATAATTCGTCGATTAAAGATAGGGAATCCCTGTCTATTGCAGTGAAATTCTTATGAAAAATCGCCCATCTTCGCATTTTTGAGTTGTAAATGCAATAATTTTTCTCGCACTTTGTCATGAATTGGTAACTCATAACAAATATATCAGTCGACAATCTAATTGGTTCCAGCGAGACCTCGCTGGAACCAATGAAAACGCTTTCCAGGACACCAAGACAATCGGACTAAGTACGCCAAGGGTGAATACAGAAACGACTTTACGTCGTAGATGTCACCCTTGGCTTGCGAAGATGTATTTTAGCTTTGTATTTACGCGTGCAAGCTCTTAGAAGACTTTTGACCCTTTCGGTACGTCATTTGATGCAGTCGGAGATTATTTCATGGCTTCTCTGGAGTCTTCTCTGATTACTTTTACAAAGTTGCTGTGGCAATAGATCAATAAACTGCACTGCTGTGTCTTGTTAGATTAGATTTAGATCTAGACTTTCAGTAGATTTGATGTGGTTAGAATTCGTTTTTCATCTATTGGTGAATGGGGACAAAATCTTGGACATGATTTAGATTAGACAAGTTACAATCTTAAA